>QRDG01000081.1:1243598-1320125 GCA_012064385.1 Puccinellia tenuiflora | reverse complement strand
TTAACCTGTCTATCACGGATGATTGGAGACCATGGTATGTTGATGGCCAAGTTGCTGGGTAAGTTGTTATATGCCTGCTGAAAGCTCTTTCTTTGGGGGTCCAATTCATTACCCAGCTAATTGCGAGACTATATTTTTCTTCAAGATATGACAAAACGTCGACATACAAATGCTCCCTTCAAGTTTGTTTTGAAGTTTTACAACACTGTCCAGTTGAATTACATAACCAAATTATGTTTATTATATACTTCTTCAACTGGTGCACATCGGCAGGTTAGCGTTGCCTATCTTACATTGTGATTAATTTGTTCTCCAGATTCACAAGAAGTTTCTCAAGTACCCTAACATACGCAACTGTGAGGGTAAGTCTTTCACATACTTTTATGGTTGCTTCCTTTTCCATAAGATTATAACATAACCAAATCAGGATAACCTCTACCATCCTTGTTAGTGGGTCTATTGTATGTCGTAAGCTTAGTTTTATCACATTGGCGTATAACCGTGCACTACCATGTAGGGCGCTGGACATACTGCTCCAGAGTACAAGCCCAAGGAGTGCCTTGCTATGTTTGCTAGATGGATTTCGGGTGACCCTCTATGAAAGATCTTATATCAGACGAGTGCTTCCTCCAGCAAGTAATGCGTATGAAAGGTTTTCCACCTAAGTGGTGTGAATGGATTATGCATTTTATTCAGGGAGGTAGTGTCAGAATAAAGGTTAATGATGATATTGATTATTATTTCCAAACAAGGAAAGGACTTCGGCAAGGAGATCCGTTATCCTCGATGCTCTTTAATATTGTAGCCGATATGTTGGCCATACTCATTGCGAGGGTAAAAGAGGACGGCCAAGTTGGGGGGTCTCATACCTCATTTAGTTGAGGGGCATCTCCATCTTACAATATGCTGATGAGACTATTCTTTTTATGGAGCATGATATGGCAAAAGCGGGCAACATGAAGTTAATCTTATGTATTTTTGAGCAATTGTCGGGTCTCAAAATAAATTTTCACAAGAGCGAAATTTCCTGTTTAGGTAAAGCAAAAGAGGAGGAGAATTAGTATAAACAAAATTTTAGTTGTGAATCTTGTTATCTCCCTTTTAAATACTTAGGTGTGCCTATTCATTATAGAAAGATTCTAAACGCTGAATGGTGTCTAGTAGAATGTCGTTTTCAAAGAAAACTATCATGTTGGAACTTGGAAGGGTAAGATGCTCTCATACGGAGATCACCTTGTTCTAGTTAATTCGGTTTTAACAAGCCTACCAAGAGTTGCACGTACATAGATCTTGTTTCTTTTGGCAAAGCGATGAGAACGAAAGAGTTTACTAAGCAAGTGGCTGTTTAAATTGTTTTACGAGGAAGGAGTGTGGCAAGAACTATTACACAATAAGTACCTAAATAACAAAACCCTAGCGCAGGTAGAGGCTAAACCATTGGACTGTCCTTTTTTTGGAAAGGCCTTATGAGAGTTAAAGTTCTTTAATAGAGTCCTTTTTCAAAATTGGCGATGGGAAAATTGCTAGGTTTTGGGAAGACACTTGGTTGAGCGATACACCTTTACAATTTCAATATCCATCTTTATATAACATTACAAGACGGAAAATGTTTCTGTTCATGATGTGTTATCTAGTGCGCCTCTGAATATGAGTTTTAGAAGGTCACTAATCTAGTGCGCCTATGTCACTGTTTGATGGAGGTAAACCTCTCGAACATGCCTGATAAATTTTCACGGAAGCTCACAAATAATGGGGTGTTCACTGTCAAATCTATGTATGAAGATTTGATGAATGGACACACCATATATCTTAGGACATATCTCTGGAAGCTTAAAATCCTGCCGAAGAAAAATGTTTTTATGTTTTTCCTCAATCGAAAAGTCTTGCTTACAAAGGATAACCTTGCAAAAAAGAAGATGGCAGATATGTACAAAGTGTTTTTTTATGGCTCGGAGGAGACAGTGGAACATTTGTTTGTCTCATGCCCTTTTGGGAAACTTGTCTCGCGAATTGTTTA
Source organism: Puccinellia tenuiflora (assembly GCA_012064385.1). Classification (NCBI taxonomy): domain Eukaryota; kingdom Viridiplantae; phylum Streptophyta; class Magnoliopsida; order Poales; family Poaceae; genus Puccinellia; species Puccinellia tenuiflora. Next base: position 1,318,108 of record QRDG01000081.1, on the reverse strand, counting down.
TAGCACATATAATATTCCACCACCAACCAATATGTTTAGTAATTGGTTAAATAGGATTGACAAAAATGACTAAGGCTAGAATTCAAATTGGAGTTGCAGATTTATGTTGGTCAATCTGGAATTGTCGGAATAACCTTGTGTTTAATAGGTCACCGAATTTTCAAGTTTTCCAGGTTATCAATATGTCTACTCATTGAATTCAGTTATCGGCCCTCCCGTTGGACCAGCGGGAACTTATGTCTACTCGGTGCGCGGTCACTCAGGATATTTTCAGACGGGCTACATGGCATCATATTAGTCGACTTAGGGATGCCTAGTTTCTTTATATTGTCATTTTTTCGATGGTTGATACATGTCTCAACCTTAAGTGATCCATGATTTGTAAATTTGGGTACTTCTGAAAACTTCACAATAAAAGGCTGTGTGCATCAATTGATGCAGAGTTCGGGGTACTCCCCATTTTGAAAAAAAAATCTGACGAGTGGGCGTCAGTATGTACTATCGAGCATAAATAAGTTGTGACTCGCCTTTAAGACAAACAAATTATATTGTTGTTCTCAGTTTTCATTTTGTATGTATTGAAAATCGAGACGCGCTGGGTCATATGTTTTTGACAAATAGAATATATTAATATAAAAAGATAACAAATACATCTAGTTTCTACATCAGCATAATATCAAGAACTAATCAAGACACTAAGGGTGCACACAAATAAAAAAAAGAAAAAGAAAAAATACATCACTCGTAGCAGTCAGATCCAAATTATCAATACAACACAGAGAAGAGGTTATAAAAAAGCGACGTCTCCAAGAAGAGGACAATGGATAAACAACATTGTAGCCCAATAAAAATAAATAGGTTTTCACCCAGGAGAAAATCTGGACTCTCAAGACAGTGCCTTCAACAAGGAAAATACCACTGCCACGTACAACAAATGAAGACCAGACTTAGGGTTTCCACCCTGGATATCGAGACTCGGCAATCAAAGAGCACCAGTGCACCACCAAAACTGAAGTCCCCAAGTGTTGTCGTCCCCACCGAGGTCACCGCTACAAAGCACCAATCATAGGCTCACACATTCAGATACATTAAAGGGATCAAAGTTTCACAAGATACAGACATTAAAATTCTATCTAATTTCTTGAAACTAGAGTTAGTAAGCAGGAAATGCGAATAAGAGAAGGGTAGAAGAAGTGATATGTGCATTTCCTTGTTTCGCAATGGTTTCGGCTCGTTAGATATCGGGAACTACAGAAAGCAAATTAATCTAAAACTTCTCCGAGGTTTTTTTCTTCGAAAGAGCTCTGAGGGGATTCATCTTGCAATCTAACCTAAAATTGTGAAAATTTTATGTAATTGTTGTTAAGCGGTGACCATGATAGCGGGTTTTCCTTCGTGGCACACAGGCATGGATAAGATCTCTTAACCTGACAATCACAGATGATTGGAGACCATGGCATGTTGATGGCCAAGTTGCATGGTAAGTTGTTACATGCCTGCTGATAGTATTTTTCTTTAGAGATCCAACTCATTATTTTTTTTGAGGGCAAAGTGTGGGAAAAGCTCCCAGTGTAACTTTTTTCTCATTTATATTAACGGTAAATTTACAAGGTAACAAGATATTTACATGTGGCAAAAAAAACCAAAAAGATCTATGCCCCGGTCTTTACTCTCAGCCAATCTTTAAATTGGTTAACATGCTTGCTCTTCATATCCTAGCAGGTGGAGCTCCAAAAAAAAATCTTTCCAAAATATCTTTTTTCTTCAACATACGACAAAAATACGACATTTGAATGAATTTTTACAACAATATTTTTGCAGCAGATATTTGGATGTATATGACAGCTTTCATTTTAATTACATAACCAAATTCTGTCTTCTATACCTTTTGAGTTAGCGAACATCAACCGGTTAGTCTTGCCTATCTTACTGTAAACGGAAATAATTCTCTCCGTTGCAATCCTACCAAACCTTCGTAACACTTTGTGCGCGAGAAGGTTGCTCTTTGTGAGTTTACGTTGTGCACGTTCCTACAACAGCTCAACTTGCTGACGACATGACAAAGGGGCTACCGACTAAGCAGGAGTCTAAACTGAAATAATTATGTATGTTCAGTCATGTTGATCTCGCTAACCGAACACCCTAATCATGTATCTTGTGTTACAGTAATTGTGGACTGCTCACTTTTGTTCCCACCAGTTCAGATTTTGATTCTATTGGTTGGTGCATGAAACTTAACATGATACCAGAGCAAAGGCCTTGAATCTAAAACTCGAGTTTCACAATTTAATAATAACTTGCTATGCCCCTTTTCTATCCATGTATAGGTCTACACGAATCATACTTGAGATTCTGTTACGGTATATGTTCATTTCCATCAGTCCGGATTTTTGGAGAAGGTTGAGCAATCCACAGATATTGTAAAACCCCCTCTCACGTGTGAGTCGGCAAGGTCAACACGTGAATATAATCTCACATATGACATGTGTAGGCCTATACGTGGAAAGAAATGGGGCAAGTGCAATTTTTTAATTAAATTACGAAAGCCTAGACTTGAACCCAAGATTTCTGCTCTCATATATACCCGGTCAACTTTTGTGTACGAACCATTAGAACCAAAAGTCCAAACTAACAGGGAGGGTCAGTCATTATACTCTAACATCTTTTATGTTTGCAGCTGGGCTGAGGGGTAGAGCTACGGTTTAGGAAGTTTAGATCATCCTCTTTGTAAATGTGTATATATACACCACAATATGATTTTTTTTTTCCGAATGGAGGTTGCACCCCCAGCCTCGGCATCGAAACGATGCACGCTGCCTTTTTTAATTAATTATTCAACAATGGCTTACAAAGTAATACATCAATAAGTCTGAAGCCACCTTTCTAGCAACATATGTCGCTACTCCTACCAACTTGATGAAGGGGGTGGACATAATCAGGGTCGTCTGCTTAGACCTCACACGAACACACATCATCTAAACCAGAGGCCTCAACCAAGCCGCCCGATGGCGGGTCGGGAGCACAAACCGGACCAGCAGACTCTCAACGGGCACCACTGCACCCGCTCGAGAATCCGCTGCCACCAGCTTCCGCCAAACCATCTTCAGAACGAGTATCAACGCATTGACCTTGCTAGGCCTGCCGTCGACGCTACCACGACGCCAGACAGCGCCACCGCCCTGCACGCGTCCGTCGTCACAATGTCGGCCGCCGAGACCCGCTGACCATGCCACCGAGACTCGTCGTTGTAGATGGTAGATGACACGCCGCTCCACCTTGCTCTCCATGCAAGAAACATGTGGAGACCGACGCCCACGAGCCAAGCGATCCACTGTCGGGAAGCCACCGCGAGGTAGCACCACCAGTGGCCAGATCCTTTGCACCAACAATGAAGACAACCAAAGGTGGAGGAGGCCACATTGCTGCGTGACCGCCGTCATGTCCACGCACACGTCGTCCCAAGGCGCCCGCTCAAGATCCACCGTCGCCACCATCATCCTCCCGCACGGGCTTTGCCCGGCTGGGATCTGGCGGCGGCGGAGGGGAGCTGGGGAGGGCGGCGGCTAGTGTTAGGGGGAGGGGAGATGGGTTTCATGAGTAGTATACTAACATTCGCAAGAAGTATAACACCACAATATGATGAATACAGCTGCGCTTCATATTTTCTCGTTCACTCTTCATTCACTTATATTGCTTCTACTAATTAGTTTTCTACATTCACAAGAAGTTTCTCAAGTAACCTAACATTCGCAACAGTGAAGGTAAGCCCTTCACATACTTCTATTATTACTTTTTCCATAAGACTACAGCATAACAAAATCACGATAAACTCAAACCTTGTGCGCTTATATCTGTGGAATACCATATAGGGTGCTGGGCATACTGCGCCACAGTACAAGCCCCAGGAGTGCCTTGCTATGTTTTCAAGATGGATATCGGGCCGGTGACCCTCTAAGAAAAATGCCCTTAACTTGGATGAGTGAGCCTTAGTATAGTATGGTCAAGTATGAATTAGATTTTTGTTGCTTCTAAGAGCATCTCTAATAGCTTCCCTATATTAGCAGTGGTGCCCTAAAAACCATTTTATGGGGCACGAAACAGCAAAAATGGCCCTCCAACAGCTGCCCTATCACGTGCTCTATTATAGGGCTGCCCCAAATTTTGCTCCTCCCTACCCCAAATATAGGGAAGAGAGGGCCGCTCACGCCCCCTGCCCTATCCTTTCTTTTTCCGCGCGCGCACCAACCGCCACGCTGAAACCCCCTCCCGCCCCGCGCTGCGCCCACCTCGCCACCGATTTGGCCGCCGCCGGCCTCGATTCTCCCGCCGTCGGCCGCCCTCCACCGCGAAAAAGTCTCCGCCGCCCCTCTACGACCTATTCCCCACCGCCAAATCGGCCGAGATGGCCTTGGACGCGCCGACGCCGCCGTGAATCGGGACCGAAGCTCCGCCATCGCCGGCGTCGATTCGTGCTTCTCCGTCGTCGCCGAGGCTCGGGATAGCCGGATCCGGAGCCTCCTCGCCGCCCTGCTGCTTCCCCGCCGCCGCGGAGGTGCTTGAGAGCTAGTCTCGCACCACCCCGGCCGCCGAGGTGCTTCGCTGCCCGCCGTCCTCGCTGCGCGCCGACCTCCTGCCCGCCGACCTCCTGCCTCTCTTGCCCGCCGACCTCCTGTCCGCCGAGCTGTTGCCCGATGCCCTCCTGCCGCTACGGCTCAGCAAGGTGAGCTTTTTTTGTTTCCTTTTGTACATTTGTAGATGATGAGCTAGTTTAGATTTGAAGTAGATTGTAATTTAGGTTGTTTAATTGTAGATGGTGGTGTTCGACTACACCATGTCCGATGAGGAGTTTGATGCGGAAGAGGAGGAGGACATTGCTATGCTTTTGTTGGTGCATAGGATGAACAAGAGGCCGAAGCATGGAGGTTCTACAATGGGCCGAGAATACATTCGGAGGCACCGGGAAGAAGCACATGCCAAGCTCATGGCCAACTATTTGTTGATAGACCGGTGTTTCCCGAGAGGTGTTTTCGACGCCGGTTTCGCATGAGCATTGATTTGTTCAAGCACATCGCCGAGAGTATCAAGCTGCACGACAACTTCTTCAAGCAGAGGAGGAATTGTGCCGGTGATCTTGGGCATAGCACCTACCAAAAGGTGACTAGTGCATTGTGGCAGATGGCTTACGGCATTCAGATATGGTCGACGATCACTTGGCAATGAGTGAGAGTCAGAGCATCAAGTGTGTGAAGCGGTTTGCAGTGGCGGTGGTTGAGGTGTTCGGGCCCGAGTACTTGAGAGCACCCACTGCTCAAGACATGTCTCGGCTAATGGAGATGAACAAGGCCCGTGGCTTTCCAGGTATGCTCAGTTCCATTGATTGTATGCACTGGAGGTGGAAGAACTGTCCTGCAGCGTGGCATGGACAATTCAGAGGACACAAGAAGGATTCCACCATTATTCTTGAGGCCGTGGCCGACCAGGATACTTGGATATGGCATGCATTCTTTGGCATGCCGGGTTCTTGCAACGATCTCAATGTCCTCCAATGGTCTCCTCTATTTGCCAAGTTAACCAATGGAGAGTCACCACCGGTGGAGTTCCAAGCCAACGGCAAGACATACAAGATGGGCTACTATCTTGTGGATGGGATTTATCCCAAGTGGGCGACATTTGTGAAGCCGGTGCAAGCCCCCGAAGGAACTTGATTTTCATAATGCTCAAGTGGCAGCTAGGAAATATGTGGAGAGAGCATTTGGGATTTTGCAAGCCCAATTTGCAATTGTGAGGGGACCGGCTAGGTTTTGGGATCAAGAGATCCTTTGGTACATCATGCATGCATGTGTGATCATGCATAACATGATTATAGAGAACGAGCGTGGCCAAAATGTCGTCTACGGTAAGTACGATTTGATGGGCCAGCCGGTTCGGCCGAGGCGAGGTGGTGACCGAGTTGCCCGCTTTCTTGAGTCCTGCCACAACATTCGAGACTTCGATGTGCATGAAGATCTTCAAAAGGATCTCATTGAGGAGTGGTGGGCATGGAATGGAAGGCAAAGATCAAGGTGAGATTCGGTGTTGTCGTATGTGAGATGAACAATTTGATTAATTATTTGTGTGTTGTTTGATGAACCATTTGATAAACTATTTGTATTGTGTTGTACAGTAATAATTAAGTACTATTTAAGTTTTATTTGTTTGAAATTATTTTAGATCATTTATCATATTATTTGTTCGATATGTATGTGCAAATGTGTAAAAAGATGGATGGAGGGGCGCGGTCGCGCTGCCCAAAAATAGGGCAGCTGTTGGAGAGGAGGTGCCCTATTATAGGGCAGCTGGTAAAGCAGAAATGTTTTTGGTGCCCTAAAACGCCAAAACAGGTACACTATAACTCCAAAAAGTAGATATAGGATAGGGCATCTGTTAGAGATGCTCTAATAAACCTATGAAACTAATAGGGTTATGTTGGCATGCTTACGCCAATGGCATATATAATTTGCGTAAGTTATATGTTGTGTTGCTTATTCTTTTCAAGTTGTGTCTGAAATGAGTTACCAGGCATGCATATTGCTGTGCTGGCTGAGTCAAAGTTAAATGCGAACGAATTCCGTTGTTCAGTATATTCGTGTTAGCACCCGTTTTTGGCAGGTCCCGGGTTCAAGCTCATTCAGGAGGAAATGGCGACTCGGTGGCGACCCGGCAGGAGTCAACCCGGCTTAGCCTGAACTCGGCTTAGCCACAGCCCGGGTTCAAGTTCATTCAAGAAAATGAAGACCCGGCAGAAGTCAACCTGGCGGGAATCAACCCGATTTAGTCAGAAATCGGGTCACCAGTTCAAGCTCACTCGAAAGGAAATAGATGACTCGGAGAGGACCTGGGATGACGACCCGGCAGAAGTTGACTCGGTTGCAGGCAGAACCTGGGACCCGGTGCAGGTTAGACTCGAAGATTCCTGAAGATTCCAGAAGCCGCATCGGAGGAGCCGGACATGAGGAAGTTTAATACTTGCCAAAGCCCAAAACAGAAGTCGGTGGCGCTAGAAGGAGTTCGGGTTCAACCCGGAAGACAAAGGGTGACTTTCCAAGGATCGGAGATGTCCAGCACGAACCCGACCGGGAGTCTTACCTAGCTTAGAAGTAAAAACCGACCTATTTCATGAGTTGTAATCCATGTAGAAGTACAATTGCTTGTACGGAAAGTCCAGCCGCCTCACTATATATATGTAGGAGGTGACGGCCGATTGAAATTAAGCAAACAATCGACAATCAATACAAACCCTACTTTTTACCCTCAAACCCTTGTTCCTGCTTCCGTTATTCGGCGACTTTGCATGAGTTCATCGAATATCGACAACCGAGTTGAGAGCGGTCAAACCCGGCTTAACTCAGCCAATCGTCGCCGGCTTCCTCTGACGGGGTCCCTCCCGAGGGGCTGGGGCGTCTGGTTCTAAAAGCGCCGGCTTGTTGTCTTGCGTATCGCGCTACAAGTCGGCCTCCTACGGGGCGAGTTGCGGAGTACCTCCCCCCGGCTCCGTGGGTACACGAGGACGTGTTCGTGTGACGCGTTTTTATCGCAACACACTTTTTGGCGACTCCGCTGGGGATGATTTTTAACCTAAATCGGACAGCAATGACCGGTTCCAAGGCTACAGATCCGTCTGACATCACCACCGACAACATTATCAGGCCTACCATCAAGGATTTGTCGGAGGAACAACGCCAAGGCTTGAACGAGTGGAAGAAGAGAAGCGAGGAGTTCGAGGCACTGCGTCTCAAGCGGGAGCAAGAAGATGAGGAGTTGTACATGTCCAGCTTCAAGTTGGATCGGCAAGGCAAAACCGCGCCGATCAAGGAACTGGAATATGTACCTCTGAGCATCAACGCCAACATACCTGCTGTAGGTAACAGTGTTTTTTCTTCCGAGCAATTAGCCGAGATCCAGTTTTATGTTTCACAAGGAACAAACACTGTTTATAATGATGTGCTGGAACATGAAGGGGCTAAGAAAAACACCGTTCAGGGCCAAACATCGGACACACAACCGATGAACCCGAACAGGGAAAACCGGGTTGTTAGCACATTACCTTGTCCGACTCCGATCTGAAGTTCGCCCTACCCGGCAGGTCAGACGGGACCAGCGGTGCAATTTCCGGGTCGCGAGTCAATGTCGAATCCAAATTCGGCTCCTTGGATGCAACCCGGCCCTGCGATCAATTCTGCTCCTAGTCCGAGTCAATCGGCCAATATGGACGATTTAGTAGTAGAATTCAATAAGAAATTGGAACAGTTAGCATATGACAAGCTCGGGGTTAGGCTGAGACCTAGAACCTACACTAAACCCTATCCCGAGTATTTTGATTTACAACCTTACCCCCTGGCTATAGAGTTCCCGAGTTTTCTAAGTTTAATGGGGTGGATAACAAATCGACATGGGAGCATATTAGTCAATATCTAGCTCAATTAGGCGAGGCTAGTCTTGATCATATCAAAGTTCGCCTGTTCTCTTTGTCGTTGACCGGGGTTGCGTTTTCTTGGTTTTCAGCTTTAGCTCCTAATTCTATACACACTTGGTTTCACCTAGAGCAAAAGTTTCATGAGCACTTCTATGCCGGAGAAATCGAGTTAAAGTTGTCCCATCTTACATCGGTTAGGCAGAAGCATGATGAATCGGTATCCGATTATATCAAGAGATTTAGAAACACCAGAAATCGATGTTATAGCTTGGTGATAACTGAGAGGGATATGGCCGACTTAGTTTTTAACGGGTTAAGGACGTATCTCAAAGAAAAGCTAGAAGGACACGAGTTCTCCTGTGTCGGGCAGGTTCAGGAGAGAGCTCTGGCTCATGAAAGCCAAGTTAACGAGTCCAAAGACTCGCATCGGACGAGCAGCGGCTTAACGCTATCGAATATGATGCCGACTCCGGTGATGAAACCGATGTCTATGTAGCCGAGTTTGTTTGGCCGAGTAAGGCCAAACCCTTTGTTTGTGATGACCTAAAGCCGGTTCGTAAAAACCGGGATGATGAGGTAAAGTGCACTTTTGACGTAGGCAAATGTGATAGAATATTTGACGCCTTGTTAAAAGATAAAGTGATCCGAGTTAACCATGTTATGCCGTCTCCTGATGAGTTAAGGCGACGTGCTTATTGCAAGTATCACAACTCTTTCTCTCATGGTACTAATGATTGCAATGTCTTTCGTCGACGGATTCAATCGGCCCTCAACGATGGACGATTAAGCTTTGCCGGCATGGCCATTGACACACAGCCGTTCCCAATGAACGTGCTAGATCTCGAGGGAAAGAAAGTTTTTCTTCGGCCAGAAGCGGCTGAAGGCGCTAACAAATCTACCGTGGTTATTGGTGAGCCCAGGAAGGAAGCCGGCGTCAAGGAAGCAAGGAGAGAGATCACGTTGACCCGACAACCCGATGGAAAGGAGGTTATCAAGATCACCATCAAGAACTCCACACTCGGGGGGCAGCAACCACAAGCAAGAGAATCCGGAAACCGGAATCCGGAACTCGGGGGGCAACCTCGGTTCATGAAGCCCAAGAACCCGGAAGTTGGCAAATGGAAAACGAATCAAGTTGAATACAAGCCAAATAAGATCAAGCCAACCTTCGATATGTTGCTGAACAAGTATGTGCGCCAGGCCGGGTCTAAGGTAACCCGGCAATATGGGAAGCGACCGAGGTCACCATCTACCGAGAGAAGCTACCGGCATCAAGAGTCGGCTGAGACGTCCAAGCGTCAAGTAACCCGGCTAACTGTGCAAAGTCGACTCGTCTATCCTGGTGACTCCTCATATTGGCGAGTCAAGGAGCAGGGAGCCAAGGTAGCCGACATAGAGAGGAGGATGATCCCGGGCAACTCATTAGTCATTGGGACGCATGTGTTCAAACTGAAGGACCCGGTTACAGAGCCGACAAATGACAAGCCGATACTTGCTATCGTGCCTAAAGCAATATCCAGTGACCATGAAGCCGGATCCAGCCAAACGGAGGTAGCTAAGCCCCAGGACCCAAAATATACCCAGCCAAAATGGTGCCCGCCAGGTATAACAAAGACACAGAAGCGGAAGCTGCAAAGGGCAAGGAACCGGGAGAAAGCAGAGAAAGAAACTGAGCAAGCTAGAGACGTCGAATTCAATGCAGAGAGGCCAATGGTCTCAGTTCAAGCATGGGTGCCAAAGTCGGCTCCTGTGATGACTCCTTTGATGATTGCACCGAGTCTTGCTATAAGCAATAAGATGGAGCCGGTTTCCACACCAGCCATTACTTATTCATCATGGGCAGATGAAGTTGAAGCAGCGGACATGGAAGCAGGGGAGGAGCCGGCAGAGGGTGAGTCGGATAACGAGTCGGCAAATGAGGAGTCGGCAGAGAATTCGATGAGCGAGGAGCCGGCAGAGGATGAATCCGAAACACTGGAGTCGGCGAGAAACGAGTGGGCAGATGGGAACTCGACAGAGAACTTGCCCATCAAGGAGCCATCAGAAAGTGAGATAGAGTTGCTGGAATCAATGACGGACGAGTCGGAAAATTTGCTAGAGGAAGATTTGCTGGATTATGAAGGAACACCAACTCGGGTAGGTATGGATATTAACATGGTATATTATTTGCCTGCTGAATTCCATGCTCTAGAAGAAGAAGGTGAAGTAGCACAGCTCAACTTTGGACCCAAGAATGCCGTCTTCGAAAAACCTGAGGGACCGGTTAAGCACCTAAAACCTTTGTACGTCAAAGGACATATCAATGGGAAGCCGGTTCCCAGGATGATGGTTGATGGAGGTGTTGTGGTAAACCTGATGTCGTATTCTGTCTTTAAGAAGTTACAGCTAGAGGATGATGATCTGATGAAGACGAACATGGTTACTGAACGGGTTCGAAGGAGGAGAAGGAGTGGAAGCCAAAGGAGTCATCATCTTGGAACTCATAGTGGGAAGCAAAACCTTGGCTACTGCATTCTTTGTTGCTGAGGTGCAAGGGAATTACAATGTGCTACTCGGACGAGATTGGCTCCATGCAAATCAGTGTGTGCCATCCACCATGCACCAGCAAGTTGTACAATGGATCGATGATGAGATTGAGGTCGTTCATGCTGACAAATCGGCATGTATTGCTTTAGCCGAATCCATTGTTGATTGGCAACACTCAAATGCTACATGTCTTTCGGGGCGTGATTTATCCGGGTTCGATTTCCTGAGTGCAACCAGGGACGGATTCATGCCAGTATCTCTAAAGCCGATTGGTGGTAATCGGCTGCAACTCAAATAAATGGATCCCAACGATGAGTGGCTGCAAAAGCGTCTGGACAAGTATCGGGCAGAGAGAAACGATATGTGCGAGGCAATTGAAGAACCAGACGACATGGATAAGTTGGGACAAGGTTTTACGTTGGCCGACCCGCTCGAGGAAGTAGACATTGGGGATGGCATTATTCCCAGGCCGACGTTTGTTAAGGGGGTCGTTGCATAGAAAACAAATTCCTACGAAAAAAGCGGAAGAAACCCCACGATCTAGATCTATTAGACGAAGGTAGCGAAGGTGAGATCCAATCTCTTACCCTTGAAGATCGAACAAACGCGTTTTGTCGGTGCAGGGGTTGGCTAGTCGATCCTCGCAACTAGACTCATCTAGTCGCGAGGAGATGTATTTCCTCGAAGATCCAATCCGATGAAGTGCCACAACGGGCAGCACCTCCGTGGTATCCACACGTACAGCTTGATGAAGACTTCCTCTCCTTGATCCCGCAAGCAAGGTGGAAGTGGCTCATGAGATCTCAGCAGCACGACGGCGTGGTGGTGGAGATGGTGGAGGTTTTCCCGCGGACAGGGCTTCGCCAAGCCGTGTACGAGAGAGAGAGGAGGGAGGATAGGGGTGGTGCGGCTAGGGTATGAAACTCATACTTTTCCCCTTGCACCCCTCCTCTTTATATAGGCACGGCGAGGGAAAGGAGACTTAGCCTCTAAGTTTCCAAATATGCAACTTGCCCCCTCAAGTTTCCTAAAATAGAAAACTTAGCCACTAAGTTTCCTAAGGAGGAAACTTAGCCCCTAAGTTTCCTATCCTCATGGGCCCTTGGAGTGGATAAGGTTGGCTCATTAAGGGCTTCTTCATCACCCCTTTGGCCCAAGTGGGTTGTCCGGATAGGTGGGCCCCACCATGGGACCCCTGGAACATTTCTGGAAAACCCCGATACAATACCGGTAAATTCCCGAACTTTTCCGAAACCCTGGAAAACACTTTCCTTATATGAAACTTTATCTCCGGACTCTTCCGGAGCTCCTCGTGATGTCTAGGATCTCATCCGAGACACCGAATCAACATTTGATTACACCATTTACTTATCTCACTAAAACCCTAGCTACATCGAAGCCTTAAGTGTGTGACCCTACGGGTTCGAGAACAGGCAGACATGATCAGATCAATAATCAATAGCGGGACCGGAATGGCCATATTGACTCCTACATATTCAATGAAGTTCCTTATCGATTGAACCACGATGCCGGAGATTCTTAATCTCGTATATGATTCCCTTTGTCTCATCGATATTTAACTTGCCCGAGATTCGATCGTCGATATCTCCATATCTAGTTTCATCTCGTTACCTGGCAAGTTCTCTTTACTCGTCCATAATATAGGATCTCCGTGATTAACACTTAATCACATGGTTGCAACCTTTCTGATGCTATATTACCGAGAGGGCCCAGAGATATCTTTTCCGTCACAAGGAAGGACAAATCCCAATCTTGATTCATGTCACCCAACAAATACCATCGGAGATACCTGAAAGCCACCTTTATAATCACCCAGTTACGAAGTGGCATTTGATGTCCACAAAGCATTCCTCCGGTAAACGGGAGTGACATAATCTCATGGTCTAAGGAAACTATACTTGGCATATCCTAAAAGCGTTGGCAATGAAACTGTGTGACACGATCAATTGCAACTCTTTTATTATTTGGGTCATGTCCATCAAGTCATTCTCCCAATGACGTGACTCCATTATCAAGTTACTATAACAAGTCCATAGTTAGGAAAATCTAACCATCTCTTGACTAACGAACTAGTCCGGTCGAGGCTCACTAGGGACTTCTGGTTGTTTTTATATTCCACACATGTATTATGTTTCCGGTTAATACAATTATAGCATGGAGAATAAACTATTATCATAAACATGAATATGCTAATAAACCATTTTATTATTGCCTCTAGGGCATATTCCCAACAGTCTCCCACTTGCACTAGAGTCAATAATCTTGTTTACATTATCTCGATCCAAAACTCATGGTGTCTAACACTCATGGAGTCTCAGTGCTCGTGGAAGAGGTTCTGTCCGTGTTCTGTACTATACAGTTCTCTATGTTCTTTGCAAAACGTTAATGTCACCTAATTTGACATTACTTTATCATCACATGATAAACCTCATATCATCACATGATAAACTTCATATCATCATCATATGATGAATAATATATTTGGTTATAGAGTGAGATTTTCGTTTCCCTTTCATGCCTACATGACGTATGATCAGTCAAGAGGACTTTCACATAGCATGTGCACCCGGAACTCACTCAATCTTGAAACAAAATTTCTCAAACCACAATATTATATCTTTTAATCCTTGAATTAATCATATACTCCTATATGTTGTAGACTCACAAATCGACAGTGCTATACTTTTCACTTCGATATTTCCGATCATGCTTTCGCTGCGCTTCTGCCTTTATGAGATTTCCAATCTAGTTTGGTTTTATGACTTCAACCAAATCTACCAATCTCTAGATTCTATTATCTCAACTCCATGAAAAGTGACTCCTCATTTAACATGTTCTTCTAACCAAGAACTTGGGTCACATATCGTCAAATACAAACACATGGTTCTTATATGTTTAGACCTATGAACAATTCATAGTGAATTCTAACATATCCTCCAACCATTATTTTTGTACTGAGTTATCAACTCAATGTTTCACCTATTTGTCACAAGCAGATGAACCTTTCTCTCTTGTTTTATTTTGAACTCCTTCAAAATCTTACTTAGGTTAAACATCCTGACATAATGCTTTATCAAACATATCTATCCTCCATAGATACATCCATCTCCATGGATATTTGACGTTCAAACTAACTTCATAAGTTATACGTTGGTTCCTGACTCATTTACAACATTTATGAAATCTCCATTTCACACAAACAAGATGTTGTAAACTCCCACTCAAATATACACCATACACATATTAAATTGTGAAACCACTTTGGCTCCCACTCAGAAATATGTTATCTCTATATTTGACCATGATTAACTAGCTCCCACTCAAACATATGTCATCACATATTTTGATCATGGAAAATAGTTTCTGCTTTAACTTAACATATGTCACCACATATCTTAATTAGATCCCACTTAGTTTCATATTCACTTTCTCGATATTTTGGACACCTCCAAAATTCTTAATTAACTTTTAAATCGAGAACTCATATACAAACACTAGTACTTTGCTAGCTTTAAGTTTTATTTATTCTCTACAAAACCCCTTTTTGAGGAATAAATATGTGAAACATCACTTTCACAAAATCAAGCAACAATTACTTTGTGATTTAAACTTTAACATAGGATGACTCTTAGTCATTTTCGTATTTAAGGTTTCTATTTCTCCTTTTGTAGTTTCGTAGGTTTGTCCTGTTTCTAAAACATGACAAGTGAATCATGAATATTATTTTGTAACCTGACAAAATACCATATTCTTGAATCCTACTTTTAATTAGACAAGCTAAACCGAAATTCAATGATCACCATCATTAATTCCTTTATGTGTCAAGTTTTAACCAACACAACACTTTACATATGTGCCACTTGATACATAAACAAGCAAGGTTTCAGCTTTTCGATTTATTCCATCAATTCTTTTATCGGTGAAACCTTTTTATGATAAACCACTAAAATACTTAGCACAACCAACAAATTGGTTTGCCCCTTTTAGTCTCATATTGTGGAATCACATTCATAGTCATACTTATGAATATACTACAACATTATTCGCAATAGTCTCTAATTATCTCATAATTAATGAAACCACCTTTTCTCATAACTCATATGAAAAATACATGCGAATCATACAATAGATCCTTATTTCTAAAACAGAGTGTTTATCAAATAAATCTAAATGCTATTATTAAACCCCGAAGTAAAACCCTTCTTTGAGACCACACAATATCAAATAGTGTGTGATTACAATATCTTAGGACATGTCAAACTCCTTTGAAATATTCTAAACATTGTAATTTGTGATAACACTTGTCACAAGTCCACATACTAACATATAACTCAAATATTTTGTCTCTTTTGATCAAATCACAAAGACTCAATTTGCTTGTTAACTTAATATCCTAAACTCCAGAATTTTATTTGATCTCATCAAATATCATAACTCGAACAAATACATTTATTCATTCATATCATTTATGATGGAGCGCACAAAATAATGACATTTAACATTCGCTGAAAATACAACCAACACTTGTGTTTATTTCCAGCAACTCCTGTCACTCTTCCAAAGGGTGGCATTTTAGTCATACTCCTTCAGTAAGCGCATTGATAAAACATCAAAATGTTTATTCAATATTTAGCACAACCAAAACAATTGTCATTATTAAGTTTTGGATATCTTTGGTATGTCTCTTATTTATAAATGTTCAACCAATTTATCATCTAGATTATAATAAGAATAATACACTTATAATCGAAACTTGTGATTTCCAAAAAGAATTACTCATGAAAATAGAACAACCATTGTCTTTAACATGAATAACCGTCTCACATAAGCAAGACACACTAATTAAAATCACACTTAATTCGATTACAAAACTTATTCAAATCCTCTAATCCAAACGATAAATGTAGAGACAGATCGTTGCCAATCAACTCCTTGATTGCCATCATTCCACAACGTCTTCCTTTATCCTTTATGCAAATCTCAAGCAGCAGGTTCTGTTTTCATAAAACAGAATGAGTATCAAATACTTATCGGAACCGCCACAATTGCAATTTGGACTTAAACACTTATAACTTGTATATCACTATATACTTTCTGCATTGTCAACTTCTCTTGCTATGGGTTCCACTTTGACATGACGCAGCCGAGACACAGACTCATAAAAAGTGATCAAATCCCTTCCCATGACATAGTCTCCGACATAATTCTTGAAGCTGGGGAGAAGCTAGCGTATCACCCCATCTATCGCGAAACCGTCATTCATCTCATGGTTCAAACAAGCACTAGACGATGATGTATCTCATGCATTATCCTCAGGTGTTTTTCCAAGCAAGTGTTCTCTTCCATCTTGAGTGAAAGAAAACCGTTCAGACATTCGAACCTTACAATTCTAACTTGTGCTGAAAAACTATTTTTTCAGCTCACCAACAATCTCCATTGCAGTCAAGTTTTTGAAATTGTCTACTTTGGTCATAATTCGTGAAGGTGCACATCATCCACTTGACTTTCAAGTAGGTGGTTCAAAACCACTCCATGTACTCTTCATAGCTTGCAGAAATGTTTGGGTATTCTTCTAATGGTTCATCTAACACGTAGAGCTGAGCATGGGTGTTTAGGACTTTTCTCAGACGCAGGTACCACTTAACAAAATTGACCCATCGAGACACAATTTTTCAACAACGAATAGACTACCGTAGTCGACCATGATCTACAAGGATTTTTTTGCAAAGACATCTTAGGACTTTTGTTTATGATAATTTTAGTTCATCTTAATCAAAATTACTACATGAACTCTCACTAAACTCAACATCTCTCAGGTTGTTTTAGTGACACACGATCCAAATCCACTACACCACAACCGATCATCACGTGAGATGATGTAGCTTCAATGGTGAACATCACCATGTTGATCATATCGTCCATATGACTCATGTTTAACCTTTCGGTTCTTGTGTTCCGAGGCCATGTCTGTACATGCTAGGCTCGTCAAGGAAACCTTAGTATTTCTGCATGTGTAAACTGGCTTACACCCGTTGTATGTGAACGTAGAATCTATCACACCCGATCATCACGTGGTGCTTCGAAACGAAGAACTTTGGCAACGGTGCATACTAGGGAAGAACACATCTTGATATTAACGTGAGAGATCACCTTATCATGCTACCGTCGCGATCACATCTAAGCATAACAATAAGGTGCATAAAAGGATCTCCATCATTGTGGCGCCATCACCATGGTTGTCCACCAACTATTGCAACTACAACTAATGCTACTCTTAGCAATAAAGTAAAGCAATTACATGGTGATTCAATGACACGCAGGTCACATAAAATAATAGACAACCATATGGCTCCTGCCGGTTGCCGTACTCATCGACATGCAAGTCGTGAAAGATTACAAACATGATCATTGCATACATTATCACAAATCACACATTGGCCATACCACATCACATGACCCCCTGCAAAAACAAGTTAGACGTCCTCTACTTTGTTTATACAATTTTTACGTGGCTTGGGTCAACGAGATAGAACCGTTCTAATCTACGTAAAACCACAACGGTGATATAATAGTTGCTTATTTACTCATCCTTTTGAAAGGCCTTCCATTGAAAATTGCATCTTCACTAAAGCAAGAGAAACAGACACCCGCCAGCCACTTATGCAATACAAGTTGCATGTCTGTCGTGGAACCGGTCTCTCGTGCGTGGACGAGTAAGGTTGGTCCGGGCCGCTTCAATCTCACAATACCGCAAAGACGCAAAGTGCACACGAGAAGGTAGCAACATAAAATATCAACGCCCACAACACTTGTGTTCTAATCGCACCAACATCTACGAATAGATCTAGGCTCTGATACCACTGAAGGGGGTCGTTGCATAGAAAACAAAAATTTTCCTACGAAACAAGCGGAAGAAACCCCATGATCTAGATCTATTAGACAAAGGTAGCGAAGGTGAGATCCAATCTCTTACCATTGAAGATCGAACAAACGCATTTTGTCGGTGCAGGGGTTGGCTAGTCGATCCCCGCAACTAGACTCATCTAGTTGCGAGGAGATGTATTTCCTCGAAGATCCAATCCGATGAAGTGCCACAACGGGCAGCACCTCCGTGGTTTCCACACGTACAGCTTGATGAAGACTTCCTCTCCTTGATCCCGCAAGCAAGGAGGAAGTGGCTCATGAGATCTCAGCAGCACGACGGCGTGGTGGTGGAGATGGTGGAGGTTTTCCCGCGGACAGGGCTTCGCCAAGCCGTGTACGAGAGAGAGGAGGGAGGAGAGGGGTGGTGCGGCTAGGGTATGAAACTCATACTTTTCCCCTTGCACCCCTCCTCTTTATATAGGCATGGGGAGGGAAAGGAGACTTAGCCTCTAAGTTTCCAAATATGCAACTTGCCCCCTCAAGTTTCCCAAAATAGAAAACTTAGCCACTGAGTTTCCTAAGAAGGAAACTTAGCCCCTAAGTTTCCTATCCTCATGGGCCCTTGGGGTGGATAAGGTTGGCCCATTAAGGGCTTCTTCATCACCCCTTTGGCCCAAGTGGGTCGTCCGGATAGGTGGGCCCCACCATGGGACCCCTGGAACATTTCTGGAAAACCCCGATACAATACCGGTAAATTCCCGAACTTTTCCGAAACCCTGGAAAACACTTTCCTTATATGAAACTTTATCTCCGGACTCTTCCGGAGCTCCTCGTGATGTCTAGGATCTCATCCGAGACACCGAATCAACATTTGATTACACCATTTACTTATCTCACTAAAACCCTAGCTACATCGAAGCCTTAAGTGTGTGACCCTACGGGTTCGAGAACATGCAGACATGATCAGATCAATAATCAATAGCGGGACCGGGATGGCCATATTGACTCCTACATATTCAATGAAGTTCCTTATCGATTGAACCACTATGCCGGAGATTCTTAATCTCGTATATGATTCCCTTTGTCTCACCGATATTTAACTTGCCCGAGATTCGATCGTCGATATCTCCATATCTAGTTTCATCTCGTTACCTGGCAAGTTCTCTTTACTCGTCCATGATATAGGATCTCCGTGATTAACACTTAATCACATGGTTGCAACCTTTCTGATGCTATATTACCGAGAGGGCCCAGAGATATCTTTTCCGTCACAAGGAAGGACAAATCCCAATCTTGATTCATGTCACCCAACAAATACCATCGGAGATACCTGAAAGCCACCTTTATAATCACCCAGTTACGAAGTGACATTTGATGTCCACAAAGCATTCCTCCGGTAAACGAGAGTGACATAATCTCATGGTCTAAGGAAACTATACTTGGCATACTAAAAGTGTTGGCAATGAAACTGTGTGACACAATCAATTGCAACTCTTTTATTATTTGGGTCATGTCCATCAAGTCATTCTCCCAATGACGTGACTCCGTTATCAAGTGACTATAACAAGTCCATAGTTAGGAAACTCTAACCATCTCTTGACTAACGAACTAGTCCGGTAGAGGCTCACTAGGGACTTCTGGTTGTTTTTATATTCCACACATGTATTATGTTTCCGGTTAATACAATTATAGCATGGAGAATAAACTATTATCATAAACATGAATATGCTAATAAACCATTTTATTATTGCCTCTAGGGCATATTCCCAACAGTTTGTAAGCAGGAATCTAGAAGCCGATTATAAATTCGAGTTAATCGCGTTAGTAAGGGAATATGTGGAATGCTTTGCTTAGAAGTACCACGAGATCCCTGGGTTAAGCCGAGAGCTCGTTGAGCATCGGTTACCGATAAAAGCCGGCTTCAAACCACATAAATAGCCGGCTCGCAAATTCAACCCGGCAATATATGATCGGATCAAGGAAGAGATTGGCCGGCTCCTGAAAGCTAACTTCATCCGGCCTTGCAAGTATGCTGAATGGATTTCCAACATTGTGCTGGTCGAGAAGAAAGGATCCGGTAAGATCAGGGCATGCATAGACTTCAGAGATCTAAATCGAGCTACGCCCAAGGATGAATATCCTATGCCAATAGCCGATATGCTTATCAATGATGCCTCAGGACACAAAGTCATCAGCTTTCTAGATGGAAACACGGGGTATAATCAAATATTCATGGCCGAAGAGGACTCGGCTAAAACAGCGTTTCGCTGCCCCGGGTTCGTTGGTTTATTCGAGTGGACAGTAATGACCTTTGGGTTGAAAAATGCTGGTGCCACATATCAAAGAGCGATGAACTTAATATTCCATGATCTTCTTGGAGTCGTACTGGAGGTGTACATTGATGACGTAGTTGTCAAGTCGGACGGCGAGTTAAATCATTTGGCCGACTTACGACTCGCGTTCGAGAGAATGAGGAAGTACGGGCTCAAGATGAATCCTTTGAAGTGTGCCTTTGGCGTGTCAGCTGGAAAGTTCCTTGGTTTCATCATACATGAAGCCGGCATAGAAATCGACCTGGCAAAGATTGAAGCTATTCAGAAAGTGCAGGCGCCGACTTGTAAAAAGGACATGCAGAAATTCCTAGGCAAGGTAAATTATTTGAGGAGATTTATTACTAACTTGTCTGGGAAGGTTGATGCATTCACACAGATCCTTCGGCTCAAGAATGATGACAAGTTCACCTGGGGGGCAAGACAGCAAGAGGCATTCGATAGAATAAAAGTTTGTTTGTCTAAACCTCCAGTTCTGAGGAAGCCGGCTCGTGGTCTACCATTTCGGCTTTACATTGCCGCCGAGGAAAAGGTGATTGGAGCAGCCTTAACTCAAGAAGCCGAAGGACAGGAGTACGTCATTACATACCTGAGTCGGCGACTGCTAGATGCCGAGTCAATGTACAGCTTTGTAGAAAGGTTGTGCCTATCTCTTTATTTTGCTTGCACCAAATTGCGCCATTATCTTTATCTGGCGAGTGCAAAGTTCTTAGTCAAACCGATGTCATCAAGCACATGATACATAGGCCGATTCTCAGTGGATGAATTGGCAAATGGGCGTATGGGTTGATTGAATATGATTTGGCCTATGAATCTCTCAAATCTATGAAAGGCCAGATTGTAGCCGACTTCATCGTCGAACATCAGATTGACTTGGAGCAAGAAGCCGATTTGAATATTGTATCGGCTGTACCGTGGAAACTTTATTTTGACGGCTCAATTTGCAGTAGTGGACAAGGAGTCGGCATTGTGTATATTTCGCCCCAAGGTACTATCTTTGAGGCCTCTTGTCGTTTAGACTATTTTTGCACTAACAATGAAGCCGAATACGAAGCTCTTCTATTCGGGTTGGAAATTTTGAAGGACGCAGGGATAACTCATGTCGAGGCGTATGGCGATTCACTGCTTATCGTCCAGCAAGTGGCCAAGATCTTCCAATGCAATAGTGGATCACTCAACACATATCTCGACAGGTGCCTGGATATCATATCAACCCTGGATTATTTTTCTATATCTCATGTTTCCAGGCAGGACAACTGGCTCGCCAACGAGTTGGCACAGCAAGCATCCGGTTATCATGTCAGTAGAGGAGTATTTTTCACAGCAGAAAAGCCGATGTTAGCTGTCGTCAATGACTCGGGAGCTGGAGGAAAAACCGAGTCATCTAACTCGGATGGTGGAGGGAAAGCCGGGTTATCTAATTCGGTTCCGGAGGAATCTGGTGGAACCCGGCCAACTGATTGGAGGACACCTATTGTTGATTATCTGAAGAACCCGAGTCAGAAAACAGATAGGGCTGTTCAGCGGCTTGCTTTTAAGTATATCTTGATAGATGACGAGTTATATCACCGAACAGCTGATGGTCTTCTTCTCAAGTGCTTGGATGAAGATCAATCCCGGGTTGCCATGGGAGAAGTTCATGATGGATTATGCGTGGCACATCAGTCGGCTCACAAGATGAAGTGGATGCTTAGATGAGCTGGGTTCTATTGGCCGACGATGATTAATGACTGCTTCCGATACTACAAAGGGTGCGAAGCATGCCAGAAATTCGGAGATATTCAGTTAGCACCAGCTTCACTTCTTAATCCGGTAGTAAAGCCGTGGCCTTTTCGAGGATGGGCACTGGATTTCATTGGTATGATTAACCCGGCTTCATCCAAAGGGCATCGGTTCGTGCTGGTTGCTACTGATTATTTCACCAAGTGGTCTGAAGCAGTACCCCTCCGGAATATGACCCACAAAGAGGTAATTCAATTTATTACTGAGCATATTGTTCACAGATTTGGTATCCCACAGACTCTCACTACGGATCAAGGTACCTCCTTCATGGCTAAAGAGGTGAAACAGTTTGCCGAATCACTCGGGATCAAGATGCTTAGTTCATCTCCATATTACGCTCAAGCCAATGGACAAGCCGAGTCAAGCAACAAAATTCTGATCAAGTTGATCAAGAAGAAAGTACAGGACTACCCGAGGAGGTGGCATGAAGTACTGTCCGAGGCATTGTGGGCTCACCGGATTTCAAGGCATGGTGCAACCAAGGTAACTCCTTTCGAGTTAGTTTATGGACAAGAAGCCGTTTTACCGATAGAAGTAAATCTGGCTGCTTTGAGGTTCGCTAAGCAAAACGATTTGTTGGCTGAGGACTATCACAATTTGATGATGGACAATATAGATGAAATAGCCGACAAACGTATCAAGGCTTTGAAAGACATTGAGAAGGAGAAGTTGCGGGTAGCAAAAGCTTATAACAAGAGAGTCCGGCTTAAGGATTTTCAAATCGGCGACTTAGTCTGGAAAGTTATATTGCCGATCGGATCAAGAAGCCGAAAATTCGGCAAATGGTCACCGAGTTGGGAAGGGCCACTGCGAGTTGTAAGGATTGTACCCGGCAACTCATATCTGGTGGAAACTTTGGAGGGCGACATACTGCCCCGAGCTATCAATGGGAAGTACTTAAAGAAATTCCACCCAAGCATGTGGCAAACTGCATAAGCCGCACATATGGCCGATGAGCTTAAGCATCGCCCTTAGACAAATCTTCTACAATAAATATTTTCTAGCACGCAAGCTTTACTAGAAAACAGGGGGACATGTGTTAGCACCCGTTTTTGGCAGGTCCCGGGTTCAAGCTCATTCAGGAGGAAATGGCGACTCGGTGGCGACCCGGCAGGAGTCAACCCGGCTTAGCCTGAACTCGGCTTAGCCACAGCCCGGGTTCAAGTTCATTCAAGAAAATGAAGACCCGGCAGAAGTCAACCTGGCGGAAATCAACCCGATTTAGTCAGAAATCGGGTCACCAGTTCAAGCTCACTCGAAAGGAAATATATGACTCGGAGAGGACCTGGGATGACGACCTGGCAGAAGTTGAATCGGTTGCAGGCAGAACCTGGGACCCGGTGCAGGTTAGACTCGAAGATTTCTGAAGATTCCAGAAGCCGCATCGGAGGAGCCGGACGTGAGGAAGTTTAATACTTGCCAAAGCCCAAAACGAAGTCGGTGGCGCCAGAAGGAGTTCGGGTTCAACCCGGAAGACAAAGGGTGACTTTCCAAGGATCGGAGATGTCCAGCACGAACCCGACCGGGAGTCTTACCTAGCTTAGAAGTAAAAACCGACCTATTTCATGAGTTGTAATCCGTGTAAAAGTACAATTGCTTGTACGAAAAGTGCAGCCGCCTTACTATATATATGTAGGAGGTGACGGCCGATTGAAATTAAGCAAACAATCGACAATCAATACAAACCCTACTTTTTACCCTCAAACCCTTGTTCCTGCTTCCGTTATTCGGCGAGTTCGCACGAGTTCATCGAATATCGACAACCGAGTTGAGAGCGGTCAAACCCGGCTTAACTCAGCCAATCGTCGCCGGCTTCCTCCGACGGAGTCCCTCCCGAGGGTCTGGGGCGTCTGGTTCTAAAAGCTCCGGCTTGTTGTCTTGCGTATCGCGCTACAAGTCGGCCTCCTACGGGGTGAGTTGCGGAGTACCTCCCCCGGCTCCGTGGGTACACGAGGACGTGTTTGTGTGACGCGTTTTTATCGCAACAATTCGTACTCTCACTTATCATCCTGTATGCATTGGAATGCGCACATGGCCAATTTTGTCATTCAAACTGAGAACACCGAGCTACATTTGCCGAACTCAGCCTCCCAGCGATACATGGTGTGAAAACCAGGTGGGCACAATCTGCCCGCAGCAGTCGCGTCCCCTGACTCCCTACCCAATTCACTCGGAGAACAGATTCAGAACCCAAACACAGTAGTACTTAAGCATTTCGATTACATGGGCATGTTTTGATGAGAGCTCGGACCTTGCTATCTCTATCTCTCTCTATATATATTATATATATATCTCTCTCTCTCTATCTCTTCTCTATCTCTATCTCTACTACTTAAAAAAGAATAGCATTCCGTAGTCTGCCTTTCCCACGCGGTCCGTTCTTCTTTTCGTCCGCGCCGTCGTGTCTCCGTCCCCAAATTTCTCCTGCCCTTCCCCGCTAACCCCGCTAGCGTTAGCGCCCCCATCTCGCAGCACCTCCCCATCTGTGCCCCCAGCCGCCCGCCTCACACCTCTCTCGCGACACCCGCTCCTCTCCGCTTCCCTACCCTCCCCGGTAGGCCCTCTTCTTCTCACGAGATCCTTCTTCTCCTTCCCCGTCGTCCGCCTGAAGCTCCTCAACCGGCATCCTTGGCGCGGAGCTACCGTCACGACCCAGCACGGAGATCTTCCGAACCAGAGCCCTACCCGGAGATCTCCTGATCCGGAACCTTATTCGGCAGCGTGACAAAGTGGATCGATATATAGAGAGAGACCACTCTCATTCGCGGGGATGTTGATTCTCCGGTCCGCCCTCCGACGCCAGGCCCTGGCCGCTTGCTTCCTCAGCAAGAGTGACCGCAGCAGCTCTGACCTAGCCTCAGTGCCAAGGTAGGTGCCTAAAGTCCTCCACGTTTAATTGAGTATATTGGGACGAGCTGATGTTCTACAATTTTAGGCTTAGTGCTAGGAGCCGGGGATTATAACTCTGGTCATGTCTTCTCATTTGTAACATATGATTTTCAACGATAGCACTGGATTCATGTCGCCGTTGTTTTGGGATGAACACTTCAGTTTGTACGTAAATTATCATTCGTCTCCATCAAACACTTCAGCGCTCTTGGTATAAATTCGTCGAGATTTGAATTCTGAGTGATGGATTCGAGCAAATTAAGAGGAAGAGGAAGAGATAGAGAAAGAGAAAGGCAAAAGTGTGAAGAATCCAGTTACACAGAGCAGTAGGTTGGAACTTGCATTTCATACCCATGAGTTTTAATAAGAAAAAATAACTTAGTTTGATAAATATTAGCCCCACATTTTGTACTACTAGAATATAACTAATCGGATCTTTTTCCTGGACAGAAAAATGAAACACGGAGAGTATACTGTCATTACTCTTCGTGTTTCCATATAATGTTTATGATCAGTATACTGTCAGACTTTATTGTTTATGTGTGTTTCAGGTTAGAACCGGGCTCTTTCATCTGTTCGATCCAGTGTCCTCGATGTGTCGGCCGTAACCCATGTTAGCATTCATGATTCGTCTATTTTTGCATGCTGCTGCTTGGTTTTAGACATGGAAATACAGATCTAGCTGATGCTAGCTAGCTTACTGTTTTTTTTTTTTTTTTTGCCATTTCGAGCTAGCTAGCTAGCAGCTCCGTGCACTCGCTGCGGCGAATTCTCCGAGGACCTAAGGTCATCTCCAACGCGCCGACCCAAATAGATCTGTTTTTGTCCTTTTTGCTCCGTTTGGGTCGCGAAACGGATAGGAAATCTCCGGTCGCGTCCGGGCCGAGGGTAGTGCACCCAACGCGGCCGACCCATTTCTTTTTTCTTTTTCATTAGCAGGCCTGGAAAGGGCCGTTTTCGATTAATAGATAGGGGATGGGCCACAAACGGTCTGTTTACACATAATTATACAAAAAAACAAAGTAGCTACTGCCCTAGCTACTGGCCTAGTTACTGCCCTAGCTACCACCCTGGCTGCCGCCGGCCTACTTCTCGTCGTCGTCGTCGTTGGAGAGGTCAATGAACGGCGGCGGGGCCCAAAGATGGGCCGGTGGCATCCTCGCCGTCGCTGGGGGAGTCGGTGGCTACTCCGGCGGCAGCGGAAGCAGCTAGGGCAGCGGGGAAGTCCATTCCCAGCGTTGCCCGATGAGCCCCTCGGGGGAGAGGCTGAGCCGGCGGCAGTTCGAGTTCCATGGTCTCGAACCACTGCGGCGGCGGCGGAGGATTGTGGGCCTCCTCGGCAGACAGGAGCAGCACATCATGCAGCCCTAGACACCGCCGGCCCTCCTCCTCGGCGTGGGTGCGCAGCGAGTCCTCCATCGCCTTTTTGAGGATCTCCTCCTCCTCCTCCTCCTCGGTGGGCTCGTCGCGCTGCTCCTCGTCCTCCTCGGTGGGCTCGCCGTGCTGCTCCTCCTCCTCCTCCACTTCCTCCTTCACCCACATTGGTGGGGGAGGCGGTGGTGGAGCATAGCCGCGTGGTGGAGGCGGCGGCCGAACGGACAGGAACGCCGTCCTGCGCCGCATGTCATGCTCGTCCTTGAACCAACTGTCCCAGAAGGGACTATTGGCCGAGAACGCCGGGTCGGCGCGGAGGTTCGGCGGGAGCTGGGCCCGGCGACGCTGGATCTCCTCCGCCCTCGCTCGGCCGCTCGTCGGGACGGGCGGCACCGGAATCCTTTCCGGATTCAGATGCCATCCGTCGGCGAGATGGACGTCCGGCCAGGGTAGAGGGACGGCGTTGTCCCAGTACCACTGGCAGGTCATGCCGTTGAGGTACGGCCGGTACCTCGCGCGGCGCCGGTTCACCACCGCCGGCAGAGCAAGCTGGAACGTAGCCGGCGTGGAGCGTGCCGGGACGGCGCGGTGGCAGGAGGACCCGGCCTCGGCGTCGTGCTTCGTCTTCCAGCCGAAGAAGCCCATGGGGATGGAAGTGGTAAGGGTTTGTGCCAGCGGCGAGGGAGCAGATGGGGACGGTAGTGGAAAATGGGAGTGGGGTGGCGGCGGGGACCGCACGAGTGGATAAAAAGAAGGACTGGGGGCGGTTCCTGTCACTGCGAAGTGGGGCCGAGCCCAGGTGTGGACGGATGCGAACGGACGCCGCGTCGCTCCATTTCCTGTCCACGCCGACGCAAACCCGGCTCAAATTTGGGCCGGATTTGGGTTGAAACGGACGAAAAAACGGACAGCGGTCCGTTTGCGTCGGCGCGTTGGGCCCTGGTTTCGACCCATCCAGAGCGAAACGGACCGTTTTGGACGAAATGGGTCAGCGCGTTGGAGATGGCCTAAGGGTGTTCGTAGGCAACCTCCCGTTCAGCGTCGACAGCGCCCAGCTAGCTGGGCTATTCGAGCAGGCCGGCTCTATCAAGATGGTCGAGGTATATACATTGCTTGCCCCTTTCCTAAACCCTATTCATGTAGTATAAGTAGAAGGTAATGCAGTCTCACTAGTAGAAAACAGGCCTTTCGCCCGGGCCTTTAGTCGCGGATGTGTCTCAACCCGCGACTAAAGGTCCGGCCACGTCGCCCCGAAATCGGCGGTCCATTTCTCCCGGTTCGTTAGGAGCCTTTTGTCCCGGCTTGAGATACAAACCGGGACAAAAGGGGTATGCGGCCCGCTGCGAGCAGGTGCCCCCCTTTTGTCCCGGTTCGTGTCTCGAACCGGGACTAGAAGTCCGCGCATCTGCCGCGATGGTTCGGGATTTGAACCCTTGAGTTCCCGCACTGGTCGTTGATCACACGGGGAATGAAGAAAACGATTAATGTCTTTGGAAGTTGATCAAAACGCTTAATGGAATTTGGAAGTTGAAACACGCCGAATTAATTACCACGGCGCGCCAGCCTCCTCATCTCCCCTGCTAGCTATATATAAGAGAGCTACAGTGCCATTTGCCAAATGCACCATCTCCCCTCTCTAATCTCTACTCTAAAATCCTCTCCTGAATCGCTGCCGCGCGCCATGGAGCCACTTGCGCACCCACCTCGATCCCAGGTGTACCACTACAAGGACGACGCCGTCAACATGAACTTCAAGGTCGTGGTCACTCTCCGCGCATCAACCGTGGAGAGATGGATCCGCGACGTCAAGAGGGGCTACCTCGACGCCGCACCGATGAAGATCGTGGGCCTCGACTGCGAGTTCACCGACGCCGCACCCGAGAAGAGGCAGTGTGCCGCCGTCCTGCAACTCTCCGTGGCGACCGACACGTTGGTGTTCCATATTTTCCACGCTGATCGGGTGCCGCATGCCCTCAAGGACTTCTTGATGGACAAAACCATCAAATTTTCGGCGCGGCTATCAACAACGATCAGCGTATGCTAGGGCCTCACGGAATTCATATTCCGTCCGCCGGCGACCTCCAGTGGGCCGTTCACCCTAACCCAACGTACCCTAATCTTCCGAGTCTCTATGCTCTAGCCAATTTTACTATTGGCACAATGCTTCAGAAGAAGAAGAAGATCAAGAAGAAGAAGAAGAAGAAGAAGAAGGAGGACGAGAAGAAAAAGGAGGAAGAAGAGGACCTCACATCAGGTTGGGGCAAGTTTCCATTGAGCTTTTATCGCATCAAGTATGCCGCTCTGGACGCTCGCCTAGGCTGCGAGATTGCTAGGAGGTGTCTCGGTGGTATGTGCGTATGTCTCAATGTGTCGATCTAGATCGTCTCAACAATAATTGTCATATGTGAGACGTTTGATTGAAATAAAAAGTTGTGTGATCTTTGGATTTATTTAGCCCTTGTTTTCCCTTTATATTGTTAATTATCTCTGGACCGTACTAATATTCAGCAATAGCAAGTTTGTGCACGTATCAAAAGTAAAAAAAATTATTATAAAGAGTTCTACACATTCTAAGGATTTTTTAATGACTACAAATTTGTTGAATTTGGCCAAGTGGATCAAAATTTATGGAATTTCGAAAGTTAAGGATTTAAAACTCTCTCTCTCGATCCCTCTCTCTTCTATTCTAAAAGTGTACGGTATGTGGTAGCGTAGAAATATACGAAAACTATTTTGAAATAAATAAAATGAATTCTCTGCCGCGGCACAGAAAGTGCCCAAATTTCTGCCGTAGCAGAGAATCTTTAGTCGCAGCCCGTTATACGAACTGCGACTAAAGGGGTCTGCGGCCGCTGCGGGTAGGGTGCCCCCTTTTGTCCCGGTTTGTATCTAAAACCGGGACAAAAGGCTGGCCCCTATATATATGGCTGCAGCCGCCCCCTCTCCCCCCCCCCCTCTCTCTCATTTTTTTCCTGGTTGGAGGTGGTGTGTGTAACAGCCCCAATTTGGTTATGAAAAATACCAATAATTTTTCCACTTTTTGCATTCTTGTTTGCATCATGGCATGCCTTTAAGTTACTAATGTTAACAAGTTACCTTTTGGGAAACAATGAAAAGAGGGAAGCAAACTTCCCAAAACCTTTACTTCTTGTTTTGCAAACTATGGCGTTAACCATGTCATGACAGGTGACCTTATGGTCCAACACACTTCCTAAGTTCACCTCAAGTGCACAAGAACCAATTGGATGGGTTCCTTTTTGTTTCCAACTTCCTTAGGCCCTAAAATGTGGTTCAAGGCTTTTGCTTATTTGTGAGCCATGCCACCTTACTCAAAGGCCTAGATAAATGTATGGTGAGGTGTTTTATCTTGTGGAGAAACTCCCAGAATTTTTGCATATTTTCTGGAATTGTTTTTGTGCCCTTTAAAATCTAGACTTTCTGCCATTTTTGTGGTCATCCGGAATGACCCGGATTTTTCCGGATCAAATCCGGACCAGTCGGAATTTTCCGGGCTTTTCCGAAAAATTCCGGACGAAGCACAGTGGCGACAGGAAGCACTGGCGCCATGCCGCTCGCGCCCATGCCGATGCCGCCGTGGCATCACCTGCCCTCGACGCCGTGGCCCCTCTAGGAGTCGAAGACGCTTGTCACGAAGCCGACGACCTCACCTGCTCCCTTTTCCCCCCTGCTCTCCTCGCTCCCCTCTCTTCCTCGAGGCCGTGCCCCTTGTCGCCGCCGTAGCCAAGCACGCCGCCGTCGTTTGAGTGAGCGCGGGGTAGATCGACGACCACCGCAAGCTTCGCCGCATCCCCTCCTCCCTCCCAGGCCAAGGAATCGGCCCGGGACCGGCCGGATCAACGCCGGCGTCCTCGACACCATCCGCCACCGGCCGAGCCCGCCGGCTCGATTCGGTCACCGCAGGCCCTCTCTCGCCAAACCGGTCACGCACGCGAGCTCACGGGTGAGGCCTGCGTCTTTGTGTTTCTTTTCCCCTTTCCCTCTCCCTCTCCTTCTTGCTCGTGTCGAGCGAGTTCCCGCCGCCGCCGTCGTTTTTCTGCCCAAAATCGAGCCGTCCGGAATCGCCCGGATTATTCCGGATCGATTCCGGGTCGACCGGATTCTTCCGGACATTTCCGGACGAAATCCGAAACCCCAACCGAAAGATTTTGAGGTCACCTCGGATTTGGCTCGGAATGAGCCCGGATTATTCCGGACCAATCCGGATAAATTCCGAACCAGCTGTGAACTATGTGAACTTTGCAATTTGACTTCTTTTCGTTAAATCTTGCAAATGGTATACCAATTTGATCAGTGTTTCAAATGCTATCTAAACATGCTAGTAACACCTCATGACAACACTTTGGACGTTGACATTAATCTTGAATTGGATAGAAGATATAAGTCCAAATAACCTTTTAAAATTGCTAGTTAAGCATCGGTGCTCCGAAAATTACAAATAAATTACCGAAGTGATTGGAATGATAAACCCTAACCTTTTCATGTCATGTTCATGCATTTTGAGCTATTTCACTAATAATTCATTAATCTATGAAGAACGCGGTCATTAAGTTAAATATGAGGTGTTTTCCAAATAATTTCCTTAATTATTTGGCTCCCCATTTAATTGCGCCTTTAAATTATATAATGGAATATTTGCATCAATTTGACATGCCATCATTTGATTGAGCATTTCATCTTGTGTTCGTGTGATTTATGTGTGCTTTGTATTTCTCTTTGGGTATCGATAGATTCCGGAGTCGAGGGTCTCTCTACTTACCCCGACGATCAGTACTTCACGACCGGGCAGCAAGGCAAGAGATAACCTAACCTTCTTGGCATCTAGCATCCTATGTTTTTATAAAATTATTTTATCCACCACAATATTGCATGAGGTTCAAATGTCTCTTTTGGGTAAATAATAGAATATCCTATGAATGCATGTTCTTCCCCGAGCCAATCACATGTATCCCTACCTATGAAACCTAGGGTTGAAGTGTTGGCCGAAATAAAGATAGAATTGTTGTATTCATATGCTTAGCTATGCTTAGACATGCTTAAATAAATGCTTTATGTCCGTTATTAATTCCGTAGTTGTTGATGATGATGGAATGATTCGGGCATGGTGGATAAATGTGATGCTTAATTAAAATTGCTAAGACGGTTTGGGTGAGTTGCCATCGGGGATGGTGTTTTGCCTCACTCTAGCCCCTAGGTGCGAGTTCTTTACCTCTTGAACCAAGACTAGCATGCTGCCATTGGTGGGTGTATGGGCGCCTTACTAACCAAATAATTTGTGAGGGGCTTGTCAAGGGTCCTCTAGTTTGCTATTTCCATTTGCGCGTGTGTGGTGTGAGTGGAAAAGGAACGAGGATGGTGATGTTTAGGATGTGACGGTGGGGCAGGGCGCTGGGAGCGCTGAACCTGTCCTTCCGCCACTGATGGTCCTTGAGTAAGCCTCATGCATTGTAAAGGTCTAACCGCGCCCGCTCGCCGGCCTTCCCCGGAAGAGGGCCAACTAGGTGAGCCGGACGGTACCAATGGGTAAATTAGTACACCCCTGCAGGGATAATATTTTCGAAAAGCCGTGTCCACGGTTATGGACAACTTGGGAATAGACGATAAGATCATAGAGAATCTTAACCTAATTGATATGGCAGCTAAAGGTTGCATTAATCAACGTGTGGTAAAGGTTCACTTCCTCGAGGGTGATTCGAGGGGGTGCCTTGGTGTAGATGAGAGTGGTTGGTTACAAAAGGGTTCGATGAGAACCAATGATGACAAATGTTACTCTCTTACCCCTTTTTAAAAGTACTCTGAGTAGACGAATGCCATGTGTCAATTATATTTCTGTTTATGAAAATCAGCTTTATGCAAAAGCAATACATATAAAGCTTTAGAGCCTCCGTCAGTCATTGGGCCTATATCGCCCTACTAAACTTGCGAGTACGTCGTACTCAGTCTCTCTTTACTGCCTCTATGATTTTGTATTTCAGAGGAGGACGACACCGAGCAACTAGGTGGGTTCTTCGTTGACGTCGACTACTAGTCTGGGGTTCCCAGGTGGCAGCTTGGGACCGTGGAACAAGCTGGCTGGGATGATGTTTATTGTAGGCCTCTTAGGCCATATATTTGCTTCTTGTTGTTAGACAACACTACCCGCTTCCGCTTGATGACTTGTTGGATCTGTGATCCTTTTGTTGTGTAATATTTGTATTCTTCTCTTTATATGAGTTGCTTTATATCTTGTGTCGTAGAGTCATGCAATGTGCCGGTTTGTTCCACAAGTCTCGATCTTTGTTTTATACCTTGATGGTTGTGCCGAACACATAGCCTCTTTGTATAATTCCGGGGTCGGGGCGCTACAAGTTGGTATCAGAGCAGGA
The DNA here is from genome assembly GCA_012064385.1 of Puccinellia tenuiflora. Classification (NCBI taxonomy): domain Eukaryota; kingdom Viridiplantae; phylum Streptophyta; class Magnoliopsida; order Poales; family Poaceae; genus Puccinellia; species Puccinellia tenuiflora. Next base: position 1,285,487 of record QRDG01000081.1, on the reverse strand, counting down.
CTGCCTGTAGGAAACCCTTTCTTTTGGTCGATGTCGAGTCTAGTGAAAATTATTTTCAACCTAAAAATGAGTTGTGAAAACCTTCTTAGGATTCTTTTTGCTTCTCATCCAACTCGCTCTACTCTGATTCTTACCTCTATTTGTTTTATGCTTGGTTTCGATGTTTAGGTTCTCGGGGTTTGGGTTCTTACCGTCCAGTTATGCCTCGAGTCTGTTATATCCGTTTGATATCGCCTCGATGACGTGATGTCACCGTGGCTGACTAAATCTGTCTTTGGTGTTTATTGCTTCTTAAATATCTATATCTGGGAGCAACCAATGATCTATCTTATCTGTCAGAATTGGTTATTAACTTGCCGTTGTTCCAATTCCTCAGGATGGCTCCTACCCGTCGTGGGGAGCATAGCAACCCTGACCCACCGCCGCCACCCTCAATGGCGGAGGTTATGATGGCTATCGAGCAAAACCGTTTGCGCAATGAGTTGTTGCTCGAGCAGCTGGTCCAGCAAGGGGCTAGGAGGAACACGGACTGCACCACCCTCAACCAGTTCTTGCGGTCCCAACCTCCTACCTTCTCTGAAGCTAAGGAGCCGCTTGATGCGGATGATTGGCTTCGGGCTATCGAGCGCAAGTTTGCCGCTCTTCATGTTCCTGCGGCAGAACACGTCAACTTCGCCACCTACCTTCTGGAAGGAGCCGCCGGCTCCTGGTGGGAGAGCCACGTGGCAATGGTTGCCGCGGGCCATGTTGTCACTTGGGAGGAGTTCCGCACCGCCTTCCGTGCGGCGTATATCCCCAAGCCCATCCTCGAGCTCAAGAGGCGGGAGTTCCTGGACTTAACCCAGGGACGCATGGACGTCCAGTCCTATGGACGGGAGTTCAACCACCTCTCCCGTTACGCCCCACGGGACATGACGAATGATGAGGACAAGCAATACCTCTTCCGCAAGGGGCTCGCACCTCGTCTCCGATACGAGCTCCTACCCTTCAAGTTCACCTCCTATCAAGAGCTCTACAACCAGGCCCTCACCATGGAGCAGGGTAGGAAGGAGCTAGACGCTTCTAAGAGGCCCGCTTCCACCGATCACCAGAGTTCCTCCTCCTCGGAGGGCAAGAAGCGCAAGGTATTCGTGCCTTTCAGCGCCGTGCCAAAGGCGCCCTTCGCGCCGAAGCCCACCGGGTACCTGCCACCTCCGCCTCGCCCAGCTACTTCGACCTTGGGTGCGGCTGGAGGCGGTTTTCGACCTCGACTTCCTGCACCACCAGGGCTCACTTGTTTCGCTTGTGGCAAGCCGGGGCACTACTCCAGGGAGTGTCCCCAGAAGGCACCGGCTCCCTCAGCACCTGCACCAGCACCCTCTACCCCAGCCGCCAAGGCTACCACCGTTAGTCGTGGCCGTCTGAACCACGTCTCGGCGGAAGGCGTTGAGGAGGACCCCGGAGTTCTCATGGGTACGCTTCAAATCAATACTTATCCAGCTTCAGTGCTATTTGATTCTGGAGCTTCGCATTCGTTCATATCCATATCATATGCACACAACCATCAAATACCGTTTGTGATGATGGATTCCCCGTTAGTGGTCAAGACACCGGGTTCTAGTTGGCGTACCAATTGGATATCTCCCGACGTTCAAATAGCCATAGGGTCAGTCCCTTTCTCGTTCTCATTGATAGCCTTGAGGTCAGAGGGTATCGATGTTATCCTGGGCATGGATTGGCTAGTGAAATATCAGGCCAACCTGGATTGTGCTGCCAAGACTGTCACAGTGTTCCACCCAAGGTATGGGGAAGTGCGTTACTGGTCCCCAACTTCTGCAACTCCTTCCGCAGCCACTCCTCTTTCACCGGAGATCAGTCTTTATTTCCTGGAAGGAATCACCCCGCCTGATATGTCTGAAGTCGCTGTGGTGTGTGATTTCCCCGATGTGTTTCCGGAGGAATTGCCCGGCATGCCACCTGATCGCAGCGTGGAGTTTGTGATTGAGTTGGTTCCGGGAACCGCCCCAGTTTCCAAGACGCCCTACCGTATGCCAACGGAAGAGCTAGCTGAATTGAAGAAGCAACTTGATGAGATGCTGGAAAAAGAATTCATCCGGCCGAGTAGCTCACCTTGGGGCTGCCCGGTTATCTTTGTCAAGAAGAGGGATACAAATGTTCCTCGTCTGGTCGTTGACTACCGCCCTCTCAATGCGGTGACCATCAAGAACAAGTATCTAATTCCTCGAATAGCCGACTTGTTCGATCAATTAGCTGGAGCCTCTGTGTTCTCCAAGATGGATCTGAGGTCAGGTTACCATCAGATAAAGATCCGGAAGGAGTATATTCCTAAGACGGCCTTCACTATCCGTTATGGCTTATACGAGTACACTGTCATGTCTTTCGGCCTCACAAATGCTCCGGCTACATTCATGAGGCTGATGAACTCCATCTTCCACGAGTACCTCAACAAGTTCGTCATCATCTACATCGATGACATCCTTGTGTACTCCAAGACCGAAGACGAACATGCTGAGCATCTCCGACTTGTTTTGACCAAGCTCCGTGATCACCGTCTATATGCCAAGTTCTCTAAATGTGAGTTTTGGCTGAAGGAGCTCATCTTTCTCGGTCATGTGGTGTCAGCTGCCGGAGTAGCGGTGATACCCGACAAGATTCAGGCAATCCTGGATTGGCCGACTCCCAAATCCGTCAAAGATATCCGAAGCTTCCTTGGATTGGCGGGTTATTACCGCCGATTTATCGAGGGCTTCTCCAAGATAGCCAAGGCGCTGACTGAACTCCTCAAGAAAGGCAAACCATTTGTGTGGTCAGACAAGGCTGAAGAGAGTTTCCAGACCCTCAAGGTCAAGCTCACCACCACCCCGGTACTTGTCCTTCCCGATACCACCAAGGACTTTGTCGTCTATTGCGATGCATCTCTACAAGGTTTGGGATGTGTCTTGATGCAAGAGGGCCATGTGGTCGCTTATGCTTCCCGTCAACTCAAGCCACACAAGCAGAATTATCCAACTCATGATTTGGAGCTTGCCGCCGTGGTACATGCTCTGAAGCAATGGAGGCCCTACCTCTTGGGCAACCGTTGCGAGATCTACTCCGACCACCAAAGTCTGAAATATCTATTCACCCAGCCGGATCTGAACTTGAGGCAGAGGAGATGGCTGGAATTGATAAAGGACTATGATGTGACTCTCAATTATCAGCCCGGCAAGGCAAATGTCGTGGCGGATGCTCTGAGCCGCAAAGCCTATTGCAATACCGTGATGGTTGAAAAGGCGCAACCGGCTCTCCACGAGGAATTTGCTAAATTGAATCTGGAAATTGTTCCTTCGGGTTTTCTAGCTAACCTTGAGATCAAATCCACTCTCGAGGATGATATCAAGGCCGCCCAACAAAATGATCCTGAAATCCTTGAGATCAAAGAGAAGATCGCTAATGGAAAGGCCAATTGTTTCTTGGTTGATGACCATGGTGTGGTCTATTTTGGTGACCGTCTAGTGGTGCCCAAGAGTGGAAATCTGAGGGAGTTGATCCTTTCTGAAGCTCATGAGTCACCCATCTCTATTCACCCGGGTAGCACAAAAATGTACCAAGATCTTCGCCCTCAATTCTGGTGGTCTTGCATGAAGCGCGAGATCGCCGAGTATGTTGCGGAATGCGACGTCTGTCGCTGAGTGAAGGCTGAACATCAAAGGCCAGCTGGTACCCTTCGTCCCATAGCCATTCCTGAGTGGAAGTGGGATGAAGTTGGTATGGATTTCATCACCGGCTTTCCGAGATCACAAAAGGGCAACAATGCTATTTGGGTCATCATCGACCGTTTGTCAAAGGTTGCCCATTTCCTTCTGGTCCGTGATAATATTCGAGCAAGCCAACTTGCCGACTTGTATATGGCCCGGATTGTTCCTTTGCATGGTGACGAGGAGTAGACTCGGCAAATCCCAAGGTTGTACACCCCGGGTTGATTGAGGGGGGGAGAGAGAACGTTGGTGGCTGTGACGGCTAACAGGGGGCGAGTTTTACCCAGGTTCGGCCCCTCGAGGTGAGGTAAAGACCTACTCCTGCTTGTCTGGAATTATTGAGGTGGCTACAATGGCGAGATGCAATCTCGCTAGGGTTTGTTTGCTGGTTGCCTGACCTAGACGACGCACCCTCCTGGCCTTTATATCACAGGCCAGGTCTCGGGTGGATGGTGCAGATTGCACGTTACAAGATAAGGAGAACTCTCATCGGCCTAACCGACTACTTGGGCCACCCGGTATACTTCATGGACTTCAATGGGCTTCACTTGGCGTGACCCAGGTATCACCACCGTGGGGCACCTGAAAGGTAGCCCCACGACAGTAGCCCCCGAGTGCTTAGTCGAATCGCAGAGTCGAGTAAAGGACTCCTTCCTCCGGGCACGCCATCTGACTCCTTCGCGAGCCAATTTTCGGCTGCTACTGTCTTGAATAATCGAGTGCGCTTCATGATTTTCTTGACTCGCCAGCTTTCGACTGTCGTTGTCCTTAGTCATCGGGTGCGCGAACAGCGCTCCCGATGGGAGTAGCCCCCGAGATTAAGCTGAATTGCTTGCAATTGAGGTTAAACTCAATTTTTCTTCAGTCGAAAAGCCCGCTCCCGATGGGAGTAAAAAGATGACTCGAAATGCCCAAGTCAAAACTGGCCTTGTTCGACTTACTTTGTACTCAGCCTTAATGGCCTACGGAATCGACTTAAACTCAGCTATGAAAGCTTACTGGTTGGAGTCCACTCGAATGATGAATTCGGGTGTCATCAGCTTTGTAAAGCTTACTATGTATTTGTCTCACTCGAATGATGAATTCGGGTCGACTCAGCTCTCAGAGCTTACTGTTCCTTGTTGCACTCGAAGAACTGTCCGAGTGCTCCATCAGCCCATTGGCTTACTTGATACGCTTCCGCTGATGACGTCAGGGCTGACGTTTTCGGCGTGCTCTGCGTCCGATGGGACGTAACAGAGTGGTCCCGGTGTCAGTGTTGACTGTTCTGACCGTTGGGCGCGAAATTTTCGTGGCATGATGATGGCGCCTCGATTCCCGCGCGTAGTGGGCGGCGTGGCCGGCGACGGTTGCTATCTCCGCGCGACACGTGGACGGCCAGATGTTGCCTCGAGTTGCGGCTTCGTGGAGGACGGCCAGGATGAACTGACCCCGCGGTACATAATCTCCACCGCGGTGGGGAACAGCTCACGCCTTCCTCATTTCGCCGCCATCTCATCTGCTTTCTCCTCCAGTGTTGTTCCTCCATTGCTGCCCTTGCGCCCAGTTCACCAGATACTCTCTCCTCCTCCGCTAGCACCATGGGCCAGAAGAGGGTGAAGGGAGCGGAAAGCTCCACCGCCGGCGACGACGCCGGGATGAAGAAGCTGGAGGGCGACTGGGGGAAGTCGTCCGTGAAGGCGGCGGAGTTGGACGCCCTCCGCGAACAAGGGTTGCTGCCGCCGATGAGCACGGCGACGACGCGCGCCCGCGGTAAGGATGTGATCCCCTCTCCTCGTGATGGGGAGCGCGTGTGCTTCGTGGAGTTCCTTCCGCGAGGCTTCGGGTTCCCCATCCACGATTTTGTTCGTGGTCTTCTCTACGCCTATGGGATTCAGATGCATGATCTGAATCCCAACAGCGTATTGAACATTGCGAGCTTCATTGTGTTATGCGAGTGCTTTTTGGGGATCGCACCCAACTGGAACTTGTGGAAGTAGCTCTTCATGGTGCGACGGATGGTGGGGCGGTCGAAGCAGACGTTCCCCGTGGGCGGCTTCGGAATCCAGCTGCGCGGCGACACAAGCTTCTTCCAGCTGAAGAAATCCGACTCCGTCCAGAACTGGCGGAAGAAATGGTTCTACATCAAGTGGGACCAAGAAGGCCTTCCCGAGTTCGCTGCTGATCGAGCTCTGCGGAGGACCAAGGCCTGGTCGCACCCTCTGTCAAAGGAGGACAAGGAGTCGACCAAGCCACTGCTGGCGCTGCTCCGCGGGTTGCTGACGACGCTCGGACGTGAGACAGGTGGCATTCACCTTATCGCAACTTTCCACAAGCTGAAGGTGCAGCCACTGAGTCGACGCCAGCCAATGTGGGAGCTTGCAGTCGACACCGCGCTTGATGACGCGCAGATCGCGACTAAAGTGAAGAACATCACCAGCCTTCGGGCCGCCGATCCGTGCAACGTTAGCTGCCCAGTCGAACCATATGGGCCAAACAATCCCGTGCCTGAGGTAAGCACCTTGAATTCTCTTTGCATTGCTTTAGTCGAATGTTTTTCTTGACTCACTTTTCTACTCGCTACTCGTCAGGATCGAAGGGCTTATGTGAGCCTTCCTCCGCTGATGGAGAATGGACCTCACGACGAGGCCACAGTCGTCGAGCAGGACGACGATGAAGATGAACTCCCTTCTGCTCACTCGCCGAATGAGGAAGTGGAAGAGGATGACGAAGACGAAGAGCCGCTGCGGAAGCGGCTAAGACGAAGGAATGTCGACTCCACCTCGGGGTCGTCTCCTTTGAAGGAAGTGGTTGCAGAGGACAAGGAAGCCCGCGACTCATCCTCCGATGCGAGTGAGCCGGTTGATCCGCTGTTCGTGTCTCCACTGAATTCGGCGCCGCCCGTTGGGTTTGGGGGGATGGCATCTCCTCCCATGAGCAGCGAGGATGAAGATGTCACCAGGTAAGCCTCTGCAAGTACGCCTTTTTGTCGTTGTTCTTCTTTCGACTCCTCGGACGCTTTTCTGAAGTTTTGCTTCTTTACACAGCCATCACACTCGTGGAGATGGCTCTTCGCCTCGAGAAGAGGAGCACCAATCCGCGGCTGCCCCGGAGCGAACCACCGGGGCACCCGAAGAGGCGCCTGAGGCCAATAATCCTTTGACGTTGAAGACGTCGACCTCCAAGGTGCCAGAAAGAGCTGCTGATGCGACTGCAGTGGATGCTGAGCTACTGGAGCATGTAAGTATATTCTGTCTTAGCCTTGCAATTTCTTGTGTCGGGTGCGCGAACAGCGCTCCCGATGGGAGTAGCCCCCGAAGATGTGCGTGACTAGGATAGTCGGGCACAGATTGACACTTTTGCTTCTTTGCACAGCCGTTTTGTCGCCAGCTGCTTAAGGGAGCCAAGTCCTTCATGCGCATGGAGAAGGAGGATGGTCGACTCCGCATTGCTCTGGAGCGAGCCAACAGTAAGTACCAACCCGTGTATTCAGGAGGTGTATCGACTATCTTTGTTTTTGACTTTGATCCGGTGATTCACAGGCGAAAAGGAGACTCTGGCGAGGCGGGTCGCCGAGCTGGAGAAGTCCCTGGGTGCAGCTCAAGAGCGTGAGCAAACCCGGGGTGAACTAGAGAAAACCCAGGTTGAACGCTTGCTCGGACTCGCCCATGCAATCGGAGGTAAGTATCTCGGCTCACTGCCTACTTTGTCTTGTGTTGACTTCGGATGTGTCATAAGCGTATTCATCTTCGTTGTTCAGAGCCATGCGGAGGCGCTCCTCCAGAGGATACTTCCAGTGAGAGTGTCGACCTGGAGACGGCTGTTGGCTTTGTCGACCGCGCCCACGCGTATGCTTCGACTGCACTGCAGCAATCGTCAGCGGCGCTGCAGAAGTCGAAAGATGCTCTGGCGAGTGTGCATCGGAGCGTCTTCCCCAGCCAGCCATTGCCGACCAATGTTGACGCGCTTGCGTCCCCGTTTGAAGGCGAGGCGACCACCCTGGCGGACTACACGCGTGCCCAGACGGTACGCAGCTCAGAGTTCACTTTCCGGCTTTTGCTTGGTCATGAGGTTGCAGGCGACTTCGAGGCAGTTGTCAGCGACTTTCCTCGAAAGCCCGATAGCAAGACCAAGTCGCTAAACAGCGTCAAGGCAAGAGCAAGTTAGTTAGCTGTTAAGCTGATTGATACCTTTGAGAGGAAGCTTGCCAGAGCTGCAGAGTTGGCCTCCAAGAAGAGTCGCTCGCAGTCGGAGTCTGCAGTGTAGTCTGTGTAGTAGGGTTCCCTTTTGATTTGCCTTTTGTAGTGAACATAATGAAGTCTATTTATCAATGCAATTCCTGATTCCTCCATGTCAATGTACCTCTTCGAGTCTTTTGCTATAATGAATATGGCTTCTGTTTGACACCACTTAATTTGGCAGCCTGATGAAAATGCTGCTCTTGAAGTCGCCGAGGCCACCCGTGTGAATGAGGGTGAGGGTACCTCTTCTGCTGCGCCCGCTCGCCAACAGGGCTTAGCTGATGCAACTCCCAGACGGAGCGTGAACGACTAGCGGGTGTTTAGCTATATGAGGAACAAGATCACTGAACTTGAGTCGAAGCTGCGGAGAACTGAAGTGGAGCTTGAACGCCTCAGGGCGCGTTCCGCTGGGCCGTTTAATCAGCGCGAACGGTTCCTTCTTGACCAGATTGATCTGATATGTCGACAGCTACAAGGTTTGGGCTCTAGCTGCTTCTCTTTGATTTCTTCATGCTTGTGTTGTTCTGCACCTTGACCCGTCAATTGCAGTTGTTAACCCCGACTGGCAAGCCGAGAACGCTCGAGTGGACGAGCGCGTGGAGAGCGAGGCCACCGGTAATTCTGTCGAAGCTCGCCAGTTTTGGGTACATAAGGGAGAGGGCCGTATACTCGCGCGGATGCTGGATCGCACCTGGCGAGCTGCGTTCGTGCTTGAAGGTTGCAGGAAAGCACTCTGGCAAATCAACAAAGTGTTCTTCCCCCTTGATGAACAGCCGGAAGGGTTGCCCGCGCTGTTGGAGAGGTTCCGCAGCAGTAGGGCGTTGAAGGGGGTCGTCCTCGGTCAGCTTGTTGCCGGGGCCAACACGGCGTTTGCCTATGTTCGACTGCACCGACCTCATGTTCCCTTGGACAGAATACTTGATGGGTTGCCTAGGGATGTTGATTATGCTGAATCCCTTGAGGCCGCACGTTAGGTGATGCGACAGGTCCTGAATCATACAGAGCGGCGTGTAGGGCCACTGGATGCGCCAAAGGAAGAGCCTGTCGACTAAGAAAAAAAAGTTTGTTGTATGATGTTAGCTTGTAACATAAATATGCATGTATGTATGCCCATATGATGTTGTATGTGTGATTTTGCACTTGTCGACCTGAATGGCGCGAGCCCCCGAGTGGTTCGAGTGGCGGTCTAGGATTTTTGAGTTATGCCTGTGTGGCGCAGCCCCCGAGTGATTCGAGTGGCGGCCTAGGCTAGACTTAGACCTGTATGGCGCGAGCCCCCGAGTGATTCGAGTGGCGGCCTAGGATTTTCGAGTTATGCCTGTGTGGCGCAGCCCCCGAGTGATTCGAGTGGCGGCCTAGGATTTTCGAGTTATGCCTGTGTGGCGCAGCCCCCGAGTGATTCGAGTGGCGGCCTAGGCTAGACTTAGACCTGTATGGCGCGAGCCCCCGAGTGGTTCGAGTGGCGGCCTAGGATTTTCGAGTTATGCCTATGTGGCGCAGCCCCCGAGTGATTCGAGTGGCGGCCTAGGCTAGACTTAGACCTGTATGGCGCGAGCCCCTGAGTGGTTCGAGTGGCGGCCTAGGATTAGGTTGATTGCTCACAAAGGAAGAAATGACAAGTCTTTTCCTTCAAATATCTTTATTGATTCTCGCAAACAGGCCGCCTCGTTAAAACCCTACCAGTCCCCTTAGGTACCCTGGCGAGGGAAAGAGTGCGTAAGAAACCTGCTGCTACTTAACAAGGTGAAGCTTACAAGCTGGGGTTGATCAGGCGTAGAAGCGGCGTAACTGTGCCACGTTCCACGGATTGTTGCAGACTGTCCCTGTCTTCGAGTCCTTCAGGCGGTAAGCTCCATTGCCGATTGCCTCTGTCACAATGTATGGCCCCTCCCATGGGGAGGCGAGTTTGTGCACCTTCTTCTGCTTGAGCCGGAGAACCAGGTCTCCTGGGACGAATGCTCTAGGCCGCAGTCGCCGACCGTGGTAGTTGCGCAGGTCTTGCTGGTACACGACTGTGCGGCTGAGGGCGATGTCGCGTGCCTCATCCAGGACATCCACATCATCTTCAAGTGCTTCTTCCGCGTCAGACTCGTCGTATGCCACCACCCGTGGAGCGTCAAATTTGATGTCGCAGGGTAGGACTGCTTCGGCACCGTACACCATGAAGAATGGTGTATACTGGGTAGATCTGTTTGGCGTGGTGCGTAGGCTCCATAGCACACTTGGTAGCTCCTCCACCCAGGCTCCTGCGGCTCGCTTCAATGGTACTCGCAGACGCTTCTTGATGCCTTTGCCGACTAGGCCATTGGCCCCTCTCGACTTGCCCGTTGGACTGCGGGTGCGAGACAGATGCATAACTGAGCTTGACACCTTGTTCAGAGCAGAAATCCCTGAATTCTTCGGCTGTGAAGTTCGTCCCGTTGTCGGTAATGATGCCGTGTGGCACACCGAACCTGAAGATGATTGACCTGATGAAGTTGACCGCTGAGGTTGCGGTTGAGCTTGTGATTGGGACCGCCTCGGATCCACTTCGTGAACTTGTCGACTGCCACCAGGAGGTGAGTGTGCCCGCCTGGGGAGGATTTCTTGAAGGGACCTACCATGTCGAGTCCCCATTGCGCGAAGGGCCACGCGAGTGGTATTGTCTTCAGTGCCGACGCTGGTGCATGCGGCTTGTTGGCGAACTCCTGACAGCCAACGCATTTTCTGACCAGCTCTTCTGCGTCTTGCATTGCGGTGGGCCAGTAGAACCCTGCTCGCAGCGCCTTGGCCACCAGTGCTCGACTGCTTGCGTGGTGCCCGCATATGCCGGTGTGGATGTCGAGTAAGATTGCTTGGCCGTCAGCTGGATCATGCACCTTTGGAGTACTCCTGAGATGCTTCTCTTGTAGAGCTCGCCATTGATGATGGTGAAGCCTTTGGAACGGCGGACGATGCGCTTGGCTTCGACTGGGTTCTCCGGCAGTCGCTGGTGCAGCATGTAGGCCAGATACGGACTTGTCCACGTGGGCTCGACTAGCATTATCTCCATGACCTCCCTCTCCGTGCTTGGCGGGTTGGCGGTGCTTGTTGCCGATGTAGAGGGTCCTGGCGGGGGCCGGACCTTGATTGAGCGCTGTGTGATGCACTCGAGGAAGACTCCGGGTGGCACCGGAGCTCGATACGATCCTAGGTTGGCCAGGACGTCAGCTTCTTCGTTGGTTTCGCGGCCGATGTGCCGCAGTTCGCAGCCGTCGAAGAGGCCTTCCAGCTGATTGTACAGCTCCCTGTAGGCTATCATGTTGTCAGCGATGGCATCACACTGCTTCATGGTTTGCTGCACAACCAGATAGGAGTCGCCGTAGATCATGAGGCGAGTGGCGCCGCAGTTCTGGGCCATCCGCATGCCGTGAATCAGGGCTTCGTACTCTGCTTCGTTGTTGGAAGGAGTTGGGAACTTCATCTGCAGCACGTACTTCAGCTTGTCGCCTTTAGGTGAAATGAGCACGACTCCTGCTCCGGCTGAATTGAATTTCTTTGATCCGTCAAAATACATTGTCCATGCATTGGACAAGTCGGGCTCGTCGGGCAGTTGTGCTTCTATCCACTCTGTGGTGAACTCTGGGAGGACCTGGGCCTTGATTGCCTTCGGGTGTGCGTACTTCAGCCCCCACGGCCCTAACTCGACAACCCACTTGGCGACTCTTCCTGTCGCGGCTGGGTTAGTGAGGATGTCGGATAAGGCAGAGGAGCTTACCACCGTGATCGGGTGCTCGGAGAAATAGTGGACCACCTTCCTGGACGTCATGAAGACTCCGTATGCCAGCTTCTGGTAGTGCGGGTACCGCTGCTTGGAATCGGTTAGTACCTCGCTGAGGTAATACACTGGTCGCTGAATAGGGTGACTCTTTCCTTCTTCCTCCCGCTCGACTACGAGTACGGTACTGACCACCCTGTTCGTGGCTGCCACATATAGGTACAGTGGCTCATTCTCATGTGGTGCCACCAGCACTGGAGGGGTTGTGAGGGTCTGCTTCAGTTTGTCGAATGCATCTTGTGCCTCCTCTGTCCACTCGAATTTGTCTGCCTTTTTCATCAGTTGGTAGAAGGGCAGGGCCTTTTCTCCCAACTTACTAATAAATCGACTGAGCGCTGCGACTCTGCCAGCCAGGCGTTGTACTTCGTGGAGCTTGGTCGGTGCAGGCATGTCGAGTATGTTCTGCACCTTCTCAGGGTTGGCTTCGATTCCTCTCGCAGAAACAAGATACCCCAGTAGTTCTCCGGCTGGGACGCCGAAGACGCACTTTTCTGGGTTTAACTTGATCTGGTACTCGTTGAGCGCGTCGAAGACCTTGCGGAGGTCGTCGATGAGGCTGTCCTCTGTGCGGGTGGTGACGACTATATCGTCGACGTAGACCTGGACAGTCTGTCCTATGAGCTCCTTCAAGCAAGCCTGCATCGTGCGCTGGTATGTGGCTCCAGCGTTCTTCAACCCGAAGGGCATCATCTGGTAGCAGAATACACCGTGTGGTGTGATGAATGCCGTCTTCTCCTGATCCTCGACTTTCATCCTGATCTGCTGGTACCCAGAGTAGGCATCCAGGAAGGATAGGCGTGCACAGCCTGCAGTCGAATCGACGATCTGATCAATCCGCGGGAGCGGAAAGTGATCCTTGGGGCAGCACTTGTTGATGGCGGTGAAGTCGACGCACATGCGGAGTTTCTTCGTCTTCTTCTTTTCCACCAGTACCGGGTTTGCTACCCACTCTGAATCCTTTATTTCTCGAATAAATCCGGCGTGAAGCAACCGGTCAATCTCCTTGCTGATAGCATCTCTCTTGGGACCCGCGAAGCGCCTCATGGACTGCTTGACTGGTCTGGCATCTTTGCGGACGCGTAAGGAGTGCTCGGCGAGTTCCCTTGGTATACCTGGCATGTCAGAAGGTTGCCAGGCGAATATCTTCCAGTTCTCGCGCAGGAACTCGACGAGCGCGCTTTCCTATGCGTTAGTCAGGCTTGATGACACCCTGACCGTCTTGTCGGCGTCCGTCGGGTGTACCTGGTGAGCCCTTGTGTCGTCGCTTGTGTTGAATGTCGACTCCTTGGATGATTTCTTCCGTGGCGGGAACAGAGTCCTGTCGTTGTCGACTGCCATCATCTCCAGCTGCTCGTCCATCCCAAAGAACTCAGAAATCCTGCTGAACTCGCGGTCGCAGCTGTCCGACCGGTCGAAGTCGCCTTTCACCGTGATGACACCCTTTGGTCCCGGCATCTTGAGTAGGAGGTAGGCGTAATGTGGCACTGCCATGAACCTGGCGAAGGCCGGACGACCCAGTATGGCATGATATTGCGACTTCCAGTCGACTACCTCAAAGTCGATCGCCTCTCGCTGGAAGTTTTCGGGTGTGCCGAATATGACATCGAGTGTAATGGTTCCCATGGGCGTGACTGCTTGCCCTGGTACTATACCGTGGAAGGTATTTGCTGATGGCGTTAGGTTGGATGTTGACCTGTTCATCCTTCTCAGGGTGTCGGCGAAGATGATGTTTATACCGCTGCCTCCATCCATGAACACCTTCTTCAAGGTGTACTCCCCGATCTGAGCTTCGACTACCAGAGCAGCGTGCCCGGGTCGTGGTATCGCCGGCGGGTGGTCCGCTCTGGAGAAAGTGATCGTTGTTTCTGATCCTCTCAGGTAATCGGGTACTGCAGGTGGATTGGTGAGTGCCTGGTAGACCTGGCGGGTGATGATTTTCTGGGTCCTGTTGGAAGGACGTCCCTTCTGTATCATGTTGATCTGCCCACGTGCTGCCGGGAACGCGTTAGCAGGATCCTGCGGCTGTGGCTGTTGCTGTTGTTGCTGTTGCGGGTAGAAGGCCAGCGCTGCTTGCGCTGGGTTGGCGACTGGAGGAGGAGGTGGCGCCTGGAGGGCCAGCTGTGCGGCTGGCTGTGCCACGGGTGCCGCTTGGTTATCACGCTGTCCGTTCTGAGGGACTATTCGCGCAAACGCCCTGTATATCTTTTGCGCCTTTCTGCAATCCTTCAACAGGTGGCGGGATCCCCACTTGCCTGTTTCTGGGTCCCTGAACATGTGATGCTTGCAAGGTTGCTCTAACTCCTCTTCCTCAGTCAGTGGGCGTCTCCGCCACTCGCGCTTGCGACTTCCGTCTCTATGGTAGCTGCTGCCACCGTCCTGGTTGTACTGCCTTTCATTCTCACGGGGGGTTTCGAATCCCGCCGCTACTAACTCGATTGAGTCGTTGCCGACGTAACGCGGCTTCTTCTTCAGGCGCCCTTCTCGCCAGTTGCTGGGTCCTGCTTCTTGCCTCGGGATCGTGGTGCATCACGAACAGAGTCTTCTCCATCTGCCCACTGGTTGGCTATCTGCATGAGCTCGATCATGTTCCTCGGCCTAAGCCTACCAAATTCTTCGCGGAGGTCGCGGCGGTAAACTCCGTGCATGAATGCATCCATCACCCTGTCCTCTGAGGTGGCTCCATCTATGGTGTTGCGAAGTAAGGTCCACCGCTGGATGTACGAACGGAGTGGCTCATCTCGACCTTGCTTGCACGCCTGGAGCTCAATGAGGGTTGTTGGCCTTGCGTATGTCCCCAAAAAACTCTTCACGAATGCGTTCCTGAACTCGTCCCAGGTGCTGAAAGCGTCCCTGGGCTGAGTGTTGAGCCACCCGCGAGCAGATCCCGTGAGCATCAACTGAATGTACTGCATGGCAGTAGTCGAAGTACCACCTTGACAGCTGCACGCGATGAGGTAGTCTTCCAGCCAGTCCCTTGGGTCTTGCTTCCCATCATACTTGGGTGTCTCCGCTGTTAGCTTGAAGCCTTTGGGCATCTTCGTGTCGCGGATGTTGAAGCTGAAACATGCGGCTCCGCGCGGCTCGAAGTCGTCGTCGTCGTAGTCGTTGGCTTGTGCACTCGCCGCTCGCAGCCGTCGACTGCGGTCCACCCTTCTCTGTGCGACAACGTTACGAACATCTTCGCCTGGCTGCGGCTGTCGCAGTCGAATTGGGGCTGGGTCTGCAAGTGGTGCGGGTTCACGATCGCGGCGGCCTCGATTCTCGTGCGCCCTTTCTGCCGGTGCTGATTTTGCCAAGACTTCCTCGACTTCCCTGAGGGATTGGATTTGTCGCCTGTGAAGGCGGGCGTGGGCGTCACCCTCCGGCGGCTGTGTTAGTCGCAGGTAGGTTTCGACCGCCATGAGGGCCGAAGCGGGTGTCTTGGGGACAGGGATTCCATCCGCATCTTCCGTCATAAATGACGACTCCAGATTGCGAGTGAGGTGGACGCGATCAGCTTCTGGCACCCGTGGCATGCGAGCCCTGTGACGTCCTCCTTGCGAGACTTCCTCCGATCCGGCCAAGAACGAGTGTGCTGCCCTCCTGGCACTCGACGTGTCGGCTAGTTCTTTGCGCCGAATCAGATCGGCCTTCTCTTGGCGAACTCGCTCGGACTCCTTCCAAAGCAAGTATTGGACCGCCAGTTGGTCTTCTCGGGGTTCATCTGGTGAAGGGAACGTGCCCTCGTCCACGTGCTTCATGGCCTGGATCGCCATCTCCCGAGTGATGGTGAGTCTTGTCACCCTGTCCGGCATGGTCACCTCCAGCGGGTATACGTGTTCCCCGCCGTTGGATCTTGCTGGGCTGGCCATATAGACCTGCGCGGGGTAAACCCGTCTAGTGGGGCTGATGCTCCCAGTCCTGCTTCCTTCGTCCGAGCTATGCTCAGAGTCGAAAATCACAGCAACGTGGCGGGTGCCACGGTCACTGCTACTGGCGATTCCGCGACGCAGAGGCGCGGTTGGCGTAGGCGAAATTGGCGTAAATTTTGGCTTCGTCCGGGGCGCGGACAAGAAGGTCGGAGTAGACTTGTTCCGCGCCAAGGTTGCAGTAGATGCGATTTTTCTGGTAACCGCAGGTGTGGTCACCGCAGTCGCCTTTGACGCGGTCGTAGATGGTGCTGACGCAGTCGAAGTAGACGCGATCTTCACGGCAGTCGATGGCACGATCGCCGTGGCGGGTGAAGCCGCGGTCGGCGCAGTCGGTGTAGATGCTGGCGCGTCCGTCGCGCGCAACGTGGCCAGCGTGGGCCGGAGCGTTCCGCGACTGTCCACGAGATAGCGCAGACTACCGAAGGTAATCCACGTGCTCTGCTGCACCTCAGCGTACGCCGGGAGATCCGCCGGCGAGTGGTGGACGAACTCGAGGAAGCCGGTGTAGATCGACTCCCTGGCGCTGATGCCGTTCTTCATTGTTGATGAGGCCGGCGCAACCATGACTCCAACGATCTGTTCTTTCCCACAGACGGCGCCAATTGACGAGGAGTAGACTCGGCAAATCCCAGGGTTGTACACCCCGGGTTGATTGAGGGGGAGAGAGAGAACGTTGGTGGCTGTGACGGCTAACAGGGGGCGAGTTTTACCCAGGTTCGGCCCCTCGAGGTGAGGTAAAGACCTACTCCTGCTTGTCTGGAATTATTGAGGTGGCTACAATGGCGAGATGCAATCTCGCTAGGGTTTGCTTGCTCGTTGCTTGACCTAGACGACGCACCCTCCTGGCCTTTATATCACAGGCCAGGTCTCGGGTGGACGGTGCAGATTGCACGTTACAAGATAAGGAGAACTCTCATCGGCCTAACCGACTACTTGGGCCACCCGGTATACTTCATGGGCTTCAATGGGCTTCTCTTGGCGTGACCCAGGTATCACCACCGTGGGGCACCCGAAAGGTAGCCCCACGACAGCGATGCATTGCAGGTTCGAGGCAGGCCTGAGCAGCGACAAAACAACTACAACAACAATAACAGTAACAGAGATAAGAGCAACGGCCGTTCAAAGTCCAAAGGACGAGACAAGTTCTGCAGGTATTGTAAGAAAACCAATCACACCATTGATGATTGTTGGAAGGTGCAGAACAAGGAGAAAAGGAACGGTACTTACCAACCAAAGAATAAATCTGACGGTAATGGTAATGGTAAGGTTGTTGTTGTTGCTGGTGATAATAGTTCTGATGGTGAATGCTCAGCTGTTTTTGCTGCATGTGTTACCCGTGATGATGAGTGGATTCTTGATACTGCTTGTTCGTTTCATATTTGCTGTAACAAAGATTGGTTCAGTTCTTATGAGATTGTGCAGACTGGAGATTTTGTACGTGTGGGGAACGACAACAAATGTCACATTAATGGCGCTGGATCTGTTCAGATCAAGACCCATGATGGGATGAAACGCACGCTGACGGGAGTAAAACACATACCATCCATGGCGAGAAACTTGATCTCGCTGAGTACCCTTGACTGTGACGGGTACAAGTATGCCAGAGGGAATAAACGCCTGAAGGTATCGAAAGGTTCTCTTATTGTTATGGTTGGTGATATGAATTCTGCCAAGTTATATATTCTTAGAGGTAGCACTTTGTCTGGTACTGCTGCTATTATTACTAATGATGATCCAAGTACAACTAACCTTTGGCATAAGCGATTTGGACACATGAGTGAACTTGGTATGGAAGAATTGGTCAAGAGAGAACTGCTAAAGGACTGCAATATGAGTAAGTTGCCGTTCTGTGAACACTGCGTTTTTGGTAAGCATAAGAGAGTTAAGTTCAATGCTTCCGTTCACACCTAAATGTGGCAATGGGGCCCCATTCCCCGATCCCCGGTGGTTAATTCACCTATTAGGGGATGGTTTTGATTGGAGTTTAATCCCCATGGTGCTCTTAACAAAGACGAAACCCTCCCCTCTGGCCGCTGGGTAAAGGGGGATGGTCATGGGACACCATTATCCATAGCTGGTACCCACGAATCCCCCCTAGGGCACATGACATGTGGGCTCGAGGTTATAGAGAGGTGTTTATATGACAAAAACCCTAATTCTCACCAGTGTAGACGTCCCCTATGCTCGTTTTCCCCTCCCGACCCCAGCCGCCACAGCCCCCACGATGCACATATGCACGCCTATATTGAAATCCCGATCCAGTGCTTCACGTTTCTTCTCCACCGCAAGCCGACACCCTCGCTTTCCACGGGGATGGGCAAACCGATGGCTACCTGGTGGGGATGGGGATGGTAGAAAAACAATCCCCGTGATAGGTAACGGGGATGGGGATGGGAACAACTTTGTTACGTGAGGACAGTTTTGGTTGAGCAATAACCAGTTGTTAGTGTGCTCGTTGCCATATTGATTCACACCACTAAAGGTACATTAGATTATGTACATGATGATTCATGGGGGCCTTCACGTAAGCCCTCTTATGGTGGTGCTCGTTATATGCTTACTATCATTGATGATTACTCTAGAAGAGTTTGGCCTTATTTTATGAAAAATAATGATGATACTTTTGCTGCTTTTAAAGAGTGGAAAGTTATGATAGAAAGGCAAACTGAGAGGAAGGTGAAGTTACTTCGTACTGACAATGGTGGCGAATTTTGTTTTCATGAATTTGATGATTATTGCAGGCAGGAAGGCATTGTCAGCCATCACACCACCCCGTACACACCTCAGCAGAATGGTGTAGCGGAGCAGATGAACAGGACTATCATCTCCAAAGCTCGCTGCATGTTGTCCAACGCCCGCATGAACAGGCTTTTTTGGGCTGAGGCTACCAACACCGCCTGCTACTTGATCAACAGGTCACCGTCCATCCCCCTTGACAAGAAAACTCCTATTGAGGTATGGTTTGGTGAGCCGGCTGATTATTCACAATTGAAAGTTTTTGGTTGCACTGTCTATGCTCATGTTGATAATGGAAAGTTAGAGCCTAGAGCTGTTAAGTGCTTATTTCTTGGTTATGGTTCCGGAGTGAAAGGATATAAGTTGTGGAATCCGGAAACCAAAAAGACTTTCTTCAGCCGGAGTGTTATGTTTAATGAATCTGTTATGTATCAGGACAGTTTGACTACTGATATCGTGCCAGATTTTTCTGATAAGGACGAACCACAGGTTCGTTTGCAGGTGGAGCACCTGGATGAGGAGGTAACAGAAATTGTTGATGATGAGACTGTGCAAACCTCACCTCCTGTTTTGAAGCAACCGTCCATTGCTGCTGATCGGCCAAGGAGAAACATTGTTCCCCCTAACCGATTAATTGAAGAATGTGATGTTGTTTATTTTGCTCTGAGTTGTGCTGAACAGGTGGAGCATGAGGCTGAACCAGCTACATACACTGAAGCTATTGCTTCGGTTGATCGTGACAAGTGGATTGGTGCAATGCATGAGGAGATGCAATCTCTTGAGAAGAATGGCACATGAGATGTTGTGCGCTTGCCTAAACAAAAGAAGGCCGTCCGCTGCAAGTGGATCTTTAAAAGAAAGGAAGGTTTGTCTCCTAATAAGCCTCCAAGGTTTAAGCCAAGGTTAGTAGCTAAAGGTTTCAGCCAAATTCCCGGTGTGGATTATAATGATGTGTTCTCCCCGGTTGTCAAGCATTGTTCTATTCGTATATTCTTCAGTATTGTTGCTATGCATGATCTTGAGCTTGAGCAGTTAGATGTGAAGACTGTATTTTTGCATGGAGAACTTGAGAAGGAGATATACATGGACCAACCAGAAGGGTTCATAGTGCCTGATAAGGAGGATTTCGTGGCAAGCTAAAGAAGTCCCTTTACGGTTTGAAATAATCTCCTCGACAGTGGTATAAAAGGTTTGATTCTTTTATGATGTCACATGGCTTTAAGAGGTCTGAATATGATAGTTGTGTGTACATTAAATTTTTTGATGAATCGCCTATATACTTGCTGCTATATGTTGATGATATGTTAATTGCTGCCAAGAGCATGAAGGAAATCACTACATTGAAGAAACAGTTGAGTAGTGAGTTTGAGATGAAGGATCTTGGTCCTGCTAAGAAAATTCTAGGTATGAAAATTTCAAGAGACAGAAAATCTAGATTGTTATTTCTTAGTTAGGAGAATTACATTAAGAAAGTTCTTCATCGTTTTAACATGCATGATGCAAAGTCTGTTAGTACGCCTATTGCTCCTCACTTTAAGTTGTCAGCGTTGCAATGTCCTAGTTCTGACGAAGATATTGAGTACATGTCACGAGTTCCATATTCTAGTGCTGTTGGTTCCTTAATGTATGCCATGGTGTGTTCTCGACCTGATTTGTCTTATGCTATGAGCTTGGTCAGTCGATACATGGCTAATCCTGGTAAAGAACATTGGAAAGATGTTCAGTGGATTTTCAGGTACCTTCGCGGCACATCCAACGCTTGCTTGAAGTTTGGTAAGACTGGTGAGGGACTCGCAGGCTATGTGGATTCAGATTTTGCTGCCGGCTTGGATAAGGGGAGGTCCCTCGCAGGTTATATGTTTACTGTTAGTGTATGCGCTGTTAGCTGGAAGGCTACCTTGCAGGGTGTTGTTGCACAATCTACTACTGAGCTACTGAGGCTGAGTACATGGCTATTGCTGAAGCATGTAAAGAATCTGTTTGGTTGAAAGGTCTGTTTGCTGAGCTTTGTGGAGATGATACTTGCATTAACCTGTTTTGTGACAGTCAAAGTGTCATTTACCTTACTAAGGATCAGATGTTCCATGAGAGAACAAAGCACATTGATGTCAAATACCATTATGTGCGTGATGTAGTTGCACAAGGTAATCTGAAGGTATGCAAGTTAAGTACTCATGATAATCCTGCTGATATGATGACAAAGCTAGTTCCTGTTGCTAAGTTTGACCTTTGCTCGAGCTTAGTTGGTATAACTGTTTAGCCCAAGAGGCTAGTTGGCGCCGAAAGTGTTTTCTTTGATGTTTCAGGGTGAAGGTTTGTTGATGCTACAAGATGGAATTTGTTTCAAGGTGGAGTGTTATTTTATGTTGATCCAAATCCAGTTCTATAAGTGAGAAGGCTAACGACGAAGCGAAGCGGAGGCGTTAGCCC
Organism: Puccinellia tenuiflora; assembly: GCA_012064385.1. Lineage (NCBI taxonomy): Eukaryota > Viridiplantae > Streptophyta > Magnoliopsida > Poales > Poaceae > Puccinellia > Puccinellia tenuiflora. The sequence goes on along the minus strand of QRDG01000081.1, from coordinate 1,264,657 downwards.
ACCGTGATGGCCCGAGACAGGAGGTCTGCCGAGGGTGCGGGGGCGCTGCCCGCGCGGTACGGTACGAGTTGTAACCGACCTGGACACCGCTTGTTACCGACCTTGATTAGGTCAGGACCACTATAAATACGTCTTGTAAGCCGCCGCCGGAGATAAGTCACACATTGTAAATCCCGGCGCGTTTGTAACCTAACTCCGAAATAGTGAAGTATTGCTGGCTGGCGCCCGTGGTTTTTCTCTTCCTTGTTGGAAGGGTTTTCCACGTTAAAATCTCGTGTCCCCGTTGGTTTGATCTTGCTTAATTTAATCGTTATTTTGCTATCGCTTGTAACAGGGTGTCTCCTGTAAAACTGAAGGACTGATGTGTAATTTCATTTTTTTCTTGTTGTCCTCTGTACTTTGTACCCCCACTGACGAAATATATGCAGCTAAGCCCCTATGGGGTTGTTCCTTATTCAAAAAAAGGGTCTCCTAACGGGAGTGTGGATCAAGTTAGAGTAGACCGAACTCTGGCACAACGCCGCCGTCGACACGAGCCTCCCAAAACATAGACCCTAACTGTAACTATATGCTGGTTTTCCGGTTCCCCTTCAGTTATGTAATCGGAGCCATGAACGGAGAGAGAAAAACAGGTGGGGGTTCCATACTTTCATGGAACATACTAATAAAGATGTAATAGGTACATGGATGTAACACAAGTTCCATTGGCGTACCTTATTGTACCATAGGGATAACAAAATTCTTCATTAAATAATATGTCAAGTTGCGTCAATTGGGGTGCCTATTCAAACAGAACTTTATGGATTTGTTAGTTGATAACGTAGATATCCAGTCCACTACTCGTTCTATGAACTCGACGTCCAAAAGTCTCATAGTAAACTCACACTCCATTTCAGTTGGGTTGATTTGATTTAGGCCAGAAGCAAAGACTCCATTTCACTTAGGTTGATTTAATTTAGGGCAGAATCAGACATATGTCAAGGTAATCCTCCTTTGAAACACTTTGGTATTGTTCCTATGGACAATTAATCTAAATCTCCTAGCATTTTCTGATCCAATTAAAAGGTTATATTTTTTAGCAATTTTTTGTGATGGCCCTAGCTGCTCCTGAGGCCGCTATCTCACGTTTTTTTAAAATATTATTATTTTTAATCCGAATTCGAAAAATAATACACAGAATGAATCATTTTCAAAAAATAATACAGTATCAGCCGACAGCGGGGCGAAACATTCATTGCCCACTGCGGACCAAAACACTCCTTTCGGCAGCTGGTGGGCCGACCTACATGCAATCGGCACGACAACAGGCCTGGGCCCACCGTTTCGGCATCTGCCGAAAGTAACCTTTAGGCCCCTAGTTCGCCGAAACGCTCTCTAGCTCTGATTGCTCGCTCGTACGCGTACAAAAGCCCGCATCAATTTGCAACGACGCCGTTCCTATCGTGGGTGAAATTGAAAACTCACACGCAGATGACCTGCACATGAATCAACGTACGTATACGATCTACATCTACGGGTAAGCCTACACATACAACGGTCTGGTCATGCGGTGCCGGCCGGCGCCGATGCAGGAGAAGACGCAGACGCTCCTGGCCTTGGGCAGCAGCACCCGCAGCCGCCGGTCGGCGTCCCTCCGACCTGACCCGCCAGCTGCCTGAGCGCGAGTGCTATAAATACATATGAGCATGTACAGAAAAAAAGGGACATGTCGGAACTTGGTCGACTGCACCTTGCCACCTACTCAAGGGTTAATGCATACAGTTCATGTGCAAAGAATCAATTAGCACTCTACAGGATATATTTTGTACACTTGTTACACAAAAAATAAGGAAAAGAAGATAAGAGAAGAATCAATATTGCCTCCGTAAAACAATAGAGAATTTAGTAGAAAAAACAGAATTTCTACTGCAATCTGACTGCAGTTCTGACGAATTTGAGATGATGTGATATACACAAGGCCCTGCCAGGGTACCTCTTGATGCTCAAGGTGAACGTATCGAATCTTCTGTTGAACAACATTAGAACCGTATCTTAAACACGAATCAACTAAAAGAGGCATGGCTTATCAAAAGAGGAGGGTCCTGTTCTACCTGGCACGCCGACTCAGAAGCCTGAAATCAGCTATGTAATTTGGGATTTTATCTCCTTTTTTCCTTCACTTTCCTTTGCTTGATGGATGGTGAGTATTTGGATTATCTTTCACCTGATGGATGGACTGAAGCAGTAATGCTCTGCTGCAGATCTCTGCCAGCTTCATCTGTATTTGGAGGACAAAACGACCAAAAACGCCTTTGCCATCATTGACATGCATTTGTTGTTGCTATACAAAAAATGGTGTAGTTACAGATGGGCGGTTGCTGGAAGGCACGAGAGACCAATGCATCCTTGTTCTTATGTTGTATATTGATCTCCATTTTTCTCCTTAGTCATCAGTTTGATGTGCTCGCTGTTTTCTTGGTTGGTTGGCAGATAAATTTTTCAATACCCGTTTTAAGGCAACCATGATCTCTGAAAATGATGGGCGTGTCTTTGGGTCTCTGAAATCAGACAGGATACAAAATAGAATTGAGACCATTTGCTTATATGTGAATAAGGTTGGAGATATAAGACTGATAAAAGGCAGAAAAGAAAAGAATCGTACTTTAAGATATCAAAAAGGTATAAAACAGCACGACTAATCTACTCAAAACAGTAATATGTACCACTTTGCTGAAAGTGTGGGTATGGTAACCTGTCATTTCAGTATTAATCATCAGACAGTAACATGTGTATGGTAAGTGTCCTTTAAAGAAAGATCTCAGATTTCTTATGGCTTCTAAAAGGGCAACATATCCTATGCATCCCGAGCCTCTTGTGTATCCGTGTATCCATCCATCCCCGACCCTCTGATCTGAATCAAACGCACAGTAGCAAAATGCGACTAATTTACATTTACACGCCCGCTTGGAAATTAAGTCAGGATATACAATTCCAATAACACCCACTGATCGTTTTCGTCCTTCATAGTGTAGGTTGAACAGATTGATTTTATATTAGGCCGTGGCGCATATTATCGATGACCAGACCACGGGGGCGGAAGGCGGCCGCTTGCAGCGGCCGCAGAGAGTAGGAGAGCAATTAACGTCAAGAGCCACGGCGACGACCCAACGGGGCAGTCGGCAGCTACAACGACAAGCGAACCACACAACGCATGTGGTCGGCGGCAACCATCAATGGCTTCATATATTGAGGGCTCCTAACATGCATGCAAATTTACGGGCTGCATACAACTGCTCACACCTAGTACATGCGCGTATACGATATTTTGTGTTCCGGCGATCCAGCCTGCCGCCGCGCTACGGATCTCCGCCGCCGTCGCCGAACTGCACGGTGTTCGTTCAGCCTGAACGCTTGGAGGGATTTATCGCAAAGAACTTAGCGACTCGTGCGTCCAGCGGGCGTGTAACTGCAAATAAACCACGATACTCATGTCTTGCGTGTGATTTAAATCAGACGGCCACTGATGGATGGATACACGGATACACAAGAGGCCCAGGATGCACAGGATATGTTGCCTTCTAAAAGTACGAGTCAGTATGAAGATTTCGGTCTGAATCGTGAATAAATCTCACATCAATAGCTGAAGATTAAGTTGGATGTTCAAGAAGTATTGATTTTCACATATTTTTGTGTACTTTCATGTATGTATTGCGAGAAATGTGCATGTTTGCTAGTGTAACTATGATGTGACTAGCAAAATGCACAAGACGTTGAAAAGGCTAACATCTTACAGCAAAATACTCGAGGAAAGATACAGGATGATAGAACGAATAATATATTAGATAATGATCTATATGTTAATAAAAAACATAGCAACCAGCAAGTTAGAGCATACTAACGTCTGCCAGCACTTCTCGATTATCTCTGCTACAGTGGGATCCACATCGGCTGGAATGTCAAGGCGTCGTTGCTGAAAACCAACAGCTCCGACAACCTGCATGGGATTCATACCTTCCCATGGTTGTAATAAAGTACAAAGTTCCCATAATATAACCCCATAGCTGAAAACATCACATCTGCAATGTATTGAAGGGTAAACAAATCATTTTTCAAATAAAATACGGAAAAAATCACACAAATGAAAGAGCAACATAAATAACTTACTTCTCATCCGATGGTTCATTTCGAAGTACTTCTGGTGCCATCCACTCCGCCTGCAATTGATGCAGATAGTCAGTAACCTGTACAAATATTTAACAAAGAACCATCTACGAGATCAGCAAACTTCTACGTTTAAGAGTACCGAGATACAAGGATAGCAAACTTCTATGCTCAAAAAAATGCAATGCTAGTAACCACACAGTCAGGGTCCAGCTAAACCAGCTGTGCCTGAGCACTTGCATGAAAATTGCCATGTCAAGACGCTATGCTCTTATTGATATACTGGTATTTCATCGTCTGACCATTCTTACAATCCTTGTCAGTCTCATACCTGTTGAAGTATATGTGGATTGTCCAACCTTCTACATCAGTTCAGACTTTTAGTTCTACTTGTTGGTACATGAAATAGCAGAGGTCTTAGGTTTAAGTCTCAGCTTTCACAATTTCAAAAAAAAAATGTTTGCCCTCTTTTTGTCCACGGTTAGGCCTTATGAAGCCACACCTGAGAGGGTGTGTTGAAGTATATGTAGATTACCCAACCTTCTCCATCAGTTCGAACTTTCAGTTCTACTGGTTGGTTCATGAAACTTAATACAGTACCTATACACTACAGGAATGCAAATATAGCCATAGACTAACTAGCAAGTATGAGTAATCAAATGATGATTGCATCAATATGCAAAATCAACTACACAGGGACCAATTTGTGCTTTAGCTTTGTTATCCAGGGTCGTTTGTGTAATATAGAAAAGCCCTTAAGTAATTTTGTTACCTCTTGTGGACTTCTCTGAAATCTGTGGCGTACCAAACCTATTTAATGCAATTGAGCACTTTCTAGGGCTTGAGGCCTTTTGCCTCAAAAATATATGCAAGCTAACAGAAGATTCATATCACAATAAATTGAAGAAAGAGTCCTAAATATGCATCTGGGCGTGGCCAACAAGTCAACCTTCTCTCAACCCATCAAACTCGCCAATCACTAAAATCGAGTCCGCTAACATTTCATTTTTTTTCCTATACAATGGAGTTACGCATGGTATTATCCCATATATGTCTATGACTTTTGCATTGAGGTGGGTTATAAAAATTCTGGTTTGCCTAACTAGCTTTTGCCTATTTTATCAATTCGCTAACGAACTTGCTTCTATTTCCGCAGCTAATCCACAGCAGGCGCAAACTGAGCACATATCACAGCGTGAAATAAATAAGTTCATAAAAAAAAGAACCAGCACATAAGCTGCATATCTCTTCCTGCTTCTCCAACAAAAAGGTTTCTTATTCTCATACAGGTAGAAAAGGTTCGATTAAACATAATCATAAGCAAGCTTACTGTTCCAGCTGTGGATCTTGAGGAAAGGAAGGTATTGTGCTTTATACGTGATAAACCAAAATCACAAACCTAAACAATAGCACGACAATGAAAATGGTTAAACAGGCAGAAATACCACAGAGAATTCAAAACATGTCTCTGTTGATGGGACCTGCTTATTACCTTGACAACCCAATTCTTGTCAACAAGTAGGTTTGGGGACTTCAGATCTCGATGAACTACAACAGGGGTGCAGTTGTGCAAATAATTCATACCACGGGCCTGTGTCAAACAAGATTCAAACAGGCAAGTTGGAAGAGATTGTAAGATTTAGTCCAATGTTCTGCACAAGAGTGAACTAGGATAACAAAGACCCAGGCATACCACATCAAGTGCCATCCTTATACGTTTTTTTTCATCCAACTGGTTGTTGGGGCGACGGATCAACCGAAACAAACTACCTCTGCATTATAAGTATCACAGTTAGCAATTATGGTAGTCAACAAGTCCAGAATTCTACTGAGATCAAATAGTAAGATCATGACAATCTAAACCTGAAGAAAGCTTAAATATACTACTCTCTCTCAGTCATAACAGAAATCCTGCAAAGTACATCAGCTTTCAGATTATTTTTTCATTTTCACTTCTGTATTTTCTGTTACATACCCACTTTTCTATTTGCTGTCGCCTAATGTGTATTTGCTGCTCCTATGGGCACAGGTCTCCATTTTTCAAGAACATGATGTTCCAAAAAAAACATGCAGATGTATTAAATGTAATCTTATGCACACGCACAGAAAAAGGTCCAATCTGTCTGTAGTGAACAAATGAAAAGAAAGTAATAGTGCATGATAGTCCTTGTCTTTTTTTGCTTCTCCGCAAAGTAGATGATTTAATCATGACTTTTGGCATGTGTATAAAGCGTTACATGTACTATTCTACATTGACGATTTTTGACATGTGCGCGTACTGGAATAGCAGCAGCTTGGTCTAGGAGAGGAGCATACGATATTCTATAATGTAAAACAAAGGAGGGGCTTGGTGCCAATAAAGATGCATTGGGAGTAATCATAATGTACAAAGAATGGAGAAGTTGGATGCGAGAAAGAGAGAAGTTTGGCTCAGAAACACTTGGCTTGCCCCAGAAATAGTACAACGACATGATCTGTCCAATTTAAAATTAAAGAGGGGCCACAAACATTTTGTGCAATCGAGATCCAAAAAGGCCTCAATAGTGTTTCTTTGTGCTCCAACAAGATATAAACCAGACCTGGATTAATTACTGCCTATTTCTACGTGAGATTCTTTTACCTGTACAAACAAACCAGTGAACAAATATAACAACAGCATGCATTATTGTAGAAGTATTCAGTAACTGTATGTTATAACCCATGTGCACACTCTTAACTAGTGCTAACGATTACAATATAGCAGTGGTGGGTCTAGACAATTTTGTTATGGTGGGGCAACTAAGATAATGTGATGCACATCTGACCTAGTTTTTGTATTTTTTTTCATTTGTTCCACTGAATATATGTGCTGAGATGGAATGTTAGAGTGGGGCCCGCTCCACCTTAACACAAGCTGGATCCGCCCCTGCAATAGAGCCAAGATTCAAATAGATACCGCTGGATTCATACTAGGCCATGGATTCAAACTTGGACGCCCTCCAACAATTATTTACATGATAGTTACTGTTTGATTTCGATGTGTTCAAAAGAACCTGACAGAGTGAGTGTGATCGTATCTATGCAGGTTCTCAAGGTGTATGGATCTCAGGCGATGATCAGCTCAGAAGTCGTAGTCTCTTTTTAAGTTTGACCAAGTTTATAGAATAAAATATCAACATATATTATGACAACATATTTCATGACAGATCTAGTGAAATTAATTTGGTACATGTTAATATCTAATCTATAAAATTGGTCAAACTTAAAACAGTTTTTTACCTGTAACTTAAAGCAGTTTGACTTAGGGTAAGATTAAGTGGCCCTGTATACATACATGGAGGGAGTAGTTCACTACCTTGATCGTGTATTCCCAGCTAGTTGTTTTGTTCGTTACTTTGTCCAAAAGACTACAGTCGCAAAGATCGAGTAGCTATAAATTTTCACAAGGTTAATTCATATCAAGAAACTACACTGTGCAACGGCTTTGTTTGAGAAATTCTTGGAACCATGCACACATACCACCTGGTATTTTCTGTTGGCCACCTTTGGGCCAAATATATCATCTTTTAGTTCCTTTGTAAATGATAATAGTCTGTGAACTAATCAGTAATCACTCGTTCATTTTAGCAAAACAATGAATGAATGAAAGGTTAGAGGTAAGCTATTGGAAAAGAAAATATCAAATTCTGGTAAAAGTTGATGTGTAATTAACTAATTATCCTTGGTATTGTAAAATCTAGATTTAGTTTCCTTAAAAAGGAAACAAAAAATGCATCAAGGGAGCAAAACATACCTTGGAAGAAATTCAGTCAAGATAGAAAGATTAGGTATACGAGTGACAGCACCCATAAAAAGAACGACATTTGGATGCCGCAGTCTCTTCATTATTCGCACCTATACAGCAAGAAATAATGTCAAGAATATGTTAAGTGTAGTATATCTGTATATGTGTTTACTGCTGTTTTATTCATAAAATTTGTGAAGACAGTGGGGAAGCAAGTGAGAGCAATGAGAGCCCTATTTTGAGCAGAATCATGAAAGTTATAGGCCTTATGTCGAACAGAAGTTCTGTTTGGAGCTCAATGGACAGGTCTAACTATTAGTGACGTGAACTTGATCTATTGGCAGAAAAACTGTCGCCACAGGCTATAAGTATAATCAGATCTTATCAGCTCAGCCATATGTATTTCTCAGATGTACTATACAAGAAATTAACATAAGCCAAATATATGTGAAGGTTTAAATATTTATGACTGTCTTAGGGGCACACAATAATTTGTACATTCTCATTAAAAAAGTAAGCACACCAGTGCTGAAGCTATAAAAGATCTATTATGTGGTGTTCAGACATTTGGGTTGCAGAAAGTTTAATATACCTCAGCTTTTAATTCTTCCAGAATATCACTTGAAATATCTTGTTGCAAGAATTTCTTGACTGCAACTTCCTACAAGAAGAACATATTAGTACGATACAGAAAGGAACATTAGTAGGATTCACTGAAAACAGAGTGAAAAGGGGAAGGGTTTTAGTACGATACAAAAAGGAACGTTACTAGGATTCACTGAAAACAGAGTGAAAAGGGGAAGGATTTTTATGTTAATCAAATCAACTAATTTTGTGGCATGTTACTTTTTGACTTTTAGTGATTAACTCCAAAGCATCTGACAGTTCAAGTGAGCAACGCAGTAACTGATTAAGGAATGATAGCTAGAACAACTATTTATTGGTCTATGATTATTATTTCAGGCAAAACGTAGAGACTCCTCTACCTTTTCGGTATACTGAAAACAACTATCAAAGCAACTACGTTACACAGCAGAGAGAATCAAAAGAAGAAGTGAAACAAAAGCAACAGCAAACGGGAAAACAGGCCACCACTCGAGCAAGGAAAACAAGGTGTTGTGGTTAAGCAGGATGGCCCAAGCTTGCATGGGCAGGAGGTAGCTTTCACTTGCCCTTGAAGTCCAGATCATACATTTGCCAAATGATATTGGCCCGGGGGCAATGATCGGCTGCCAGAGATCAGCATATTCCACGCCTTCCACAGGTGCAGGGCACAGGCAGCAGAATAACAGGAAAGAAAATTCACATAGCGCTGCTGCTAGCATGTGCGCATCATGCTCTCACAGTAACACCGATGGTGGGCGAATGTGAAGCGAATGTTGCAAAGACAGTTGCTGTCGGACTCTTCGGGCACTATCATAGTGAAGCATAATGTGGTAGGTAGATCCAGCTGAAGGACGACAATCACATCTAGCATGACGCACGAAAGTAGTCTTGGCCATGTTATCACGGTGTTGAGTGGGGCCTTGGAAGCAAGCCAGAGGAACACCCTGTGTCTCAGCGGAATGTCATGTACCGATATACAATGGCTGCACGAGGCGTCCATGATTAATATTATCAGAGAATATGATTTGATGTCTGAGTTACAGTAAGGTTTTACGTCCAATTTGTAACAAGAGTTGGTAGTCGATGATTCGTCGTTGCTAAGTTCTACAGGATCAAAAGTTAGAAATCATGTTGAACATTAGCAATATGTTGACTATGATATAAGAACCTATCTTTTCGTGATTGAAGTTGAACCCATTAGACAGAAAGTGTAAGCGCATTATTCCAACTTGGTGATAATTTTGAAACACGATGAGCCATTTTAAATGAAAACTTACTGTTCCATGCCATTCCCCTCTATACACTTCTCCAAAAGATCCTGAGGCGCAAAAGAGGAGAAAGTTGTTAATTAAAAAGGTACATATCACAAGACAACATTATTTCGCTTTCTTTTGTTTAGAATGCCATGTCAAAGGTTCTAAAGCACAAAAAAAGAAAGTGAAAAAAGATACAATACAATTTTTTATTTCTCAGGGACGATATAACATCATCTCAGGATATTTATTTCATGTTATGACATGCAAAAACCATGTCTGGTGAATGGTAGCTCGGTGATACTGCAAATGAGCTTATAGTCAAATTTTAGCAGAGCTAGGAAGAAAAACAATTTCCAGATCAAGATAATTGTACCTAGCCCAACACGTTCTCCCAGAGTAATTTCTTCCCACTGGATCTCAAACTCCGCGACGTCATCCATAGCCATATCAGATCTTACACTCTCCGTCCCGGTTGACTTGTCAGAGATTCTTTCAGCCTCCCGAGGCACTTCAACCAAAACATTTCCTTGCTCAAGGGCATTTTCTTCTCCATGATCAATTTCCAGCTGATCTTTATCCCAGAAGTCATGTCTAACTCCATGGCCTGGTCCATTTGCCTTTGAAGAACTTGGCAAGCTAAACAATTGACAACCAGGATCTAAGTTTTCGTATTGCTTAACAGCAGCGGATGTAGCAACAACTGCAGCAGCAGTGGCAGCAGCAGCGACCGGCACATCTAGTCTAATATCACTGTTAGATTTAGCTGCAGCGACGACCATTGAAGATGCAACCACTGCAGCAGTTGCAACGGCAGCAGCTGTAACAGGCATTTGCTTTATAAGTTGATATGGATATTCCCGGGCAAGTGCTGATGGATCATACAGAGGCAAAGAGGGATTAGCGTTATCATGGGAATTCGGCGGCTCATAAACCCCCATTCCCTGGACAGGTTTAAGATCCAGAGGCATCCGATAAGGGACAGACTTTGTTTGCTGTTCATGTACATGATGAGGTGGCAACGAAGGACCATGATCACTTTCATCGTGTGATGTTGATTCAAGCTCATTCATCCTCTTTATCATTTCACCTTTTGTTTGAAACAGAGATGTGTCATACACAATTAGGTCTTTTGGCTGCTCTCTAGATTCTTCTGAAAACAAATCAGGTGGTGGCACAACTCCATTTTCTAGTAATACAGCATGGATCTTCTCAGCTAACTGGGGGTTATCTTTTGCAGCACTAATCATATACTCTGAGACATCTTTCACCTTCGTCCTCCGTACAGCTGGAGAGCTGCCCACCGCAGAAGACGAAGGTGAACTTGACGATGGCTTATTTGCTGCAATAGGCTTTTCTTTGTTCTTCACAGCCACATTATGATCTGTATTTCTAGATCCATGGACAATAGGCAAACTTTCACTTGCATGTGATCCACCTGATAGTTCCCCAAATAAACTTGATTGCAAAGATCCTTGGTTACGAATCTGGCCAGTTGTTGCACCGTATGGATCCGAGTGCCCAGTATTGGTAGGTGTGGATCCTTTCGACTCGTTCTCAAAAGAACCATACACAGAACTTGAAGGCTCGCTAGGAGAAGACCCCAACTGAGTGTTGTCATCATCTTTGTCACCGTGGTGATTATCTGCAACGGAACTTTCTTCAAACTCTCTACCCAAGTCTGCACCATCTGAAGGAATAAGAGTACCAGGATCTGACATGAGATCAACAATGTACTCCCTGCAAAAATGTAAAGTATAGATCTTACAATGATAATTTATTAACTTACTGCAACTTCCATTGTTAAAGTGGGGCAATATAAACAATCTGTCAAGAATTGATAACTACCTTCCATCATTCAATTTCACAATGTTCAATGCTCCATCATCTGATCCAGTGTACTGTCTTCCTTTAACTAGTCGGCAAGGAACATCAAGGTTGTCAGCCAACACCTGCGTTCATGTTTGCAAGTAGTGGGTATTAAAATAATATAGACAACTAAAGGAAAAGTCTCACATGGTTGATACTTCTGCGTTGTGCTTATTATGTCAAGAATTTAGTGCAAGGACTAGTAAGCGTACAGAATATAGCAAGTTTGTTCTACTGCTAGAACAAGGAAAACAAGAATGAGTAACATGTCAATTTATGTACTGAACTTATATCCGAGAGCAGCGCACCTAAAAAAAGATTAAACTTCGCAACTAAAAAAAGATAGATAGCTCAGATGGCTGACCCCGATGCAATAAGTCACTGACCTTAAATAGCAGCGCACGGTGACGAGCCAGACCAATCGTGAGCCGACCAAGAGGCATAACTGCACTTCTTATACTAGCTCTCAGCGAACTGCTCATCATCTGGTACTTCAACAGCACGTTTTCTGGATCAAAAACTGGTCCACCCATGTGGTTTGCCACCAAAATAGCTAGTCTGTGAATCAAAACACGGCCAACATGATGTGAAGTTTGTGAGCGAAAGTCCACAGCCATGGCGAGTGCCTTCTGCCCAAATTTTACAAGCTCGGGGTCTTGCACTCTGTTGACCACTACAGCTTCTGTTTTAGCTCCATGCGAAAAAGGCTGCTCAAGCAGTTCCGTCAGGGAGGGTATGGTTGGCACTGCGGGCTTTCCCCCAATGAACCAAATGTCATAGAAACCATCCAAGATCTTGTCGTCGTAGCTAAGGGCACTGAAACTCTGTGAAGCACGAACAAATCTACCATATAAGGCAAGTAAAGGAAATTGTAAGATTCGCAAATATGCAGGGCAATATTCTCTACTTACGGAAAATATCTGTGGCAGATATTTGAGGACTATTGATTAGGTTTTCACGCGTCAAACTACTGTTGGCCAGTATCTCCTAAAACAGCAGGTTGGCTCATTATTTCATTTGGATTTGCTAATGCCTCAACTTCGAATTTCTTATCTCAGTCAACTGAGCTTAGCCATAAGAATTGCCTCAGCATGTTCTTCTCCTATTTTGCAAAATTGGATGAAGGCCCCAGGGTTTACGGTGTAGATTGAAAATTAAGAAATTCTCAGTGTACTTACCCCTGGTCTCCCTTGAACCCAGGTGTGCTATTCCTCGCAAACTCACCCCAAAGAAACCAGTCAAGGGATTGAGCATATAACTACAGTAGCACCTATTCGGCCATCTCTTTTTGATGATTGAATTTCACAGTTATCAAAAGAACAACACCATGGCCATGGTCAGCACGTCCTAGTACACATATTCCAGCAAACAAATGTGCAATACGATCTCGTTTTACTAACCTAATGGACGTACTTGAGCTATCTAACCTTGATATCGCATCAGGCCGTCACCTGACCAAAGCATGTGTTGAGACTCCATCGCAGTCGAAATGCGGACCAAAGTATGGAGGAAATGGAGGAGAAGGTTGAGTACTCACCCAGTAGCGGAAGGCGAGGACCTCGGCGGCGGGGCTCTGTAGCGGGCAGGAGCCGAGGCTGATCTGCTTGGCCGCCTCGATCTGCGTCGCCTCGGGGTCCTCCCGCGCGCTCATCTCCAGCGCCAGCTGCACGTGGTACTCCTCCAGCGCCACGTCCCGCTTCTCAACCTCCCTCTCCCTCTGCGCGCCCTCCTTCCGCGAACCCTCCTCCGCCGCCAACCTCCTCTCCTCGAGCGAGGCCGCCAGCGCCAGCTCCTCCGCCCCCGCGTCCGCGGCCGACGTCGGGTGCGGGTGCGGGCGTCCAGCCACGGAGTTGAGCCAGGTCGAGATTCCGGACGCGTGCTTGGCAATCTCGTGGTGGGCCCCAGCGCCGCCCCCGCCCTTTTTGGAAGGCGGCGCGGGCGAGGAGGCGCCGCCGTCGCCGGCGGAGTCGCCGATGTGGAGCTTCCTGAGGAAGTTCTTCATCGCCGCCGCCGCGGCCCGCCGCCGACGCTACGTGCGGTGGTGGTGGAGGTGGAGGTGGGGCGGCGGATCCGACATCGCTCCGCTACGGGCGCAGCGCAGCGCAGGCAGAGGAGACGAAATAGCTCTTGCTTGCCAGGACGAGGAGGGCGGTATTGACCTGCTGCTTACCAAAAGCCGCATTAACTTAACAGCTTAGTAATCCCATTTATTATTATCGCCGATTAAAGAATGATTATCGCTTGGACGCGATTGGTGGGCGCGGCGTAACAGGAAAGTTCTCGTGCGGGTGCGGCGCTGACGCGGCCGGCTGGCTTGTGTACGACCACGAGTGGGGTCGATGACATGTGGGACCCGCGTGAACCCAGCCCTAGCAACGTGACGTCGCCGTGACTACTCGGAGACGGCCGGGGGAAAGCGAAGGAAGGCGAGATGGCGGCGTGGGACCCGCCGGGAGCCCCGATCCGATCCTCTGCGGCGTGGGTCCCACCCGGCGCTGGTGGTGGGGCCCACTGCAGTGCGAGCAGCAGGGAGGCAACTTGGCCGGCTCCTCGAAAACCACGCTGCATGTGGGCCCACCATCGGATTCCCATGCTTCCCGCGCGGCCCCACGCGGCATTGAGGTCGATGACTGCTTCTCCACCCGCATGGCGTACTGCCGCTGCCTGCTGTTGTACCACTGGCAGGGTGGTGGGCGTGGCGGGCCCGCAAATCAGCCACTAGGTGGTGGATCCCTGGCAGTGGCAGGAGTTCCTTGTGCAATTTGATGATGTCCTTGTTCCCTTCTCACTCCTAATCCTACTTGTGTAGTGGCGAGCGAAAACCTTCTCGTTTTTATATGCACGCCGCTCTCGCTCTTTTTTTTTTTTTTTTTTTTTTTTGAGAAACCACGTATATATTCATAAGAAACAACAGAGTACAGAGAAAAAACCGAACATACACGGGAGCCTACTAAAACAAGGTAGAAACACACTGTCCCAGAACAGTAGCACAAAGGACCCTGAAAGAAAAGAAAAAAACAGAAAGGTCCCTGGGATCCTGCGTGCTGGAAACACCGACGCCCGCCACCATCCTTCGTCGCCGCCGCAGCTGCCGTCGGAGGACGATGCCGGAGACCACTTCACCCAGGACAGGAGGCGCACCTTCGCGTAAACGCTTTGCTGGCCGCAAGATCTGCCCGCCTTCAGAAGACGAGACCGAGGCAGTGGAGCCATATCAGCCGGGGAACTCCCCGATCCACCTCTGCCCCCAGGTCCGACCGCTCGATCCGCGAAACGCAGAGAGCGGCAGCGAACCTGCTCACCATCGTCCACCAGCCCTGCACTGGAACAGCAACCACCTTGCAACACAGAGAGGCCAACGCCAAGACCACCAATGGCAGCACCGACGACGGCCCGACAGCTCCTGCACACACCTCCACAAGCCTCGCAGCGGCGACGGAGCCCACACCGCTGCAACGGGGAAGAGGCCGAGAGACAAAATCCTCTGCCGAGGACACCGCCGCCGCCTCGCCATCCTCGACCAGGAAACCTAATCCCACCGTCCCGAATGGACAGCAGGAACCTACAACCCACAGATCCCCGACCTGACCAAGACGGCCAAAGCCAGGATGGGGCCGGATCTGGGGCACGCACACCGGAATCGATGCCTCCGCCACCACCTTAGCAACACCGACGGCACACCTAACCCTAACCCTATTTACACGCCGGTCCCAGGAATCCGGGGTTTCCCCACCCTCCCGCCGCCGGACGCCGCTCTCGCTCTTGCCATGTTGGCATTGGCCACCGTCTCGGTTATAGAACAAGGCTACTTTCCTTCACCTTTCTATTTTACTTTTGAACAATGATTAACATATACTCTATCCGTTTCAAATTAGTTGATATGGATTTACCCAAATACGGATGGATCTATACGTATTTGGACAAACCCACATGGCGTACTGCCGCTGGCAGGGTGGTGGGCGTGGCGGGCCCGCAAATCAGCCACTAGGTGGTGGATCACTGGCAGTGGCAGGAGTTCCTTGTGGAATTCGATGTCCTTGTTCCCTCTCACTCCTAATCCTACTTGTGTAGTGGCGAGCGAAAACCTTCACGTTTTATGCACGCACGTGGCTCTTGCTCTTGCCATGTTGGCATTGGTCATCGTCTCGGTTATAAAACAAGGCTAGTTTCGTTCACCTTTCTATTTTACTTTCGAACAATGATTAGCATAGAGAGTAAGATGATTTCGGCATTCGCAAAAAGAAAAATAATAATTTCGGGAACCATTAGGTCACGTACAATGGTTGGTAAGACCGTCTTATCATTAACCTGTCACGTAGTTTAGATATGACAATAAAACATGATGTATAATGAGTCATTTTTAGTCTTATATTTAATACCAGATATCTCTAAAATTGTGGTGAGATAAATTATGCTAAGAGATGATCTCTTAGCTAAGAGAAGACAAACCTTTTTTTTCGTTTCTCTCTCCTCCAACTCAATAATCATCCTACGTGGTACTGCGATGATAAAACCATTGTACATGCCCTTAGGCATCCGGCTACCGATATGTGCTTTCGATGGACCTGTCGGTAGCGGTAGCATCCGATGCATGCAGTGTTGCCCGAAACACCATAGTATATTACTACATGAGTAAAACGTTTGAGAGGACATCAAATTGCCACGAAAATGAGCAAATTGGTCATCAATTAGGAAAATGCTGACTACCGGTCATAAGTTTGAACAATATGTGGTGAAAGTCTCAACCGTGAGGTGGAAGACGCAATCAACCGCACGAGTTTGGATCGTCAATTAGAAACAATCGACCGTCAGATTAGAAGAGTTTCCCTTTTCGGTAACAATTAACCTCAATATCATCTAAGATATTTCATGGGAAAAAATCAACTAGCCTTTTCTTTAGGATATCCAATTTTATTTATTTAATCTGTATATCTATGTCTAAGCTGACGGAGATTTTCTTAAGCTTACCTGTTCAGCTTTCGTAGAAAACACAGCTTGCAATTTTCTACTAAACTTTTTTATTGAAGCGTAATTTTCTACTAAACTGAGTAGCACTTTTCTATATCGATTGAGAATCAAGGCATCTCGGTCAACTGAGACCTGGCTATTCTATCATTCTACTCCCTCCGTCTAAAATAAGTGTCTCATACATTCACTTTTGTGCAAACTTGAGACACTTATTTTTGGACGGAGGGAGTATATGTTTATGTGGATCTCCGTCCCGCCCACCTCCGAAGTCTTAACCACGTTGTTTAGATTCGCATACTCCAAATGTGACCAATACTTAGCAAAGAAGTTTTCCCATAAGCGTGTGTTTCCCAACAATTTATATATTGCATCTTCATCTCGGTCACAACCTAACTACCGTATCTGAGCATTAATATTGTCAGCTTCCGTCACTTCCAGAAATTTTCTAGGTCTGGAAATAAAGTAGAAACTTTGAACAAAACACGTCATGTGGTGCGTATGTTCCACGACTAAAGAAAAGAACAAGTAGATTTCCTGATCAAGCCCCAAATAAATAGTAATAAACCACAAGATTCAGGCGGGGAATATCGTAGTATTATTATTCTTCTTCATTGAGTATGCGATAAAACTACAACTAATATATGCTCCTAGTTCGAGCCTTCTAGGCGGGGCAGCAGGGTGGGTTCAATTCAACGGTCAGTGACTTGACGCGGCCAACTACCCTTTCATCGTTCATTCACGACAGAGAGGTAGATCAATTGGCAATCTGTATCCGTTATCCGAAATGCAATTTGTGTAGCCGCGCCGGAGGAAGATCAGTGCGGCGTGATAGCAAAGTTTTTGCATGTTACTCTAGTCTACACGTACGTACTACTCGTCCACGAGCAAGATGAGCTGGAAAAGCGCGCATGCATGCCGGATGTGGAAGCTAAAAGTGAAGGTGGATGCATATGCATCGGTCGGTCTATCAGATGTGCGGTTGCTTTTTAGCGGGATATATATTGTGCGGCCAATGATACAAGATGGCAAGTTTCTGCTGTTTTGTCGTCCCTCTGCGTTGCGTCACTGGTTGCCACTAACTTGCTGGGAATGCTGCCATCGATCCCAGCTTGGTAGCTAGCTAGCTGGGTGCGTTTTGCCCGGACAGAGACTGCCTTTGCAGCGCTGGAAATCTTATCTTATGAGTAGGTTTCTAGTTTTGAACTTTTGATCGAGAGTTCGAGACCACTAGCTAGCTAGCACATGTGCAGGTTTGCAGACGTGCTTCGACCTCTACGTGCTGTAGATGAAAACAACAGAATTGGTCTATTTTATGAAAGTCAACACAAAATATCCCTGTTTACAAATCAATTCTTAAATTAACCTGTTTGCACGGCGCTCTACCGCACGGAGCCATGCTCTAGAGCATGGAGCCGCCACCCATAGAGTCAAGGTCTTAGGGGGTGTTTGGTTAGGCTTTTTAGTTGGCTTTTGGCTTTGGCTTATAAGACCAAAAAGCACCTAAATAGGGGGGTGTTTGGTTAGGCTTTGGCTTTGGCTTTTGGCTTTGGCTTATAAGCCCAAAAAGCACATTTTCGCTTTTGGCTTTTGGCTTATACCTTAGGAAAACATAAGCCAAAAGTCAAAAGTCAAAAACACCTATTTAGGTGTTTTTTGGGTTTATAAGCCAAAACCAAAAGCCAACTAAAAAGCCTAACCAATCACCCTACATGGCGTTTTGTTCCATGAAGCCATGGCCCGTCTTACATGGTGGTCGTCCACCCTAGGCCCACGCCGTGTTTATATGGCGTCCGGAGGCGTCATGCTGTAGAGCACACAACTCCCTAGCAGCCGGCGTCATCCTCTGAGGCAAATAAACAATCAAACTGCCTTACCAATCCCTCGCTTACCCCCTATAGAAACCATCTAGATCAAAAAGTCCGAACTGATGGAAAAAGGCTAGGCAATATATTTATATTCAACACTCCCCCTCACGTCTAGGCTATTTTAGTCCTTAGCGTGGGATAGGAGCGGGCCGCAGGATCTTTTTTTCCTTTTTTTAATCCGCGTGAGCGGGATCTCGAACTCTTGGCTCTGATACCATATAAATCGACAGGTAGCGAACAGGTACTACTCAGATGCATACCGAGTCCCTGGTTACGTGTTTATATATCTGCACTTTGCATAATCGTGTCCTACAAGGTCACGTGCTGGTAATGGAAACTATCGCTAACACCCTCCCTTAATCACAACTTACTCAAGTTGAGATTATGTTTGAACTCCTTAAAATGACGTAATGGAAGTGGTTTTGTGAAGCCATCAGCTACTTGATCCTTTGAAGGAACAAACCGAATTTCCAACTGTTTCTTGAGAACTCTCTCTCTGACAAAATGAAAATCTATCTCAATATGCTTTGCTTTTTCTTGCATGAAACACAGGATTAGCTGACAGATATGTTGCTCCCAAATTATCACACCATAAACACGGTGGTTGATTCAGCTTGACACCAAGTTACTTTAGTAAAGGCTGCACCCATATGACTTCAGCTGTGGCATTTGCTAAGGACTTGTATTCTGCTTCAGTGCTAGACCGAGATATTGTAGCTTGCTTTTTCGCGCTCCAAGAAATAAGATTTGGTCCAAAGAAAACAACAAAACCACCAGTCGATCGTCGATCATCTACGTAACCTGCCCAGTCTGCATCAGAAAAGGCGCTTACCAGAGTAGAGCTCGACTTCATGAAAGTCACACCAATACCAACTGTGTGCTTCACAAATCTCAAGATATGCTTAGCAGCAGTCCAATGTACAGTAGTAGGAGCATGTAAATACTGACAGACCTTGTTAACTGCATAGGAAATATCCGGTCATGTAAGAGTGAGATACTGTAAGGCTCCTACCATGCTTCTGTATTTGGTGCTATCATCAGGACCCAATAATTCTCTGTCCACTAGTGTTTCTACACTCCCCTCGAACTCGAGACCTCTTGGCTCTGATACCATATAGAATTGCTGCACTAGTCATCTAGATCAAAATTCCGAACTGATGGAAAGGGGGCTTGGCAATATATTTATATTCAACACCCCCCCTTCGTCGACCCGAGGAAGAACATGAGCAAAATGACCAAGATGTCACTAGCGGGCTGTTATTTGCCTAAGAGGGATGGCTACGACGCCTGCTAGCATAGTCACCAGGGTAGATGATACCACTATTTTGCTCCAAATCTTCTAAAATAATGCCCGATCTGAATTTTACCACCGAGATCACACTTCACACTCACACTTCATTGTTACTATGAACATTGATCACATATCCAACACCTGTATTTAAATTTGTCAAAACTACAATTCAAATTATTCGGTCTGAACAACATAATATAAACATGTCTAAATTAGAACTTGGATACTTAGGGCATCTCGATTTGGACCCCTAAACAAATTACGGGGGCGTAGAACCCCACACCACACCCCTCACACTCACACACACAAAACCAGACCTCCCCGACCCGCGCTACAATGGGATCTTCCATCCAATTTTCACTCGAGTGGGAGAAATTCAAGAGTGGGTCATTTCCCTCCTTCTTAGGCTAACATTTTGCACCGTCAGACCTCTGCATGCCGCCCTAACCTCTGCGGCCACCATATAGAAAATAGTGAACCATATGTTTTCCTTGCTGTATTGATCTGGCCCTCGTGGGATTTATAATTTTATATAGAGGTACACCGTGCTGATGTATGCAAGGCAAGCTTGTGTGCTGTCCAACACAAATTTCAGAAGCGAAGAACTTACAACTCATCGACACTCTATACCACCAAAGGAGATTCCTGTGGGATCCATCGTGTTTGCGCCAAAGATTGCGCATACGTCGATCGTCGACATGTCCAAGTAGGCACCCCATCAATGTTCCACTTAAGCGTTTACTTACTCTTGGTAAGCCGGACTGCCATGACTATGTCGCGTGGACAGAGGAACTTGTGCAACACCGACCCGTCAAGGTTTGTGCCAACATCGCAAAGCCACTTGCCATCAAGGTAACTTAAACATTTTTGTTGGGTGCGGTTAATTCTCATTCGACTGAAAATTAGCTTATTTATCATTCAATTGATATCATCAACACGATTTTGTAGTACGTGAACAATCTTTTACCTTGTGAATATTTTTTGTTTACTACATGCACCATTTTTTCTCGGTTGCAACCGAAAAAATTTCAGCTGCACCCATTCGCAACTTATACTTATAGTATGCACGAATGGAGATGAAAAATCAATGGCACTAAAGTTAATTGAGCTCTAACTTAGCAAAACCGATTTTTAGTAGGGCTAAATGTTTTTATGTGGCTAATAATACATTGTATCGATGTGTGATATATGTCGTGTACAGTGTACATTTATTTTTTGCGAATGTGTACAGTGTACCTTCTGTAATACTCCTACATTGTACGGGAAGAGCGGTAATGTTTTTCTGTGTAGCCCGGTATCCATTC
>QRDG01000081.1:1178469-1243314 GCA_012064385.1 Puccinellia tenuiflora | reverse complement strand
GCTCCTATACTTTCTCGTGCTTAACTCTCTATATAATGTATTGTGTTCAAATGTTATTATAGTGCAGCATCCACATACAAAAAATTTTGGTGACTCCGTGCATGCATATTTACGTGTCTAATTTGCAGGTGTTAGTTATTGTATCCTCAACTCTGGCGATGAGATCGCCAATTAACTGGTCTGGCGACTCTGAGCACACAGAGATTGGGGATGAGGGATATGATCCGAGAAGGAGATAATAGGCAGATCAATAGATTTTAAATCAGGAGTTCCATTCATTCGATGCCCTTCCAGTTATACAATTTTCATATAAATAGTGCTTCATACAACCACAACCCAGTAAGGCCTGCTTCATTGAAAAAGGAGGAAGAAAACTCAATATGGCCCGACACATGACCCAGCGAAGACATTCAAGAATAAATTTAAAGCTCATTGAGCCCACTTATTTAACATGTTCCTTCCTTTTTCATGATCACCTCTCTTGCCGATTCCTGCAACTTCCTCTTCCCCGGCACAGATCTCCCCAATGCATGCTTCTAGCATGGCAATGAGGTTGTGTGCCAATTTTCTTGATTCACATCGCATATTCTCTGGAAAGATTGATTTAGAATAATAACAATACATGAACGCGTAATAATGTTCTATCTTCTCTTAAAACTTGTCGTTGTGGATATAGTTCTCTTAAGACTTGGGATGTACATTGACTTCTCTGTATTTCTCATTCCCTATACCTCTTAGGAGGGTAGTAAGTTGTAACTCGAACTCTGCCTTTTCAATGAAAAGAAACACAAAAGTCTCTTTGCGTTTTCTCGGAAAAAAAACTTCAATAACTTTGACTATTAAATCTTTTTATATACTTATACATGATAGTTGAAATCATATGCGTTGATTTTTTCTTGAAAAGTTCTTACTACTATATTTTGTTGGGTTTTACAAGTATACATTAGTGGTAAAGTTATTTCTTGGAGACTGTCGACGTCTAAAGCGAGAAAGTTTACAGAACTAGAGTATACTGCAGTCTGCTTAGCTCCTAATGTTTCTTAGAATGGATGATCTGGGATCCTGCAAGAAATTAGACTAAATGATATGGGGCACTACTTTAGAGTTTAGACTGCAAATTCTGATCAGTTTGTGGTGAGTTTGAGGTTTATGATTCAAGGGAAATCAGTGTCAGAGTCCAGTTATACCATTAGCACTATAAAGAAAGGGTTAAAGTTCTGAGGGACAACACACAATTTCTTCAAATATTACTAGACATACCACCAGTCTACTTTTTTTAACCGCACCCCAGATAGAAAATGATGATCTTGTAGTTTTATGTAATTTTCTTGTGCTTGCTTGTTAACAAAAGTCCCAGGTTTCCCTGCAAGTGTAAATAGCAAAAGGAATCAAGTTATTACAGCAGTTTTCTCTCAATTTGAATACAGAAGCTATTTGTTGAATGAGCAGCATATTATTCGGAAATGCTATCTGTTTGTTCCTACTACTCCAGTATGGGGGCACTAGCTGACTAATCTTAATGTGTTTGGTATATTTTCCATTAACTATATGATATGAATTGAATTGTAGTCCATCGGACGTGAGTTCTGCAGAAATGTCAGTATCACATGTTAGTTGTTTTGCTTGCATGAGAGATGAAGTTGGATATGATGGATGGAGACTTGATTTTGTTCGCGGCTTTTGGGGTGGATATGTCAAAGACTACTTGGAAGCAAGTGAACCATACTTTGCAGTAGGAGAGTACTGGGACTCTCTCAGTTATACTTATGGTGAAATGGATTATAATCAAGATGCTCACAGGCAGAGAATTGTTGACTGGATAAATGCTACAAATGGAACAGCTGGTGCATTTGATGTCACCACTAAAGGAATACTTCACATGGTAAGATTTCACAGAAATTTACTATATTGCATATGGGTGGTTTGTTAACATTTGTTTTCGTAAGCATCATGAAGCATTGCCTGCCTGCTTGGTTGAATTATGCCTTGTAATTTTGTTTTTTACAGGAGGATCTGTAATGTTATGAATTAATAATTGAGTATATTCCCTACAATCAGTTATCAACTTTATTGTGAAATTCAGATGCAAACCCATTGTTGTTTGTTCACCAGACGAACTTGTGTACTCCTTTCCGGGTTTTTCTTCCTCCTATTGTTTCTGCACCTGTATTATGGATTTTCCTTCTGTTGTACAGGCACTGGAAAGATCTGAGTACTGGCGCTTGTCTGATGAAAAAGGAAAACCGCCTGGAGTATTGGGTTGGTGGCCTTCACGTGCAGTCACATTTATAGAAAATCATGACACCGGTTCCACTCAGGTACCAGTACTCTCTAGATACGTGAATCAATGTGTCATGGGATTGACCCAGCCCCTAGCAAGTTTAGCATGTGACACAATGTTGGCCATATCGCCCTACACTACTATTGCTTAGAACCCTGGACTGGACATATCCTAGTCTAATTGTACTAGTTGAATAGGAATAGTCAAAAGTTCATTGAGTTTACTTGCCATGCTACCTACGTATCCTGCTATCTGATGCATGTACTCCTATTAATGGTCAGGTCGTAACTCCTTATTTCTTAATGTTACTCAATTTCTCTTTATTGCTGAACTCTCCTGAATATGGAAGTCTCTAATCTTGAGAGTTCTGATAAAAATGAATTTTGGTCCATTTACAGTCTAAGACCATCACCCTCCCAGATTGCAATATCCCGAATCTAAAAGTTTGCCTATAGCCTGTCTTACTTGACCTTCTTAACAATGTTTTCGCTATATGTAGGGCCATTGGAGATTCCCCTATGGTATGGAACTGCAAGGATATGCCTATATCTTGACGCATCCTGGAACTCCTACAGTCTTCTATGACCACATCTTCTCGCACTTGCAACAAGATATTGGCAGATTAATCTCTGTCAGACGCCGCCTAAAGATTCATTGCCGCAGCAAGGTATATGACATGTACAAAAAGTAACCGAATAAATTCCTACTGTCTTTCCCCTTGTACACCATGTTCATGCAATGATAAAATTTCTTAAATTGCGGTGACATATTATATCTGTATACATGATTTATAGATCAAGATACTCAAGGCAGAACAGAATTTATATGCGGCTGAGATTGATGAGAAGGTAACAATGAAGATTGGCAGTGGACATTTTGAGCCATCTGGTCCCATAGACTGGACTGTTGCTGTAGAGGGGCATGATTACAAGATCTGGGAAGCCTCATCATCATAGACTGTCGCATCAGTTCAGACGACAACTACTCAGTATATTCTAATAGCATATAGCTAGGAAGAGTTGGCATCAGAATGCAGTGGCTGGTGCCAAGAAAAGGCGATTGCAATGGCAATGGCAGCATTTGTCCTGCAGCAGAAGTGAAACCATATGTATACAATGAGCACTTTTGTGTCTATTGCAGAACCATTATTTACCTCTGAAGGCAAATTGCCCGCTTATATGCAGGGGTACCTCCATTTTGTCAGATCTATGTAAAACCATATAGATTTACCATTTTACAGTTAAGTACAGATATTCAAGTCCACTTTGTTGGATCTATGTAACATACATTTACAATAAAGTACATATGTAAGTATAATTTTTGGTGTGGTGTATTCACATATAGAAGTATATTTCAGTGTATTCCAGTATATATACCTGCAAGTATAGTTCAGTGTAATGCATGATAACAGCTTAATAATGAAGTGGCACAACATCATGGTTTGGAGAAGCAAGTTATATCATAACGTGAGAGGCATATCATTAAAAGCAATTGCGAGATTAAGCTGGGAAACAGAAACATCGGCAAACTATCCAGAATCACTGATTTGGTTCGAACAAGCTATGGGCAATTGGGCAAGACGAAAGGACAAGTTTGCAGAATCGAGATACCACGTCGAACCAGAAGGTTAATCAGACTCATTTCACAAAGACCACCTTAAGACCCAGCATCATCCTAAATCTAGAGAAGGGATCATCATCTAAGACCCAGGGACAGCCCGATCTTGGAGCTCTTCTCGATCGCGTTGGTGTCGAACTCGGTGGAGATGGTCAGCAGTGACTTGGGCCTCCACTCGTGCTGGACGAGGGCACTGACCATGCCGAGGTTGTTGTAGCGCGCCTTCACGGTGGTCAGAGGGTCCAAGGAATGCTGAAACCCAACGGTGCCCGTGTTCTTCTTGCTCGAGAAGCTGCGGGTCAGTTCCATTCCAACAGCGGTCTGTGTGTTCACCATCCGGTAGCACGACCCAGATAGGCTGTCCCCTTTGTTGTTCCTGAAAAAGAAAGTCATTCACGATTCATACATAAAAGGCCATATATTTCATGCGTCGACGTAAGCAAGACAAAACAGATCTATAAACATAGCTCTTGAACAATTTTATACAAAACGTTTAAGATTGTTCCAAAGAAGGCAGTTCAGAGATATCCATTTTCGCATCAAGTAGAAGAAAGGTCAAGTGGTGAACAACAATCAATAGTTTCCTTAAGTAGTTTACAGTAGAATCTTTTGGAAGCAACAACTTACAGCATCGCAGCAACAAGAAAATCTCCTTTGTTGAAACTCACTCCAGCATTGTACTTGGTCAAGTCCCCAGTTGCGCTATCATAGGCAACATCAGCACCAACAGCAAGAGCTTTGTTGCCGACCACAGCAGAAAAGTTGATTAGAGGTTTTGAGTTCATGCCAAGACCGAGACTGACACCAACGTAATCATGCAGGTACTGGAGTTCAGTCTGCAAGTACAAGGTACAGAGTCAGAAACAAAATCATTCTCAAGAACAGAACACCAAACAAAATCTGGAAAACATGTTGAAGGTGTGTACCTTTCCAGCTTTCTGATATGGAAAAGGAATGGTTACAATTTGCTTCATGCCAGGTAGACCAAGATCCTCAGTTGTGGCTGTGATTGACACCTGAAAAAAGGAAACATTAATTAGTCAGTAGTACAGAAACACTTGATTAAACTTTGGTTTATCGTCATAATGTGGAAGACTTTTCTTACAATAACATTTGCAAAGAACAAGGATACATCCACAAACGTACTTGAGAGTCAGAATTTGCTTTCACATCCAATTTGACATTGTTGTACTTAAACTGGGTCTGGATCTCGCTGAGGATAGCTTCATCTTTCTTTGTGCTTGTAGTAGTGATTGCCTATAGAGAAAAACCCACAACTTAACATTGGTTTATTGTTTCCTATCTAGAGCTGAAAGCTTAAGACATTAGGAGCTGAACTTTACAAAAATCTCCAAGATGAGAAAAGTATTCACGCCAAGTGCAACAAGAGTTCATGAAATTATTAAACATATATGCACGAAAGCATGATGAATTATAGTCATTTGGTCTGCCTAACATAAAAGAAAACAGAATTGCCACTTTAAGGTTTTGGAATTTGGACAATGTCAGTTAAGCAATCGGCTCTATAAAATAGTGACGAAGTGAATGAACATGTTAACAATAGTCCTACTAGAATAAACAAATACACAATCTCGAATCCAGTATTAGTGTTGTCACATTCTAACTGCTAGCTATCCGACAGTTATCTATCTTCATCTACCTACTCCCTGATGACAGTATCAGCAAAAATCAAGTTGCAAACGTTAGAAATCCTACACAGCTGTTAAGTTAAATCAACATCGTTCTAGTTAAAAACATAACATGAAGTTGTCTGGTGCTGCAAACACAATCTCTGAAACCAAAAATAAATATAACAAGGTAGAGCCCAAGTAGATATAGGATCAAAATGTTGATGCCCAAATGGTCCAAACATCAAATTCTAAAGATACAGAACACTTCATATTAATAATGTATTAATACAGCACTTGTAGACAGTTAGATAATAAACCAGAATTCAGGGCGTGACACCTGTTTAATATCAGGTTTGTGCTTCGTGCGTCCTAAAACCGTGTTCATTACTTCATTCACATGGTGAAAACTGTAGATACTAAAGCATCATCCTATCCACTAGTTTAGATCAACCAGTCTGCTCCAACACTAAATGTTACTGTCCTCAGGCTAGAATCCACGAAAAACTATCAATATGCATTTATCAACGCGTGCACAGAAGAAACTCGCATACAACATCATTTAACATTTGAAATCATGCATAAATAATTGCAGGTTCTGTCCAAGCAGCATTCAGCACTCCAAATGACATAATTATAAACACATGCGCCCATCATCATCACAGTAAAAAGACCACAAAACTAGCACCATTGCACCGACACAAAGTTCATGCCTAACGAACATTATCAAACTTGAGTATCTGAGACAGGGGACTAACAACGATTGCTGAACTAAAAAACTCAATATCACGCCTCATCCACCAACTAATCGAACGCAATCTGAAATTTCGTGCAACCCTACTCAACTCAAATCGAATCAGGCCTCGAAACTTTATCAGAACGATTAACTTCGATATGGTAAATAGGACCATCCCAATCTGCGCGTGCGCAAGCAAACAAATAAAAATAAGAAAAAGAATCCTCCCGAGTGCCCACCAACACCACTTCGTCCCAAGCCTAAAGCCCCACCCAGCCACCTAAAATCGAACCAAAACCATTTAAACTACCATCGGATAACGCGAACAAGCATTCGACAGGAAACAACGAAAGTCGAGCAGAGATCGTTAATATACTCACAGCTCCATTTTTGGCATAAGTGGTGAGGGTAAACTTCTGGTTCGTGTTGAAGTCCTTGCTCAGAAGATCTGCAAAACCACCGAGAGCAGAAGCAGCAGAAATCAACAATTAGTCCCTTTTTTGGGGCAAAGGGGAAGCGATAAGTCGATTAGAAAGGCCAAATCGAGAAGAATCAGACGCCAAAATCCCACAAAACCATAAAAGTAACACAAAAGGGGAAGCGCTCGTGCTGACCTCTGGCCTTCTTGCCGATCTCGGAGTAGAGACCAGGACAGATGGACGCCTTGGGAGGAGCGTCGACCGGGGCCGCCATGGAAGGAGCGTCGACCGGGGCCGCCTTGGAAGGAGGGTCTACCGGGGCCGCCATGGAAGGAACGTCACCAGGGGCTGCCATGGAAGGGGAAAAGTTCGGATCGAGGACCAGACAGCGGCGGGGGCGTAGAGGCGGAAGCGGGCCGGCGGGAAAGGTGGTGGGGGTGTGGGTTTTGGGGGGAGGAGATGGGGGGAAGCGCCTGCTTATAACGGCGTGGAGAGGGGAGCGCCGTGAGGCGGCCTGTTGTCATGTGAGATGGACGGCGCAGATGCCTTGCCGCCGGGTGTCCGTTATCTTTTTCTTCAAGAGAAAGAAGCTGGGTAGCTTGTGTTTCCTTGGAGAAGAGGGTTGATCGGGTCATTGGGTCACGGACTTTGAGTTGATCCCTATGGACGTATGGACCGTCTCTCTCTAGCATACTTGAGCTATCTGCATTTTTTTTTTGAGGACAGACACTGGGAGAATTTAGTGTTCCTAACCAATCAAATGTCCCACGAGCAAGAATGATGATTTCCATAAAGAAAGGAATACTCCAGCATGCGTTTTAATTTTTTGCGCGAATACTCCAGCATGCGTTTTAATTTTTTGCACTGGAACTGGGAGTTTTATTAATCAATAACAAGGTTCCTGCAACCACAAGTCGGTCTGGTGCTCCGCTCTCGAAAAATAAGCTAGACGATCTGCAACCCTATTGTTCTTTCTTTGATTATATCAATGAAGAACTCCCTACCTCCCCTTAAACTCTCCTTGACTTCATTAACTAGATGGCCTATCTGGGACTTGTTCTGACCTTTCTCCTTTAGCGCCAGTGCAAGGTTTGAGCAATCAGTTTGGATTATAAGAGGTTGTGTCGTATAAGTCATCGCTGCTTGTATGCCATCTCTGACAGCCAACACCTCGGCCTCAAAAGCCTCCCTACAATGTGAGTAATAGTTGCATGAAGCTAATACAAAGTCTCCGTTCGAGTCGCGGATTATTGATGTCGTCCCAGCATTATTATTACATGCATCATAAGATCCGTCGACGGATACCGGCAACCATCCATCCGGAGGTTTTGGCTAGCTTGCAAACCCTGTATCTTGCACGGTATCCTTTACCTGACTTTTCTTCCCATATTCTCCCATAACAGCTTTGCCTTTAATCAAGTCTCTCCTGTCTCTTGCATCAATCTGCTCCAAAGAATTAATATAGCTCTGTAAAAACATCCTGGATGCTTCAATTGGCGCTACCTTATTGCCATGCACTATGTCATTTCGACACTACCAATTCTTCCAAATAATCATTAGTACTCGTACTCTTTCTTCTTCTACCAGCGTTACTAGTAAATCAAAAAGCCATTCATGTCCCGTGTTTATGATATGTTCCTTCAGAGGAATAGTCCAGACCTCCTTCATCGCATCCCATAAAGCCGCAGATCTCAGGCATGATACCCATCCTCTTCCTCACATCCGCACCGCTGGCACGTACTAATTATCTCTATATGTTTTCTTAGCTTTGTCTCTCTCGTTGGTAGGCCTCCAACAAGTAATTTCCAAGCGCATATTTTAACCTTCTGTGGTACCTTGATTTTCCAGAACATCTTCCAGTCTGGCCTGTCCCCATTTGGTATAGAACTCGTAGATATCCCACTTTGTATTTGAAATTTCTCCTCAACCCCCAGATGGTATGCACTACGGGCAGAAAATAAGCCAGATTTCTCCAAACCCATGCAATAAACTCTTGTGGTTGTCTAGTAGACACTCGAATTTTTAGAATCTCTTCAATATCTTCAGGGATAAAATGTTCCTGGAGATGCTTCTCATCCCATGAGCCATCATGTAGCAAGAGTTGGTCAACTCTTGTATAACGACCGTTACCTTTGTCTGACAAAGGTGTCCGTGAACCATTCCCCCTTGGTATCCATGGATCCCTCCATATTCTCACCTTTCGACCATTGCCTATACGCCATACCACACCTTTCTTTAATAACTCCAGCCCATATTCAATGCCTTTCCAAACCGGCGATGCATTTGCGGGAAACACCGTATCAAGCAAATTCCCCCTCCTGTAATATTTTGCTTTTAATAGTCTTGCACACAAGCTATTTGGCCTCTCCAACAACCTCCACGCTTGCTTAGCAGGCAAAGCTTGATTGAAGATCCTCATGTGCCGAAAGCCTAATCCCCCTCGGTTCTTTGGGCGAATCATTTTTTTTCCCATGCAACCTAATGGGTCTTATGCCTTCCATCCTCCACTCCCCACCAATAACCCCCGATCATCTTCGACAGCTCATCGCACACTGACATTGGCAGTTTAAATACACCCATAATATATATTGGAATAGCCGGCGTGACAGATTTTATTAGTGTCTCCTTCACAGCCACCAACATCAACTTTTCACCCCAATCCACCATTTTTTACTGAGTTGTTCCTCCAAATTTTGTAATCTACCTCTACGTATTCGTCCTTCTGGAACACGCAGGCCGAGGTATTTATCCTCGAACTGTTCTGATTGAACTTGCAGAATGTCTTTTATTTCTCCTTTAATTTCCTCCGTGCAAGCATCACTAAAGTATATACTGCATCTCGCTCGATTGATCAACTGTCCGCTTCCTAGAGCATACCGCTCCAATATATTCTTCACCAAGGTAGCTTGCTCCTGATCCGCCTTGAAGAACATGATTGTATCATCCGCAGGAGCCGATGGGCAAATGACCACCGACATGAGACCCGTGCTAACACAACCTCCTGTATTAAACTCGTCAACGAGTCAGCGACAAATAAGAATAGAAAAGGCGACATAGGATCACCTTGCCATAGGCCTCGTGACGGGAAAAACCAATCTAGCATTTTTCCATTGAACTTCACAGCAAAACGTATTGTAGTCACACACTGCATGATCCACACACCCATTATTCCGCAAAGCCAATTTTTAACATTGCTTTTTCCAAGAAAGACCAATCCACTCGATCGTACGCCTTTGACAAATCCAACTTATATGCCTAGCTTGTCGTCGCTGGATTGCGCTCTTGTTGGATACGATGCAACACTTCAAAAGCAATGGTAGCATTATCCAAAATAAGCCGACCAGGGACAAAAGTGCTTTGAATTTCTGATATTATTTGATCCAAGATTGGTCTTAGCCTATTCACCATACACTTTGACACGATCTTGTAAAGCACATTGCATAGTGAAATCGGTCTAAAGTCCTTCATACTTTCTGGCCGGTTGTTCTTTGGTATTAAAACAATACTTGTCTCATTAATACCCTATGGCATATGTCCCGTCTCAAAGAAAATCTGGACTGCCTGTACAATTTCACTCTTGAGAGTTGCCCAATTCCTTTGATAAAAACATGCTGGCAGCCCGTCCGGTCCCGACGCTTTAAGTGGGCCAATTTGAAAAAGGGCATCACTAATATCTTGCTCAGCAAATATCTTCGTAAGTGCTATATTCATTTCTCCCGTAACCTTTCCTTCCAACAGATCCAAAATTTCATGTGAGACAAGGGTCGGGTCTTTCGTATACAGCTCCTTAAAATACGACGAAGTCATTCTCTCTATATCTGTAGGTACGGTACAGTTTTAGCCATCATCCCTCTTCAAACTTTTAATGTGGTTATTCCTAGCCCTTCATACTGCCTATTGGTGAAAATATTTTGTATTTCTACCACCCTCCTTTAACCAAGATATTCTAGATCGCTGCAACCAATCATTTCCTCTCTGTATAAAAGCTCATCCATCCTGTCCATCTTCGTCCGAATGGTGGCCCGGTCTGCATTTGTTTGCTGTAGTCCTGCCAACTCCCCCCGTAGGGTCTCTAGCTAAAGCCGAACATGGCCAAACTTCCTTTTACTCCATTCACCCAATTCTTTCAACACCTGTTTGAGCGATCCAGCAACATCACCCGAGTGTCCATCCTTTTTTGCACTATCCATTTGCAACAACTTCTGGCAACGCTGCTTCCCACTCCCACATGATCTCATACCGCATGACCAGCCGATGCGGTACCGCATCATTCTGCTCCAGCCGCAGAAGAATAGGTGCATGATCAGACTGTGATGACACCAGGTGCTCAACCATAGCCATTGGGAACCGATCCCGCCACTCCACATCTACACATGCCCGATCAAGACGGAGCCTCAGATTCCTCTCGCCTTGCTGCCGATTATCATATGTATATGGGAATCCCATGAAACCTATATCAGATAGTTCACACGCCTCAAGAACCTCCCGAAAGGCCCTCATTTACCCCTCCGGCCTAGCAAGACCCGAGCAATGTTCAAGCTGCCACATTGCCTCGTATAAATCCCCCAACACCAGCCACGGGTGAGGCGAGACCGCACGTAGTTCCAACAACCTCTCCCACATCAGATGTCGATTTTCTACTCTTGGCTCTCCGTAAACAAATGTGGCTCTCCACACAGGTCCATCATGTTTCTCTTTCACACATATATCAATGTATCTCTTACTCTTCCCCAACACTTCAACGAATAGAGATTCATGCCAAAACAGAGCTAGACCTCCACTCCTTCCATCGCTGCTGACTTCGGCAAAGCCTTTCAAGCCTAGACGCCAATGCAACACCTCCATTCTTTCCTCTGTCTGCCTCATCTCGCATAGAAAAACGAGGCCAGGGTTATGTTTTTTGCACAAAGTCTGTACCTGTCGAACTGTCCGGCAGTTCCCCGACCCCCAGCAATTCCAAATAAAAGAATCCATGAGGCCCGGTGGTGCTCCTCACAATACCTAGCCCTAAGCACTTGCACGTAGACCACCCGCAAAAGAGAACACCAAGCTATCTCTCAAACACCTTCGATCTTTGCCTAGATGGAGACTTGCATGCAAACAAGAAACCAACGCAATATCCAGCTGCTCCAAAAACACCTCAGCTTCTCGTCCAGATCGGAACGCTACCACGGAAACTCACCGCCGGATCAGAACGCTACCACAGAGCCTGCGTTTTAATTGATCTGCATTCGTTGTCTACTTTGATTTGTGTTTTAGCAAATTAGTTTACTTTTTTTAAACAGTTTTGCTAATTCTCAATCAGCTGAGAATTAAGTTAGAGCTACCACAGTCAACTCCACAACCTTTGGATTATTGTGTCAAGATTCATGCAGTCGGCCCTACCCTAACCTTATCTTTTCCCATCTCTCCTCATCCCTACGTTTCTCTCCTTCCCAACCCGAGCTCGAGCTGAACACAAAAATGGAGGATTTGAGATGGCCAACCACATACATCGTCGGAGTCGGGGCCGACGCGGTTGGCCGCAGCGGCGCCGATGACGTCGAGCCTGGACCGAGCCGGAGGCAGGGTCGACGCGACTGGCCGGACTCCAGCGAGGAAGCAACTTAACTTGGGGGGGAGGGGGTGCGGGGTCACCGACGTCGGAGAAGGAGCTCCGGGCAGGGGTCGCTGGTTTAGAGGGATGGTCGGGGCGGCGGTGGCCGCGGGGGAGGCAGGAGCGGCGCTCTCTGGGGGTGGTTGCGAGGGAGGCACGATACCGAAAATGGAGAAGATGACGGTGACAGGCTGGAGGTGAAAGACGACCGTAGGTGGAAGAAAACCGTAACATCATTCGACTGAGAACTAACTTAGTTCCCAGTCGAATGAGCGCTAGACACTCCCTTCTAGGTGGGCGGGCACTTAACCAAACTCAGGTTGACGAAACATGACCATGCAAGTTCTTTTTTTCGAATTGGATGCATCAAACATGAGGCAAACAACCTCACTTTCCACTTCCTCTGGAAAGCTCTCCTGCCCCTTTTGAGAGTCATCTTAGGAGTGCCGGGCCATCTCGATGCCCTCCTTGCCGGAGTAGCTGGCTGGAGATGGAAAAGGAAGGGCGCCGGATATAGGTTTGTAGCTAGTAGTATAGTTAAGAGTAGGATTAGGTTTTGGGCTATGTCCTGGTTTCCCCTAGTGGTGGTTTGGAGCCTGGTGGTGGCACTTGGCGGCGGCGTCGTCTTCTTACCTCTTCCTCTCAGTGAGCGGCGGCCATGGTGCCTGGAGTTTGTGGGGATTGGTGCTGGTGCGGTCTCCTACAATAAAGATGCGGGTGTGTTGATTTTGGCTGGTTTGGTGATTTCTCTGGTTCCCCTTGGTCACCATGGTGGTGGAGACGATGAGGTGGAGGATGAGCTTGGCTGGCAGCTGATGACGGGATTGATGAGAGTGTTCTTCTCCCTCAACAACGCCAACAAGTACTCTTGATACCCTGAAAGGAAAATAATATATTAGGGATAGGTTGAGCCTCCAAGTGCAGAGTATGTAGAAGTGGTAGTTTTTTCCCCAAGAAGGTGACTCGAGGGTTTAATATCGAACTCTCGGGGAATCAGTAGTGTGGGTTTTATCTTCTTGTCCTTCTCTAGATTTCCTGCAAACAAATAGATTGCTTTGTGCCCTCAACCTCACCAAGTGGTTGTCAAGCACAAGGTGTGAGAATGATATTAACATGATAATGAAGGCAAAATAGTAAATAAATATGCAATCGTGGTGAACAAGTATGCAAGGATGATAGTAATGATGATGGATAGTATTTTTGGGGTTTTTATATGTGAAAAAGTGTTTTTGTATTTTCTGATTTTAAAATGGCTGAATGTAAAAGATGCTTAAAAGTGGTTGGAAAAGTGTTTATTATGATTAAAAATGGACCGGGGTTCATGGTTTCACACATGCACTCTCTCTTTAATATAGTGTGGCAAATGAGTAGGCATAGATTTAACATATGAGATTGCAAACAAGGTTAATGACATGTTACTAATTATATAGGCATCACGTCCTAACATAGAGACCTTTTGATTATTAGTCTCACTTATACTCCACTAAGATGTGAACTAAATCATGCACCTTAGTAATTAAGATAAAATCAGAGTATAGCTCTAAGATTAATGACATGAAGTGAAAATAAACACATGATGGATCTAGTCTTAGGTAGAGGCATGTCACTCCTCCTACCCTTCAACATGGTATTTTGGTTTATCCCTAGTGAGGCAACAAAGTAAGGTAAACACCCAATGGATCATGATATTCAAGTTGTCAGCTTATCACTTCACCACCCTCGTTACTCCAACTAATGCACACGTTCCCCCACACACGCTCTCATAAACATGCTTGATCATAACAAGGATATAAGAACGGGGTACATAATATGCATCTACTTTCATAACTGAAATATAACATTGCAATCTCAACATATATTAACTCATAGAAAGATCCACCACAATGGTAATACAACGGTGCCCGTAATCATGTTCAGCAGCTCATACGGTGCTAATTAGTGAAGCTCAAGAGAGAGAGAGAGAGAGAGAGAGAGAGAGAGATACATATGCTACTGCCACAAACCCATAGTCCAGAGGTGGACTACTCCCTCTTCATCATGGAGACGGTGGAGATGTCGATGGAGAAGGAGACCTCTCCGGCAGGGCTCCGCCGGAGTTTTTCCCCTCCAATCTGCAGCCTCCTGGTCTCTGTTTCTTGTTTCTCTCGTGTGGCGGCTCTCTCTTCGGAGAACGTCGGGGGGCTCTTTATATAGGCGTTTTTAGGTCACGAGGAAGCTTCTGGGCGAAGGATCGATGCAAACGGGGCCACGAGGGCTAAATGGGATGGGCCCACGCGGCCTGGTACTGTAGCCGCGTGGGACCCTCCATCTTGGTCCTCCGGCCTCCGTTTGTTGACTTCTTTCGCTCCTAAATCTTCCCCTTCCAAAATAATGACCCCCGTAAATTTATAGCTCATTATGACGTCGTTAAGGTCCTGAAACAAATAAGGAAAGAAATAGAGGTTTTCTGCCTGCGCAGGATTAATTCCATAAAAAGGGAAATCATTATTAATTACCAAAAATCATTAAATAACAGTAATATACCCCTTATATGATGCAAATATGATTGGAATATGACTATTATAGTGCAAAGTTCATGTATGCATTTTAGATGCATCAACATCCCCAAGCTTAACTCATGCTCGTCCTCGAGTATGAAAGTGATAAAACTAATATGAACTTTGCAATATAATAAAAACATGGATATAAAAGATGATTTCTACTGCTACATAAAGTCAAATGATTCATTATTTCAAAGAAGTAGCAATATGCAAACAGTTTATAAAGTGATATCAAGTATTCAAATGAAAAGATGTTCAATGATAGTTCACAAAGTGCAACATAAAAGATAGTACTATGGACATTCTTACTTTTGCATACTTGAGGTCCATAAAGTGTAGAAAATCTGAGTATAAAAGGTGGACACTTTGGAAATGATATATAAATTAGTAGAGGTAAAGCATGCATAAGTTTCATCTATCCTCCAAACTATTCTATTTAAGTTATTGAATGCAATGGTAATACTTGGTGTCAAGCTCTCATTCCCCTATCATAGCATCTTGAATGATTAAAGTTGAATGTGAAAGCGAATATGAGTAGTGGCCTTGATAAAGTAAAGGTTAGATGTCTCATACCCCTTGAATACAAGTGCCTACACCATGATTATTCAACTTGGGAAACAAAGCAAGTTTAAGTTATCTATCATTGTAAGTAATAACGGTATCATCAAGAGTCTCAACTGGGGTACCTCTTGTCCCATGATATGGATCAAGCCCATATCAAAACAACAAGACAAACAAACATATTGAACAATCTCAACACCCTCTTTATTTACCACTTGATATAGCTTTTTTTTTGTAGGGTGTATCACAGAGGGTTCAAAATAGCATGTAAGTAAATTTCCACCATGAATGATGCATGGCTTAGATTAGCGGCCCAGGTTTCTCTCTAACCATTTATACAAACTCATTTAAACTTAACTCTATTTCCACATTTATTTCGTCATGATAGGCATCCATAGACAAAAGTACATGATATCAACTAAACAAATGATGAAACATGTTGAAAGCTTTGCATGTGACAGCACATATGGGCTAACTCCCAACCTTAAACATTTATCAAGCCACTATCTTCATAATATTAATCATAATGGTTCATCTTTTTGAATGCAATAAAAGTAAAGTGTGCATCAAGTTCGCGAGAGCTTTTTAACCAACTTTTACCATTACAATAAATAACATCTTCATTTTCATTTAGAGGTATAGATAACACAAATAACATGATAAACATACTTGGAATAGCATAAAGCTAATAGGTAGATATTGTGGACTCACTGGAAAAACTTGGGCTGAAGGTGTTGGAAACAAGTTTTTACTTGTTGAAATTTTTGGGCTAGCAAAAGGGAGAAAGATGACCATCTAGATGCATGCATGAGTGTCCATAGAACTAACTAATTCATGTCAAACAAAGTGAAATAACATACAGCATCAAAACATGAATAAAAGATAGCTCACGATAAAGCATTTGCAAATTATTACTCATAAAGAGGCTCATGAATCATGCAACTATATGTGTCATTAAAAATCAACTTAGACATCCCTTTTCCCAATAAAATAAAAGCATGCAAGATATTTCAACCCAAATTTCCAGTAGCATTCTCATATATAAAATATAGTGTGGTGGTCTCACAAAATAAAAAAAATCAAAGCAAAACAAACTAAAAGACGCTCCAAGTTTATGCGATAAAGTGCAATGATAGAAAAACAAAAGTTAGACGTGTGCAAACCGAGAGTGTTTTGGTTCAGTGGGGATGTTCACATCCCCAAGCTTATGGTTTTCACCATCCTTGGATAACTCATGGTGCATCTCCTCCAATCCCTGTGAAAAAACTTCAAAACACAATTTCTCCCATCTCTTTTTTGTGGGGTGATATTAGTAGAGATAAATAAATAAGTTTCTTTGCTGCATATAATCCATGGATTAAAATTCATATGAATGCCCAGAGAATGTATAATGTTGTATGCCTACTCATAAACTCAATTGGATCAACTCAATAGTTCAAACTATGCATAAAACAATATGGGACAGAATCTGTCCAGAAAAACAGCAGCAGCAAAACGTATTTTTATGTCCTACTTAAACTTGTTGAAAAAATCTGAAAACATTCAGACATACAGAGGATGAAAAGTTGCAGTTACAGTAAAAATCTCAGCTCATTTGGAGTTACATAATAGGAATGAAAAATCAAACCGTGCACAGACTCTGTGCAGGAATAAAATCTCCAACATAGAAATAGCAACTTTTTCAAACCAAAATGGGTAAACTTGGCACTTTATTAAAAATTCCAGAAACTAAACTAAGAAAACAATCTCTTGTTATAGAAATAGGACTCAAAGAAAATCCAAATAAAAACAACCGGGTTGCCTCCCGTAAAGCGCTTTCTTTATAACCATATAGCTAGGCTTACTTACTTGTTGTTTTACCGAAGATGAAGCTCATGAGGGAGCTTAAAAGTTGTGCCCTTCATCCTTGGGAAGTGTTCCATGCATTTCTTGTGTGGAAACTGAAACTTCACATTCCCTTCCTTTGAATCAATAATAGCCCCTGTGGTACGAAGAAAAGGTCTTCCCAAAATAATAGGACTAGAGGTTTTATTTTCCATATCCATGATTAGAAAATCCACAGGTACAAAAGTCATATGTAACTCTACCAAAACATCACTTACTTTACCTAGAGCATGTTTAATGGTATTATCAGCAAGTGCAAGTCCAATAGAGCATTTTTCAAGATTCTTTAATTCAAGTGATTTATATAATTCTTTAGATAAAACTGAGACACTAGATCCTAGATCAAGTATGGCATGGTGTGTCTCTTTTCCAATAGTTACTAGCACCTTGGGGATCCACACATCCCCAAGCTTAGGTGGTATCATAGCTTCTTGATTGTATCTAGCAATTTTCTCTTTCAAGACATGATTAGCAATATAGGAACCAAAACCAGATTTGTTAACATCAATAGAAGGATCACTTGCAAATTTTTGTAAGATAGATATTAATTCATGCAAGCTACTATTCTTCATATCAAGCAAGGGATCATTAACTTCACTAAGCATCTTAACTTCTTCAACTTTTCTTTCATCATATTCAGTTTCATTAGCTTCTTCTTTTAAAGCCATAAGATGAGACATAAAAGGCAACAGATATTCAAGATAGTTTAGCAATTCATTCATAGTTTCTTCCAAAGTAAGAGGAACATTTTCATCAATATTAATAGAATTCAATCCAACCACAGGTGGTGCTTGTGATTTTCCAGCAGACATACTCAATAAAGTGGCTTGATTATCAGCAAGTTTTGAAAGGGCTTTGTCTAGTCCTGCAGCTTGGAGTTGTAAGTTTTTAATATCAAAACTAATAGATGCAACAGACTTATTCAACTCTTGTATCATGGTATTATGACTAGCAACTTGTTCCATAAGAATTTTATTAGCCTCAAAATTATCATTACTAGATGACACAGGCTTCCATTTATCATTAGCATTAGGATATGGAACAAAAGGACGATTGTTGGGAACATAAGGAGGTTTATTATAAGAATTATAATTGTTGTTCCCATACCCATTGTTTCCATAATTCCTAATGAAGTTGACATCAATATTTTCAGAATTATCACCAACTAGTTCTTGCAAAGGGATATTTTCAACACTAGGTTTATTAAGCAAAGCAAGAATAGTATCCATCTTAGATGACAAATCATGAGTTTCTTCTATGGAGTTTACTTTCTTAGATGAACTAGGTGCTCTATCAGTATGACATTGACTATAGTTTTGCAAAATGCTTTCCAATATATTCTTAGCTTCTACTATAGTTTTTCCCATAAAAGCACCTCCAGCAGCAGAATCAAGTATATTTCTAGACATGTAATTCAGACCATTATAAAAAGAGTGTAGTATGGTCCATTCATTAACTCCATGTGATGGGCAAGTTCTAAGCATAAGTTTTATCCTATCCCAAGCCATAGCAATATGTTCATTTTCATTTTGCCTAAAAGATAGAATATTTTTTCTATTTTGCAAAATTTTAACAGGAGGATAATATTTCTTAATGAAAGCTTCTCTCAAATCATTCCAATATCAGAAGGTAAAGAATGCAGCCACTCCTTAGCTTTTCCTCTAAGTGAGAAAGGAAATAATTTCAGTTTTAGAATATCACTTTCAACATTCTTAAATTTTTGCATGTCACAGATTTCAACAAAATCATGAAGATGCATAGAGGCATCCTCCATAGCACTACCACCAAATTGCTCCCTAGTTATCAAGTTCAACAAACTAGGACTTACTTCATAGCTATCAGCTTGTATCTCAGGTGTGGTAATAGGTTTAGCAATAAATTGATCATTGGAGTGTTTATGTAGTCACACAACTTAGTCCTATCACCCATTTTAGCAGATTTTTATGTGTTTTTGATTTTTTAATGCAAAACTGAAAATAAAATGACACTAAAACAATGCAAACCGAATTAACTAATGCAAAACAAAATGCAAAACTGAAAATAAAATATGCAAACTGAAATCTAAATATGATATGCAAGACAAAAACAAAACAAAATAAAATGCTTGAAGGTAAAGATGGACAAGATGACGCTCACGTAGGTGCAACCTCCCCAAGCTTAGGTGGTAGCACAAGTTGGTGATGAAGTTGACTTTGTTGTGATATCCTTGGACAAACCCTTCCAGCTATGATTCCCCGGCAACGGCGCCAGAAAAAACACGTGATGACGGGATTGATGAGAGTGTTCTTCTCCCTCAACAATGCCAACAAGTACTCTTGATACCCTGAAAGGAAAATAATATATTAGGGATAGGTTGAGCCTCCAAGTGCAGAGTATGTAGAAGTGGTAGTTTTTTACCCAAGAAGGTGACTCGAGGGTTTAATATCGAACTCTCGGGGAATCAGTAGTGTGGGTTTTATCTTCTTTTCCTTCTCTAGATTTCCTGCAAACAAATAGATTGCTTTGTGCCCTCAACCTCACCAAGTGGTTGTCAAGCACAAGGTGTGAGAATGATATTAAGATGATAATGAATGCAAAATAGTAAATAAATATGCAATGGTGGTGAACAAGTATGCAAGGATGATAGTAATGATGATGGATGGTATTTTTGGGGGTTTTTATATGTGAATGCAAGAAGTAAAAGTGTTTTTGTATTTTCTGATTTTAAAATGGCTGAATGTAAAAGATGCTTAAAAGTGGTTGGAAAAGTGTTTCTTATGATTAAAAATGGACCGGGGTTCATGGTTTCACACATGCACTCTCTCTTTAATATAGTGTGGCAAATGAGTAGACATAGATTTAACATATGAGATTGCAAACAAGGTTAATGACATGTTACTAATTATATGGGCATCACGTCCTAACATAGAGACCTTTTGATTATTAGTCTCACTTATACTCCACCAAGATGTGAACTAAATCATGCACCTTAGTAATTAAGATAACATCAGAGTATAGCTTTAAGATTAATGACATGAAGTGAAAATAAACACATGATGGATCTAGTCTTAGGTAGAGGCATGTCACTCCTCCTACCCTTCAACATGGTATTTTGGTTTATCCCTAGTGAGGCAACAAAGTAAGGTAAACACCCAATGGATCATGATATTCAAGTTGTCAGCTTATCACTTCACCACCCCCGTTACTCCAACTAATGCACACGTTCCCCCACACACGCTCTCATAAACATGCTTGATCATAACAAGGATATAAGAACGGGGTACATAATATGCATCTACTTTCATAACTGAAATATAACATTGCAATCTCAACATATATTATCTCATAGAAAGATCCACCACAATGGTAATACACCGGTGCCCGTAATCATGTTCAGCAGCTCATACGGTGCTAATTAGTGAAGCTCAAGAGAGAGAGAGAGAGAGATACATATGCTACTGCCACAAACCCATAGTCCAGAGGTGAACTACTCCCTCTTCATCATGGAGGCGGTGGAGATGTCGATGGAGAAGAAGGAGACCTCTCCGGCAGGGCTCCGCCGGAGTTTTTCCCCTCCAATCTGCAGCCTCCTGGTCTCTGTTTCTTGTTTCTCTCGTGTGGCAGCTCTCTCTTCGGAGAACGTCTGGGGGCTCTTTATATAGGCGTTTTTAGGTCACGAGGAAGCTTCTGGGCGAAGGATCGATGCAAACGGGGCCACGAGGGCTAAATGGGATGGGCCCACGCGGCCTGGTACTGTAGCCACGTGGGACCCTCCATCTTGGTCCTCCGGCCTCCGTTCGTTGACTTCTTTCGCTCCTAAATCTTCCCCTTCTAAAATAATGACCCCCGTAAATTTATAGCTCATTATGACGTCGTTAAGGTCCTGAAACAAATAAGGAAAGAAATAGGGGTTTTCTGCCTGCGCAGGATTAATTTCATAAAAAGGGGAAATCATTATTAATTACCAAAAATCATTAAATAACAGTAATATACCCCTTATATGATGCAAATATGATTGGAATATGACTATTATAGTGCAAAGTTCATGTATGCATTTTAGATGCATCAGCAGCAGATCTGTGTGGTTTCCTCGTTCTTCTCCTCTGATGATGAGATGCAGGCTTCCACGACGCAGAGGAGGCAACCAGTTCCAGATCATGCGTCTTCTTTCCCGAGCATATTCTCGCCGGATCTTGTTGCTGAACGACGCCGCTCGCCTGGAGGTCTCTCTGCGGCGGAGGAGAGGCGGTCTCGGCCACTCCGGCGACTGGTCTGGCCGAAGGGCGGCCGTATGTGGGAACGGTTTGTACTAGCCTCTTCTCTTTCCTCCCGGCCTTTTGTGCCTAGTGGGAGGCAGTTTCAGTTGTAGTCTGGTGGCCATGGTGTGCGAGCTCTGCATCCATGGCGATTTTGCTACGCTAAGTGGTCCGTCCCCAGCGGCGGCGAGGTTCGAGCCCGACAGCGGCGGTCTTGGACCCGATTGTGTTTCTTACATTCAGTTAGGGGTTCTTTTTGTAAAAGTCAGGGACTTGGATGTATTTTTACTTTTTATTTTGTACCTGATGTAAACTGTGCTTTGATGCTTATCTAGGGTGTGTTCGGTTTGAGAATCGGAAGGAATGGGACGGAACCGTTCCACACCTGAGGAGTATTCCAACGTTCGGTTGTGGGATGGGATGGAATCGAGTCGTTCCTCGAAAGCAAATATTCATCGTAGATGGGGAACGCACCCGTCCGACCAAATTGGCCGGACGAGGTGGAACCGAGTCCGATGGAAAAAAAAGGCCATATCGCGCATCTCGCCTCACCCTCGAACCCTATCCTCACCTTTCTTTACACCACGCTCTCTCGCTCCCGCACGGGCGCCGCCACTCGCTCCCGCACAGTCACCGCCACCTCCACCCGCGTCGGTGTCGCCACCGTCGGCCATGCACGCAGAGGCGGGGTTGGGAGGGATCCGGCGGGACAAAGCCGGAGCAGGCGTGGCAGGGGCGGGGAAGGGCGGAAGAAGGCGGGAGCCGGCCTGAGCAGGCGCGCCGGTGACGGATTTCGAAGGGCCGGAGCAGGAATTCGCAGTGGTGGCCGCGACGCCCAATCAGGACCGAGGTGAGCGTCGGTTTCGATCCAGCCCGATTTCCTATCCTGTCCCTCCTATCAAAAAATCGCATGTGTGCTATCAAATACATGAAATTTCTTCGCAATATGTGCTGATCTATGATGCTGCTCGAATTTTTGATATGAAATACATGAAATCCATGAAAAGTTGCTATGAGATCCATGAAATTTCTTAGAAATATACATGTCTCTTCTTTATTAGCAGTGTATAAATTGTTTGTATGCATTGTAGATGGGAAAGAGCATGGATAAAAGGAAAAAGCTGATTAGGGGAGCTGCTTTGGGCTGCGATTGTTGTAGTTGTTCGGGTCATAAAAAGAAAGAGAAGACCACATATTTCCTA
Source organism: Puccinellia tenuiflora (assembly GCA_012064385.1). NCBI lineage: Eukaryota > Viridiplantae > Streptophyta > Magnoliopsida > Poales > Poaceae > Puccinellia > Puccinellia tenuiflora. Next base: position 1,220,615 of record QRDG01000081.1, on the reverse strand, counting down.
TGGGCCAATGCATGAAAGAGATCGGATGAGAATTGAGTATCTCACTAGTAAAATTTGGCACTCAAATGTGACTTGTATAAACATCTTACGGTTTAACAGAGCTTCTTTCTTTAGGCTGTGTGAGATAATGAGAGAACGCAAGCTGCTAGAAAATAGTGTACATTTATGTGTGGAGCAGAACGTGGGAATGTTCTTGCATACCATTGGACACAATGTTCGGAATAGAGTTGTTTCAACAAATTTTGGTAGATCCTTCAGCACAACTAGCATATATTTTAGGGAAGTCCTTCATGCCATTGGTGAGCTGCGTAATGAATATATCAGGCCACCTTCATCGGAGACCCCAGAAAAGATAGCAGGAAACCCTCGGTTTGACCCATATTTTAAGGTATATACCAAAACTATTACTTAGCTTTGTAGGATTGTTTTCACCCATAGTATTGACAGTTCTTTCACTATATAGGATTGTATTGGAGCTATTGATGGTACACATGTGCGAGCATCTGTTGTTAAAGATGTGGAAGATTCATTTCGTGGTAGGAAGGCTTTTCCTACTCAAAATGTGATGGCAGCGGTAGATTTTGACCTCCGGTTCACATATGTGTTGGCTGGGTGGGCCGGGACAGCACATGATGCGAACATTTTAGCTGATGCATTAGGGCGTGAGAGAGCCCTACAAGTACCACAAGGTAACAAACTAACTTAGATATGATTGTGCATTTATTGTCCAAAAAATTGTCACCAACTTGTGTCTTTTTTTATAGGCAAATATTACCTAGTTGATGCCGGATATGGAGCCAAGATCGACTTCATCCCACCATTCCGTAATGTGAGATACCATTTGAATGAGTGGGGCAACAATCCCGTCTAAAATGCGGAAGAACTTTTCAACCTTAGGCACTCATCTCTGCGTATAGGGGTAGAGCGAGCTTTTGGATCCCTCAAGAGGAGATTCAAGATTTTAGATGATGCCAAACCATTCTTTCCCTTTCCGGTACAAGTTGACATTGTTGTAGCTTGTTGTGTTCTTCATAATTATGCACTATCCCATTGATGAATTCATCTTACCGGAGGTAACTTGGACTACCCAACCAATCAGGTCACAAACTCAACAAGCAAGAGACCATAGAGCCACGGTTGACCTTAGGCAACAAATTGCTAACCAAATGTGGGCGGATAGGCAGATCATGTATGGTCATTGAGTGTGTCAAAACCATGTATTTGAAGTGTTATTCATGTATCCTTTCATTGTATTGAAACCATATTTTATTACTGGACGAAATTGTGTATTTTATGTATTGGAACCATGACTTTGTGATGTTACAATTCACATTTGTGCAACTATTTTATTGCTGGACAAAATTGTCCCTTTTATGTATTGAAACCATGTGTTTGTGATGTTATAATTCACATTTGTGAAACTATTTTATTGCTGGACAGAAATGGACAATGTTATGTATTGAAACCATGTGTTTGTGATGTTATAATTCACATTTGTGCAACTATTTTATTGCTGGACAGAAATGGACAATGTTGAAAGCACCGATGCAAGTGGGAGCAACACGCAGGGTGCAAGTGGGAGCAAGGCCAAGGCAGTGGTTCACTGGACCAATCCTATGTCCACCATGATGCTTGGCTTTTTGGCTGACATTGTGGCTAGTGGTAAAAGAACTTCAAATGGTTTCAAGCAGTGCCATCATAACCAATGTGCTCAGGTTCTGAATGACCACTTCAAGCTAGCATTGAATCATGAGCAGATTAGCAACCACCTCAAGAAGTGGAGGAAGATTTGGGGCAGGCTGATCCAGTTGAAAAATCTGAGTGGAGCTCTATGGGATGAGGATACTTGCACTATTCGACTTAGTGATGAACACTACGCAGGGCATTGAACCGTAAGTTTTTATCAACTGCATGCTATTTACTAACATGAATTTATGTGTACTATATGCTTCTCACTTGTGCGTCTTTTTGTAGCACAAAAAATCTGATATCCCATATCTGAATACCCCAATTGAACACTACCGTGCAATGGAAACAATATTTGGGTCCACTACAACAACAGGGAAGTATGCCAAGTCTGGGAATGACCACTTGTCTATCGATCTTGAAGAAGAGAGTGAGGTGAACACATCGCCAAACGTAGGCGAGTCCGCTGGCAAAGCACCACCAAAGAAGAAGGCCAAGCTTGTGCACATGGAAGATGATCCATTAGTCACCACTCTGAAAGATGGGTTCAAGATGATGGCTGAAGCTCTTGCGAAGTCAGGTGGAGATGATGATGATATACCTGATGGCTTGTGGGATGCTTTGAAGGAACTCAATGGATTTGATGATGACCACATAGCTCATTACTATGCTCATCTTGTTGACAGTCCAAAGATTGCAAAAGCATTCATGAGTCTTAGCAAGGCAAACAAGTTGGTTTGGGTGGGTAGGTACATGGAGAAGGTATTTGGAGTGATCTATAATTTGAATTGAAGTGATGGTATGAACTCAATTATCTTTAGGCTATGTGTGATACCTTTTATTCTATATGGACTGTAATGATGTAATGACGTTGAACTATGCTTTTGGATGACTACTACGCCATGAACTAGACATGGTTGAAATCTGTGGCATTGAACTACTATGCCATTCTTTTGGATGAATGTAATGAATTTGGACTACTTTGCAATGAAGTTGGACTATTTGGATGATTAGATGTTATGTGATTTGAAATCTGTGTTGTTTTGTTAGAACATACTTGTTTTGATTGTGAATATATATTTGTTGTTGTTTATTGCTGAAAATATAGGCAAAATGTTGCCAAAATTTCGAATAATATTGTGATATAAATCACACATGCAGTGGTAAGCTCACCATTCTTGTTAAAGAGGTGACCACATGCCACTTTTAGCCATTCCATTGTCACCCCATTCCAAAACCGAACACAAGAATGGAACGGTTTCGTGACAGTTTTTTGTCCAAACCGAACTCAAGAATGGAACGGTTACATTCTGCTAGAATGGAATGGTTCCATTCCATTCCTTCCGATTCTCAAACCGAACACACCCCTAATGAAGTCTGGGTCCTTCGGGGCCCTTTGGTTGTTCAAAAAAAAAAAAATGAGGCAAACCAAAACAAATCTTTCGAGGGGATGCAATGGGATGGTCTGGCTAAATTGGCCCAATAACTTGGTAATATTTTGTAGGGGATTAAGTATATATTTCATCCTCAAATCCCAAATATTGAACACAAATCCCCTAGATAATAAATTGGGATATTTTTAATCCTCAAATTCACAATACCGTCTAAATCACCCCCAAGCTGTTTTTAGACAATTTGGACGGTTTTTTGAGCTGACGTGGCGATGACGTGCCATGGACGTCTGATAAGTACATAACGGCCGGTTTCCAGGTCGTCGGCGTCGGATCCCGTCGTTGCAGCCATGACGGCCGAGCTCCTGGTCGTTGCGCCCGTCGTCTAACGGCCGCCGCCGCCCATTCCCAGGTCGTGCGCCGCTCGATTCTGAGTTCCTCGCCGTCCGCGCACCGCTGCCGACCGATTCCTAGGTCGTCGGCGCCGGATCTCATCGTTGCAGCCATGGCGGCCGAGCTTCTGGTCGCCGCGCTCGTCGTCCGCCGCCGCCGCCCTGTTCGCTGGTCATGCGTCGCTCGATTCTGAGGTCCTCGACGTCCGCGCACCGCCGCCATCTGGTTCTCATGTCAGCCTCCTCGCACCGTTTCGAATGGAAGAAACTCATGTTCAGATCCGTCGATGAATACTACTCTGTACTAGCAGAGATCAAACTCCATACTAGTATCTCTCAAAAAAAAAACTCCACACTAGTATTGAACGACTCATGTAGAAGCACGATTCCACTGATCAAACTTGATACTGTTGGTCGTCTCCTCGTCTTTTTTATAGTAGAAAGAAATCTCAAGGAGAAGCATCGAAGAGAATCGCCAATGCTGCACATCTGCTAGTACTATTGTCATGGTGGCCTGGCCTGCGCCAGCAGAGGCCAACGAAGCAACGCATTGAGAAATCCAGCAGAAATGGATCGAGATTCGTGAGCAGAAAGATGGTTTTATATACAGATAGAAACAACACATGAGTCTTTCCTGATCGTAAACAATAGCTACGAATACTCGGCTACTCGTGTTGAACACTTGCGACTTCCGGATTAAATTTGCGATCCTGTCCCAAACCGCGAGCTAGCAACTCGCACAAGCACTTCATTCATTATACTTTGATGATCAATCACCATTCTGAAACGAAGAGGATTCTCGCGTGACAGTTACAAGATCTAATGGCGTGAACCTAAGCAACCGATTTTACATACAGATTGATGGGGAAGGGGACGACGGGGGAAGGAATTGGCGTCGTCAGAACTCGGCGGTGTTGCCGCCCGACCACGCCCCAAGCTCGCGTTGCCGGCGCCGGAACGACATGAGCCAATCGGACACGATGCTCCGCCGTAGTCCTCGTCGTCGCCGCACTCGAGGCTGTTTCCCGTCAGGTCCGCCTCTGCCTCGTCGTCCGGGTCGCCTCGCATGGCCCTTAGCGTCTTCCTCGCCATCTCGCGCCGGACGCCGCCGGACGCGCCCTCCTCGTCCACTCGCCGGAGCGCCCTGTCGGCCCCGGCCTCGCGCGCAAGGCCACGGAACCGGAGGCTCTCGCGGCTCAGTGCGTAGATCGCCGCCATGCACCACTCCTCCAGCTCCGCGACGCCGCGAGCGTCGTGGCCAGAGAGGAGGATGCCGGACACGGCCGCCACGGCGCCCGCGTCCATCAGCGCGGCGCGGCCCTCTGCGCAGGCGCCCACGTTGCAGACCACCATGAGGGCCAGCCGGCGGATGGGCGTCGGCTCGGCGGCGCTGGAGGCCACGGTGAGCAGAGCCTTGGGCGCGCCCCGGAAGCGCGCGACCTTGGACTGGTTGACGGCGGCGAGGGATAGGTGGTAGATAGCTATCCCGGCGTCGCGGCGTGCGCGCGGGTTGTGCGCGGGGGAGGTGAGGAGGTCGAGGAGGGGCGGCACGGCACCGAGCACGCCGATGGTGAGCACCTTGTGCTACGACGACTTACAGAGAGGAGAGGAAGATTTGTAGGAAGGATTAAGTATATATTTCACCCCCAAATGTCACACATTGGACACAATTCACCCCAAATTTAAAATTGGGAGTTTTCAAACCCTCAAATCCACAAAACCGGATAAATCACCCCCTATAGTGGTTTTGTAGAGTTTGAGCGGTATTTTACACTGACGTGGAGATGACGTGGCGTTGGCTGTTTAACGGAGATAACGGCCGTCTGCTGGTCGTCACCACTGTCGCCGCGCCGCGCGCGGAGGGGAGCAATTTCGTCGGGAGCATTCGGTTCCTAGATTGTGAAATCCGAAACCAGAAGATCGGAGATCGAGCCGACTGCGCACCTACGGTCAAAGGCCTCCGGACCGGGCTCCACCACGGCAGCCGCCGGCTCCGCCAGCAGCACCCGGTCCTTCCGCACATTCGAAGCAGCCGACCGTGGTGGGCGCACCGCCGCCGACTCCCGCCTCCAGATCGGCCGAACGACGCGTCGTCGGGACCGTGCACGCATGGGACGGAGCGGGAGCCGGAGCCGCGTCCTTGTTGTCCTTGGCCGTTGCAGCGGCAGCGGTGCCTTGTGCGGTATATGAGATCCCCAATTCCCCATCTAGCGCCCACCCAACCAGCGGAGTAGGCGGAGCAGCTACGGCCGACGACGACTTCGCCTTCTACTACTCCTTCTTCCAGGAATCCGCATCGCCGTTCGCGCTCGACCAAGCCGCCGTCAACGCCATGCCCAATAACAACCGCCGCATGAAGCGTGACGGAGGAGACGACCCCGCCGTAGACTCGGCCGTCGCCGGTAACAACAACGGGAGGAAGCGCTCCATCGCCAAGATCATAACCTCGCTGGCCGCGCTCGACGCCGAGGTGCATGCCGACGGCACCGCGGACGACGCCTCTTGCCGCGAGCTCGCCGATGCCGACTCCGAGGCCGTTGTGCAGTCCAACCGCTTGCGCCTCTTGGCCTCCGCAGCGGCGGCAACAGCATTTGTGGTGGCCGGCGACGAGGCGACCAACAACACGACCACGTCCGCCTTGCCGCTGTGCGTGGCGGGGCAGCACCACCAGCGGCGGCTGTGGGGACCGGTCGCAGCCTCGCAGGCGTGGTTGGACCAGTGCAACAGCGCCGATTTCAGCAGGTGACGGCTGCGGACGGCGCGGGCTCCCCGCCGGCGAGCTCGACGGTGAGTGGAGGCGGCGGTCGGGACGAGGATGAGTGGGGAGTGGTCAACGCGAAAGAAATAGGACACAACGGGAGAGAGAGCGACTGACAAGTGGGCCCCACCGCGCACTAACGGCGTCAGTTAGTCCGCCACGTCAGCAAACCAAGTCAGCAAGCCAAAACAGCCCAACGTTGCCCAATACCACTCAAATTTGTCCAAAACCATCAAAATTGAGTGGTAGGGGGTGATTTATCCGGTTTTGTGGATTTGAGGGTTTGAAAACTCCCAATTTTAAGTTTGAGGTGAATTGTGTCCAATGTGTGACATTTGGGGGTGAAATATATACTTAATCCTTGTAGGAAAGAAAAATTAGGAGATGTGTGCCACTGGCAGGTGGGCCCCACCCGCACAGTAATGGTGTCAGTTGCTCTGCCACGTCAGCCAGCCAAGTCGGCACGCCAAAACAGCCCAAAATTGCCCAATACCACTCAAAGATTGTCCAAAACCACTAAAATTGAGTGGCAGGGGTGATTTATCCGGTTTTGTGAATTTGAGGGTTTAAAAACTCCCAATTTTAAGTTTGGGATGAATTATGTCCAATGTGTGACATTTGGGGGTGAAATAGTCCCATTAGGCCTGGTACAGTTGCTTGAACAGAGTTGGGCCGGTCCTACCTTTTTCAGCTCCTCCGGATTATAATAAGTTGTCTCCTGGCGCAAAAAAATCACGCGTTCAAATCCCTGGGGCTCCTGGCTACGCGCCTACACGCAAAAAAGTCCGTTCAGCGCTGGCTGGTGAAAAAAACTGCCGCACCCTCCACGCCGAGAAGCAGGAAATGGTACGCCGTGTTAGACCCTACTTGCCACCAGCAACATGGTACTATAGTACAGCTGCCTGATTGCATGAGCTGATTCACTCCTCTGTTCGTCTCCACACATCAGCTAAGGTCCGCCTGCAAGGTGTTCGGCAGAACGCTCTACGGGGGTGCAAGCAGTTTAAAGTCGAAGAACAGGCACACCATCTGTTCGACAGAATGCCTGTGAGAAACAAAGCACACCGTGTCACTGGGTGAGCAAGCTGGACGCACTTTCTATACGCCTTCTGTTTGTTTAGTGCCGTTCCTATGATGGAATTGATTGAAAATTGAAATATGCAATCGTCAAGTACAAATATATGTCTGTATGTTGGGCCACCACACCACACCACAGGATCCAAGTCCACAGCACAACTATTTACAGCCTGGCAAAATATGCACACCCATGTGGCCATGGCTGAATTTACCCCATTGCCCTGCTCTGCTATTGTTTTATCAAACGAACATATTTTAGTTATTAGTATTAAAATATTCATAGCTTACAAACTTAGAATCTAGTCTGATCGATAACAAAGTAGTAAGCCAGGGCAGCAGGAACCGCAACCATCATACCAACAATTATCCTGCGAGGAAAGAGGATAGTAAGTTTGTTGTTCCATTGCATGCTTCTTATTATTTGTATTAGGATGGTAGGGGATGAACTTACGCAGTGCTTAGGATATCTGCATGCACATTATACTCCTTCGCAAACACAAATGGCACTATTCCCTGAGGTAGAGCTGCCTGCGCGGAATCTTAGAGGTCAGGCATAATTTTTTGTCTTTGAATTACACACAATTAGGAGTCGCCACATGTACAGAGATCAATGGAAAGAGCAGAGTAAAACTTTTACCTGCACAATGGCCACCTTGAGCAAGATTCCACGCATCCCAACAGCATAGGAAGAGACCACCATCAGGGCTGGTCCTAGGAAGAACCTGATGCTAAGTGATAGCAGCATCTTCTTAATTCCGCAGGCTATAATTTTTGTTTGTAGAGCAGTGAAAAGGCCTGTAACAGAAGTAGTTAGAAGGTACGATTACTGTTTTTTTGCAGAGTTTATCTTCACATGCTAATTTTAAGTTTGCTGATGTAATTCTTCACACCTAAGCTGAACATTGCCATTCCCAGCCCTCCATCTGAGAGTATTCTTATGGAGTTGCTGATGATCAAGGGTAACTGTATTTGCCACCTGCACGATATGTTATGTAGCTACATGTGATAATTGCTACATTCTGGTTCGGGAATGTAAATTCGATTCAAATAAACCCATGTTAATACCTGAAGCTAATTAGTGCCCAAATTAGACCTGTGAGGCATGCGTACATGTTCGGATTCATCACTAGCTTCTTTCCAACCACCAACAAAAATCGAAAAGCCCTAGAACATCTTGCTGTTACACCTTTTGACTGGCCTTCTTGGTATTGTTGTGTAGTTCCTAGAGTACCTTGTTCTTCGTCAGCTTTGGGACATGACATAAGAGAATAAAATTCTCAGCTAATTAGATGAACTAGTTAAAACCTCATAAGAGAAGTTGACGTTACTTTGTCTTGATGAGCATCTGATAGGTTTGAAATATTTTAACAATGGCCCATGGGATAATTCAGAAAAGTTATCTCATTGTTTCAGACAAATGTATTGCATAAAAGATCAATTAAATTCCAATAAAATATCTCAAGTAAATGCTGCTGTAAACTATCAGACAGTTTATAGATTTTTTTATTTGAATGAGCTGCATTACTTAAATTACTCTCTATCTTTCTGAATGTTAATGTCACTGGAGATTCCTGGAAAATAACGCCAACATTAAGAATGCACTTTTGACATTTGAGGAAGACGAACAAAGAAATGAATGTCGGACGACCCTCGTCCATCTTTAATCTCGATTAAAAACAACTACTTAATTGATGCTGTACAGATGAAACGATTTATATGTCATCCTTAAATAGATTTCAGGTTCTTACCTGCAATTTCAGATGATGGTGTCGCAGCGATTCCTTTAGCAGCCCGAAATTCAAGCAGAAAGAGAAGAAGTGTGTACCAAATTAGGCTCTGTAGGACAACTATCTGACTTATCAGCTTGACAGCTTCATCACCATACATTCCTTTCAGCAATGGGATGCCAACAATCAGCGTATTCGGCAGTGTTGACAAAGAGAAACCTGTAATCAGCCAATCAAACTTCTTCTTGCAACATGCTCTAGAAATGGCTGCGAATCCCAGCAGGGCGAGCGACTTCTGTAGGATGTCTGCAAATATGAGCTTGAGGTTCATGTCGTAAGGATTGTTCGTAGAGATGACCTGGAAAGAGAGAAGAGGGATGGAGAACTTGGCCACAAACTTGTTGATCCCATAGCACTGCTCTGGGGTGAACAACTTCCACCATTTTATGGATAGGTAGGCTAGTATCATGGCTACATACAATGGTACTGTCGCTTCAAGAACATGGTAGATGGCTACCCAAGATATCATAATGGAGGGAGGAGCCTGAAGAACACTCCAAATCTCCTGCCAGGCTGAGATCTAGAAAGCTTTCAGGCGAACTGTAGCTGCCTTATATAGACCACAGACAGGAGCCAGGTTTTGTGCAAACTTTTCCATGCAGGGGTTTAGCTTTAGCAGAGCCTTTCAAATTGTCCAAGTTACCCATGCTGATTAGATCCCACTTGCTCCTTTGTTACTAAACATCTGAACCAAAACCTATGTATGTAGGACCCCTCTTTGTGAATAATTATAGCGATTGACCATGTTTGTATCGAATTGTAAAGGACTGAGATGATTACGTGGACTAATCCTGTCTTTATCCAGATTCATGTCTTTCAACCAGCTAAAAGTTCCTTATTGTTCTCTCTATCTTCTTAACTATAATAATAGTGAGAGAGCAATCCAGGATACTGGGACGTGTATGTTCTTTCGGTATGGTTCCCTTTATCTTGATGACGCCCTCAAGCTTTGGTCAGGATAGTAATTCGATGGGCCTTCTGATATTTCTACTGATCTTGAGCTATAACCAGTTGCGGGTCATTAATTTTATTAAGTAGGATCATTGTCTAACCGAAATCTCCTTAAGTTTTATACATCAAATAAATTATTTTATCTGACTTCTTCATAAGCTATCTGTAAATTTTGAGTCTGAACTCAGGTACGGTTCTTAAAGATGTCACAAATGAAGCGCGGAATCAAGGCGTGTTTAATGGGTTATGTTCCTCTTCTACAGCTAGCCAAGTTAACTGTGGCTCGTTAGCATGAGACACATTACACAGCATGCTAAGCAGTAAAATGACCAAGGCATGTGCTCCAACAGTCTTAAGGCAGAATACCATTTTTTCCTCTTGTCCTTTTGTTTTCTGGTCAGCAGAACAAGACTTTGGAAAAGGAAATCGTGTGACAACTCCAGCAAATGATACAGAAGCTTTGGCATAGCTTGTCGGCCTGGTGTTTAATTGATCATCACTTCATCAGTGTTTAATTCGTCCAGCAGCATGGTGGTCCGCACTTTGCTATGAGAAGAACTATTGAACTAACTTGTTATGTTTCTTCACACAATAATATTTTTCTTGTCTGTTCATCTCATTCGCGTCTGTGTGATTCGGTTGTTTACACACAGTTAAAAATGGTGATAATTCTGTTACTAGTACCTACAGTTTATTTGCACTGATCTTACATTGGCATCCTACTGTTCAATACTATGCAGCGCGCAATGATACGCTTATTTAGCTTAAAAGAACAGCGTGTTTTTGTCCTTTCAGGTTTTGTGGTGTCATTTTCTGTGGAATTTTCCTGCTCCAGCTTCCTGTGATGTATTATCCCTGGAAAGCTGATAAGTAGAAGGCAAGAATAAAGAAGTTAATTGTGGAAGAAGCAACGGGATCTGTACTTGTCCAGTTCACCAGATTTTCCCTGCTTCGCCAATTGTAGCAAAAGGTCCGAATGAGTGCTTGGTGAAACTTGCTTTGAGACCATGGCATTTTTCCCATAAGTAGGAACAGTGCATCTTCTTTTGCTCAGGGTGAGGGCTTACTGCTTCTCTTTATGCTCTTCATCAACTGTGCTCTGTTCTGGTTGGCAGCCCTTGCAAGCTAGCAAATGGCTGATCTGGTGTTGATCTTGCAGAATGACCCAGGGTAGGTTTGTCTTTACCACTGATTGTTTTATCTCTTTGCATGGATCGCACTCTATGCTTCAGCTACGATGCTTGTACAAGGGGTATTCTCTATCTCTCTGTGTGTGTCGATAGAAAGAGATTCTTGTAAAAGGGGTTCTGTCTGAACAAAAAGAAAAGAGGAGATCCTTGTAAAAGGGGTGTATAGTAATTTCATTGTTTATATTATTTGGAAAAAGTATTGAGCTCATGTTATTAAACGCTACATCTTTCCATGATTCTCACTTTTGTTTAGTAGAACTGTTTATCGTAGTTTAACCCGGCAAGGAAAACATCATCTTTGTCAGTTTTACCAAAGCACTCCCTGGACTTACATGGTGGCACTACTTGGCAGCCCTTGCAAGTCTGTGAACTTGTCTCTTCCAGGAGGAGGTACAAGGTAACCGTGCATTCTGATGTTGATCTTTCAGGGTCCCAGCTAGAGAGTGTCTCCTTTGGCTTTATACACCCTCGATCTTTTTTACCTTCTTTGCTGCATGCATGTCTGTGAACTTGTCTCTTCCAGGAGGAGGTTCGTGAAAACGTACAGTCCAAAAGCAGGCGCCCAGCTGGAGGCTGTTTGTAACGTGGACTGCACAGGGTCTGCAGAGTCTTGTCTGATAACGTACCGGATTTCACTGTTCCTCCATGAGGAGAACACAGGAAACAGCCACGCACCAAGTGTGTCACATACTCACATAGTACGTTTTTTTCGAGAAATTTCCAATCTATTCATCAATTGTCCATGCAGTACAAAGAACACCAAAAGCAACAAAAATTACATCCAGTTTCGTAAACCACCTAGCGACGATTATAAACACTAGAGCGAGCTAAAAGCGTATCCTGTCATCACCCCTCCATCACCAACTTTGTTATACTAAACAGTTAGAAAATCGTCGTGCTAAGGGTAGTGGCGGAGCTAGGATTGGCACCTAGCAATGTCAAAAGGCCAAAATCAAAGACATACGTTGTTAGGGAGGTCATTAACTAATACTCTTGGGATAAAAAAATGTGTACTCATAACTAGTATCTATGGTGTTTACAATTTTTGTGTGTTGTCAGCTGACCACATAATCAACACGTAGCTCCGCCACTAACTAAGCTCTCACAGAACCAACGCACCAAAACAGCAACCATTAGAATTTAGAAAGATCCGACCTGTAGACACGCAAACGAAGTCGGATCCAAATACAACCACTGCTCCCACCCCGGCCGAGGTTATCAAAATCATACACGTTACATGAGCATGTTAGGGCACCGGATGTGATGCTCTGGCGAGCAGCTGGACACGTAGCCAGCGTCTGCTACAGCGACTGAGCTAGTGGGATCGATTATTATCCCTTGGATATCTCGAGGTCGACGAACTGGACATCTACGTCGCGGCACTCTTCTTGACCACCGCTACCAAGCCAGACGCAGGACACGAGGACGCCGACGAAGGAGACGGTGGCGGCGCCGGCCGCGCCGGTGCACGCGACGGCGTACCGGCTGCCCAGCTCGGTGGCCGTCACGGCGAGGTAATCCGTGAGGACGACGAAGAGGTACAGCGGGCAGCCGACGCGCTTGAACGCCAGCGCCGCGGCCGCCGGCGTGAGCGGCGGCAGGAGGGCGCCGCGCACGTAGCGCAGGACGGGCGCGAACAGGAGCGCGCAGGCGGCCCACGAAGCGTACAGCGACAGGAGACGAGGGCAGTGTACGCGTGCGGCGCCCCTGCAGGTCGACGGGTCGAGGAGGAAGACGACGGCGACGACTAGCGCGGCGAGGAAGAAGGCCGCGTAGAGCAGGAGGAGGACCGGGACGACCTGCCATTGGTCGTCGTGGTGCTCCCGCTCCGTCGCCGTTAGCCCCATCGATCGTCCCGGCCAACCAGTCGGAGTTCAGTTTGTCGATCGTGCCATACGTGTGAGGTAGAATGGAGAGGTGCATGTGATTTTATCGTGTAAGTTTACAGTTTGGACATGCGTGCGCGCGAGAGAGAATTAATCCCAGCTGATTGATCGATCGGTGTCGGATACGGGATGTTCAGGCGTGGGAAGCCTGGCCGAGGTTTTGCCGGCAACTTCCCCGGCCACCACGTAACGTAAGGTAAGGCCGGCATCCATGAGCGGATCGGATGGCTCCCTGTCTGTCCCTGCCTCCTTCCCCTTGCAAGAATTATGATGCCAAAGGGAGTCATTGACGACTCAACAGTTGAAAGCCCTGAACTGAAGTTTGTTTCTGTTTTCCCAGCTCGCAGCCGACCGCAATTCCGGCGGTGCAGGGAGTCGCGACAGAGCGCGCGCCGCGCGCCAACATGATGGAGCCGGTGACTGCACATGCGACCGCACTTCTGTACAGACACAGTCACCGGCCCGACGGATCCAATCCAAATGCCCAGATCGGACGTCCCCGTGAGTCCTTCAACCGCCCCGGTGCACGAGCCAAATAAGGGTGTGTTTGTTTGGGCTTTTGGTGGCTTTCCACGAAAAAAAGCAGGTCCAACGAAACAAACGCCCCGGCTGCGCTTTGGGCTTCGGCCGAAGCACCCCCAATTCCTTCACAGTTGGAAAAGCAAGTCGGGAGGGTGCTTCCCGAGCTTTTCTACCGAGATGCCGAAGTGGTATCGACCTTTGCCCATTTCGTTCATCCATATTATGAGAAAACTGCCACCCGTGCCATCCGAGGAGAACCCCAAACCGCCCCACTCTTTTCTCTGTCCCCGACCCCGTTGCTTTTCTCGTATCGAACAGAAAAAAGAAAGGAAAGAGAGACGCAAGGCTGAGCACTAGGTTTCTGCCTGCGCCGCCAACCAGCCGTCCGCGGCCGCCGCCACCCTGCCATCCGCGACCGCCACCTTGCCGTCCTTCCCCGCACTACCATCCGTGACCGCCACCGGACCTCGTCATGCTCGCAGATCGGAGCTGTCGTCCGTCACCCCGACCGGATCCCTTCTCTTCCCCGACCATCGCCGGTCCACCTCTCCCCGCCGGTCCACCTCTCCATGACAGTTGCTGCCGGTCCACCTCTCTCCGTCGTTCCCCGTCCAGGTGAGCAGCCACTCTGTTTAACCGTCAATCCAATGCTTGTCTGCAAAACTTGTGCCTATTAGTGATATATTTGTGCAAAACTTGTGCAGATTAGACCTATATTTGTGCTATATTAGTGCAAATTTGGTGCTACACTTGTGTTGCCAATATACAGATTACTACTATACTTGTGTGAAATGCAAAGCAATGCCGATGCTACTTGTGTGCAGAATTTTAGATGCTTCCCTAAAGTAATTGTGTAGTTTGTTTTTGTTTAGCTTGTTATTAATTTGAAATGGAGAAGGCTGTACGGGATGCATACCACACTCGAACTTTCTGTGACATACATATGGAAGAAGTCAATGCAAACAATAGGGATGGTGGTTATTTGAGTAGAAAGGGGTACAAGAATCTTGGTGATAAATTTGCGGAGAGAACAGAAAAAAGGTTAACAAAGAAGCAAAAAACAAATGGGATGCTTTGAAAAAGGAGTACACCGGTTGGATGGAGTTGCAAAATGCAACTGGACTTGGTTGGGATCCAGAAACAAAAACTATGGATGCTGATGATGATTGGTGGAAGACTCACCTAGCTGTAAGTTATATGGTCCTCAATTGTCTTTTCTTTTGGTCTCTGTTGTGTTTCTTTTTCAGTACCGTCCTGATCATGCCAAGTTTAGAGCTGGACCGCCGGCCAACTTGACACAACTAGATGTTATGTTTAGGAAGGCTCATGTCACCGGAGAATCATCTGCCATCCCGGGAGAAGAAACAGGAGAGGACAAGGAAGGTGCTATATTGTTGGATGACGACGGTGATGCCTCGAAGAAAACAACACTAGGGAAGCGCAAGATGGGTGGTGGAGAGAAGGAAAAAGAGAGCCCCTTCTTCAAGGTGTACAACAATGCAATGAACTCCCTAGTCTCAAGGGCCGCAGAAGTTGGAAGTTCATGTGACAAGGATGACTCGGTCCCAAATATGAAGGAATTTTTAGCGATGGTTCGAGAGTCTGGAGTGAAAGAAGGAACTACTCTTATGTTCACAGCATGCAAGCTTGCTGTGAAAAGGGAGCATAGAGAGTTGTTCGCAGCCTTGGAATCAATTGAAGGAAGGTTTCATTATCTCGAGATGATGCACGATGAGATGAACAAGTAGTTGGGTGTTGCCATTGTTGTACTATTTATTTGGTTTGAACTGTCATGTGTACTATTTATTTGGTATTTGTTGTAGACTATTTGTGATCATTTGCTATGAACCATAAACAATTATGTGTGTTATTTGTTATGAACCGTAACCACTATTTGTGATCATTTGCTATAAACCGTAAACCACATGTTCCTGTTTTTGACATTTGTAGGATGGATGGTGGTGGTGACAATGGAAGTGATGAGGAAAAGATGCGGCATCTTCTTGGGGTGGCACATGACATGGCTGTGTTGGGCTACATTGGTAATCTCTATTCTGAAAAGTATTTGAATAAGGCACCTAGGAGGATTCCGCAACAAACAGGGATTGAATGGGTGTATGAACAACTTGCTGATAGAAAAAGATGTTACAAAATGTTTAGAATGTATCCAGATGTGTTTGAAAAATTGCATAACCTTCTAGTTGATACGTATGGATTAGAGTCATCTAGAGACATGGGATCTGTTGAGTGTCTAGCTATGTTTCTATGGATGGTTGGAGGAGCTCAATCGGTGAGGCAAGTTGAGAACCGTTTCAGTCGGTCTCTTGAAACAATTAGCAGAAAGTTCCAGTTGGTGTTGAATTGTTTGTACAAATTGGGTAAAGATAACATAAAACCAGTTGATCGAGATTTCAAGGTTGTGCATCCAAGACTTCAAGATGCACGCTTTTGGCCTCATTTCAAAGATGTCGTTGGCGCTATAGATGGCTCACACATCCCCGTTGAAGTTCCTGAAGATGAAAAGGTTAACCACACCGGAAGACATGGCTACACATCACAAAATCTGCTAGCGATATGTGATTTTGATCTTAGATTCACATTTGCTGTTGCCGGATGGCCTGGTTCTGCACATGATACACGCATTCTGCAACGTAGCATTGAGAAGTATCCACTTCAGTTTCCAACCCCTCCAGATGGTAATATTCTATTTTTAATTATTCACATGAGTTACATACATGATTTTTTTTAATTATTCACATGAGTTTAATCATTCACATGAGTTTCCAACGTGTGTGTACTATCTTGTTGATTCCGGGTATCCAAATAGAAAGGGATATCTAGCTCCATATAAAAACAATACGTACCATTTACCGGATTTCCGTCGAGAAGGGCTACCTACGGGGAGGGAAGAAATTTTCAACTATGCGCATGCATCACTACGGAATTGTATCGAGCGCATTTTTGGGATCTTGAAAAACAAGTGCCGAATTTTGAAGTCCGTCCCTTCTTACGGGTTGGTTACACAGAAGAAAATTATCCTTGCTTGCATCGCGCTTCATAATTTCATTAGAGACCCCAACTTACGTGATAAGCAGTTTGATAGATGTGATTCAGACGAGAATTACATTCCTAAGGTCCAAAGGCAAGCAGTTACCTTGGCCGGTGATGTTGTTCCGGGTGCACTACACATGAGAAGCATGAACTCAACACGTGACGACATCGCCGACGCGTTGTTCAATGCTAGACAACATTAGAGTTTGTACGATGTAATGGAAATGTATTTTGGATAAATATACATTCGTGATGGATATGTAATTTGGATAAAAACACATTCATGGTATCCATATGTTATTTGCTACACGTAAATCAGCAACAATACATGGTTTCATTACTCTGAGGGTGTTTCAGACAATTCCACAAACAACAGCCAGACAGCCAGCTAGTTGCCAAACACTTAGAACTCAGAACAGCAACTTTTCCTAGACAACAGCTTTCCCTAGACAGCAGCACAGCCAGCCACAGCCAGCCCAAACAAACACACCCTAAAGCAGCACTCGGCTTTGCAACCCGAGAATGAGCGACGAACCATATAGCCTCCGGCAAGAATCCACATATTAAGCCCCCCGGTTCACCTCGAGCGTGTTTAGTTGGTCGGAGACCCTCTAACCAGGCCTGTAGGTGTAATTTCAGGCAGGGCGGACCCATAACCAAATTTTAGAAGGGACAAATATGTGTAAAATGGAACAAAAAAATCTTTGCTAAGTGGGACAAATTACTATTTAGCTTGGTATATTACAATGACATTCAAAATTCAGTAGGGGAAGCTGCCCCATGGCTAATACACTAGAAGCTGTTTGCTTGTCTGGGACGAAAGATATATGCGCATCACACGAAATTTATATCAGACCAAAAATTACCCCTGAAGGAACGACCGAATCAACCGTTTTCGTGAAGCCAACTTCGTATGAGCTAGAAGTGGTACGCGCGTGCGGGAAAGGTTAGGAGAAGCCGCGTCACTTCGGGACCACACGTCACAAATACCGCCACCGCTCACTCTTCCCTTTCCACTCCTCCCACTCCCCTTGATTGTGTCATCTCCTCTCTCCGTCTGCGGTTTCATTTCAGACGGCATATCGAGATTACTGCGGTGACCATCTACGACGGAAGACGAAGGCATGTGACGAGTTCGTTTATGGCGGTATAACTTCGAACCCCTGTTACAACACTCATATGTCATGTAGATCTATAAATCGGACCTAGTTCTCTGCTTGGTCATCACATGCATGGTAGATCTACATGTTTTAGGATTAAATGTGCTTCCATGGTTTGATTTTTCAGTTGTCGCTTAGTCATTATTTGTCTAGGTGTAGGCGGATTTCGTTTAGTTAGGGTTTAATGCCCAACTGATTTGGGGATTTCGTTGAGTTAGGGTTTCATGCCGAATCGATTTGGGGATTTTTTAGGGTTTGGCGGCTAGATTTGTGATTTTTTTTCTTGTTTAGTTCATCTATGACTGAAGATTATTTCGTATGATTTGAGCGAAGATCCCAATAGTATCATCGATTGCATTGCCACTATGATTTATTTTCGAGCAAACGATGTAATTTATGAGGCAGTAGCACACCATGTACACTTTGTTTCGCTACTGCAAAGATTAAAATATGCCACAATTAATTCTAGGGATGCCTTTAGTACCTAGTGTTGTGCACAAAATAAATTATTGTGCATGATCACTGATATTAAGGGATCATCTCTTAGGTGTTGTGTGATTGTGATCAATGATTAATATGTGGCACAATATTAGTGCAAGGGATGATCCTATCTTACCTCCTCCATTCTCCTCCATGGTACAGGCACAATGCTTGTGCATGTTTGTTAATACGATTGTCTCACCTCTTTTCCTAGAGTCATTGTTTTTCACGAGCCAATGATTAAAATATGGCACAATATCTGAAGTGAAGGGAGCTGGGACTGGGAGCTCCAAATCAGCTATTAGTACTACTGTACTGAGATCAGGAACTTGCTTAGTTCGTTGCTAGCATGGGCTGACTCCAAAGTCAATAGATCGGTGAACCAAGTATCTCATGATCTCGTGCGTAGCACATAACGCTCTCTCTCTCGTTCCCCTCTTTGGTGAACAGTTCAGAGAGGCGAATCCCAGTTTCCCTACCGATCTGCCGGCGAGCCGTGGGTTCCCTCTCCCTCCGCCGGCCGCTCCGGCGGCGGGAGGGTGGGGGAACCCCGGATCTCTGTCGTGCTTTGTAGATAGGGTAGTTAGGTGTCCAGCCGGCCGCGTTTTGGAGGTGGAGGTGCTGCCGGAGTGGAAGGTGGTGATGCTGGCTCTTCTCCTCTGCGTCGGCGTCCTTTGGGGCGACGTCGTGGGGCCGGCGTCTTTTGGTGCTCGGGGTTTCTCGGCTCCGTCGAGGCTCCGTCCCCTGCTGGTGGCTGAGGAAGCGGCGTCTTCGGCTACTAGCGTTGGGGCCCCGTTCCTCCGGCCCTGTCGTCGTGGTGCTGCTGCCTCCTCCTGTGGCAGCGCTGGGCTGGTGAGGAGGTGTGTTGGAGGGAGGTGGGTTTCGGCATCTCTGGCCGGCCGTGGTGGCGAGGGGAGATGTGGATCTGGACTGGTGTTTTGGTGTGCTTACTCTGGCATCCTTTTTCTGTGTGGCTTCTCTGGCCGGCCGTGGAGGCGAGGGGAGGAGGCTCTTGGAGGTGGAGCGCCGGTGTGGAGGGATGTGGAGGATGTTGCTGTCGGGGTGTGCGGTTCGAAGGTTGAGGCCCTGGCCATCTCGGGTGAGGTGGTTTGGCGCTGGCCCCAGGCCTGGGGCGGCGGGAGCTCGGGGTGCGTCCCCGGCCGATGGACTTTCATCGTCTCTAGATCCAGCTCGTCGGGGAGCTCGTCGGAGCTGGTGTCTACTGCGGCTCATCAACGCCTTCGTGCAAGGAGTTCCTCCGTTTCCTGGTTGAGTGTTCCTGGCGGTGGTTTCCTTCGTCGTCGCCGGCGATGGAGGTCTCGCGTTCAGGATGTACTCGTGGTTGAAGATGGTCTGCGACAGCAGCGCTTTTCTCTGTATTTCCTCTGTTTTTTCTGTGCTTGTATCTGGGTGTGTACTGGGTTCCTTAACGTATGAATACAAGTATTTAAAATTCAAAAAAAAGTATCTCATGATCTGGCCATTTTAGGCCGTAAAGCTGGGCAAAACCAGATCTTCATTGATTCACTCCCACTCTGCATGGAGGGACTTGTCAAACGTGAATCTAACCAATGTGATTCTGCTTAATATATAAATCCTGAGTTCAAAAAAAAAAAAGGGCACAATATTGGTGTCAGGAATGGTCTTATTGTACCTTGTGCATGTACAAGCACAAAACTTGTGCATGTTTCTTGATACAACAATATCATCTCTTTCTAGTTTGTGTGCTTATTTGTATGAGGCACTTTTTATTGATATTCATTCTTACTTCTATGCATTACACTATTTTGGAGTATTTTGGATGTGTCGATGATCAATATTTGCACGGTTGGATCTGCCGATGATTAATAGATAATAATGTCACAGCCAATGATTATTAGATAATAATGTCACAACAGATAGTCTATGATGTAAGGAAGCTTACCCATAGTCAAATGTCCGCATACATAATATGTTTTTCACTTTTCTGAGAAAGGCTTTCATCCCGCTTCATAGATAAAGCAACAACCATACAACATAAGGATACAACTCGACACCACACCACTGATACCTGTCAAACGTATGTATAATTTTTGATTATTTCATGCTTGTTTTATATCATTGTCACATGTTTTTACTATCATACTATATCATTTTGAGGTATTTTACTGACTAACCTATTGACAAGATGCCCAGTGTCAGTTCTCTGTTGTCCGCTGTTTTGTATCTCAGAAAATCCTTTTAAGAAAATATCCTCGGAATTGGACGAAAATTTAAAGAGATTTTTTATACGGCAAGACGAAGACGGAGTCCGAAGGGCGACCTGAGGGGCAACCTGGGGGCTAGGGACGAGCCACAGCCGTAGCCCCTGCTCCCTATGGGTCCCCTCGGCCCCCTCCGGCGCCTATGAAATCACAATTACACTAAAAACATCGAGATGGCCATTATTTTCCACGAAATCGTCCTGAAGCCGCCGCCATCTCGAAACCTAATTTGGGAGGATTCTGAAGCTGATCCCGGCACCCTGTCGGAGGGGAGATTGATCCCGGAGGGCTCTTCATCGCCATGCCTTCCACCGGGATGATGTGTGAGTAGTTCCACCTTGGACTACGGGTCCATGGCAGTAGCTAGATGGTTGTCTCTCTCCCTTGTGCATCATTGTTTCTTGTGCATCATTGTTGAAAGAGCATGGTTGCCCCCATGTGTTGTTTTGGTAATTAATGACAATCTCTATGGACTAATGTGTGCTTTAAGTTATATTTGCAGTGTTGGTCCATAAGGAATGCTTTGACTCCATATGTTGGAGTCAAGGCTAAAAGAAGAAGACTATATGTTGATCAAGGCTAAGTGCAAGTTGATCAACATACAAGAGTAGGGCATGTGAAGAAGAAGATCATTCGTTGTCAAGATCCTATGTTGTCCATGGTGGATGACGTCACGTGGTGATCATCTGTGTTGATCAAGATCCTATGTTGTCCATGGTGGATGGCGTCACGTGGTGATCATTATCAAGATAAAGGCCATGTGAAGATATGTCGAAGAGTGTCTCTCCCATCTTGGTGTATGGGGGAGCAATATGCGTGTCTTCACCAAGCGGAGCAAAATCAAGAAAGGTGATCCACTTGAGAGTAGATCAAGATCGTCATCATCTAGCTCAAGTGGAATGCGCAAGGCAAAGGTATGATCTTGATAGGGTTTCTATTTTACCGGTCTCGCGGTGTAGTTGGGAGACCGGGTTTTAGGATAGGTAACCGTACTATCAAGAGGGGCTCTCAAGTGAGCTTTAGCGTATCGGTCGTAGAGAGCTCAAACCTTTGCATCCTTGGCATCATCTTTATTGGTTTCTATTTGGCTCTTATCGTGGTGTGGTATTGATGCTTGTCGTGCTTGTCATGACAAGGCCAAGGTCACCGAAAACGGTTCTCATATGTGTTCCCTATTGAGTTTTCGGTGTTGGAGATTTTGCCGGTCCATCTATGCGGAAGGTTTCACTCTTCCAGTTATTAGCAAAATCTCCCTTGCTTGGTTTTAACATTCTCACATGTTATTGGGTAGCATTTGACGTCCTCTTTCCAACAAAAGTGGTTTCGTGTCATTCGGACTTCATTTGCAAAAGATATGGTTTTCCGGTTTTTAATAGAGAGGTTTTACCTCTCATCATTTGGTCTTACCATATGGGGTTGAACAATGATGTTTCTATGTATACTCTTGTAGTGCTCGTTGTGACGATTCCAACGAGTCCAAGTTTACCGAAAACGGAGTTCGTATGTGGAAGATATTGCGTTTTCAGTATCGGTCGTTTTAGAAACAGAATATTAGAAAAAGGGGGAAAAGAAAGAACCTGCGCCAGCCTCACTGCCGGCCTGGGCCGGCTCCCAGGCCGGCCCATTCGGCCAGTGCCCCGGCCACAACGCCGGCCTGGGCCGGTTCCACGGCCGGTTGGCTCGGGAGGGTCCCCAGCCTGCCCGCCGGCCTGGGCCGGCCTAGCTGGGTGCTCGCCCGGCCTGGCGACTTGCTCCTGTGCCCGCCGGCCTGCCGCCCTGGGCCGGCTCCCAGGCCGGTCCGTGCGGGTGGTGCACCGGCCTGCCTGCCGGCCTGGGCCGGCTCCCAGGCCGGCCTGCTTTCCCTTTTAGCTGCTTTCCTTTTTTTCCTGCACATGAAATATTACAACGGTCGTATTTCCGGAGCCTATATTTAAAGGGCTTCTTCCCCAAATAAACCTCAACCTTTTGCCAACTCTTGAGCTATTTTCTCTCCTCCATTGTTGACCTCTTGAGCTTGGCTTTCTCTCATTCTCTCCACTAGTTCGTGCTACTCCTTTGAGAGAAAAGAGAGAGGAGATTTAGATCCGTGTTTCCACCAATTGATTTCTCCTCTAAGTGAGGAGAACACTTTGGATCTAGATCTTTGGAGTTTCTTTGTGTTCCTTCGTTGTTCTTCCTCCCTAATCCCTCCTAAGCATTAGTTGCTTTGGTTGGATTCGGGTTGGAAGAACTTGACCACTTAGTGTGTTCTTGCCATTGCATTAGTTGCATCGGTTTGAGTTCTCCACGGTGATTCGTGGAAAGTGAAGTTGAGAAGCTTGTTACTCTTGGGTACTTTGGTTCCCTAGGGCTTGTTCCTCTAGGGCACGTTGGTACCCTAGACGGTTTGATTTCTCGAAGTCTTGGTGGCTTACGGGATTTGTTGGGAGCCTCCAATTGTGGAGTGTGGCTCAACCTTGTTAGCTTCGGAGCTTTGGTAGCTACGAAGACATTGCCGAGATCCCTCGGCCTTGGGCATCAAGTCTTGGTGACTCGGTGCATTTGGTGAAGACCCTCCAACTTGTGGAGTGAGCTTCACCCTTGTAAAGGTTCTAGTTGTCAACCTCAACGGCAACATAGTGACAAGTGCCTCGCCACATTGGTGGTAAGACACAACGGAGATACGGTGTGCCATATCAAGGCTACTCGGTGTTTCACATTGGTGAACACCGCGCCGCTCCAACGGAGACTAGCTTCCATTGGGAAGTGAACTTCGGGATAAATCATCGTCTCCAAGTGCCTCGGTATTTCTATCCCGAGCTTTTTACTTATGCTATTTACTTTGTGATAGACATCGAGCTTAGAGTCATATATCTTGCTATCACCTAGTTGATCATATTGCTTAGCATAAGTTGTTGGTGCACATAGGTGAACCTAGCTAGTTTAGGTTTTGGCTTGATAAATTAAACGTTAGTTTTATTCCGCATTTATTCAAGCCTTAACCGTAATAATTTTAAATCGCCTATTCACCCCCCCCCCCTCTAGGCGACATTCGTGTCCTTTCAATTGTTTATAATCTTGTGAGCTGCCTAACATGATCAAGATCGACTATTGTAATGCTATATGATGTGTTTGCTGGGATCCGATGGATTATGAAGTTATGATCAGATTGTGCATGGTTCTTATATGTTATTTTTTTTCTTGCATGCTCTACGATGTGTGCACTTACTTTGGCCAAGTGATTGCTTGTATCTCCAAGAGAGAGTATTTATGCTAGATGGTAGGTTCTTGCCCCCCTTTTGTGCTAGCGCTTGAGTGACAGAAACATGCAAAGTCGAGGGTGTGCCGTTGCTACTAAGGGTAAAACAGCGGTGTTTATGTCTTTATGATTATGAATATTGCTTACATCATGAACTATACTTAATGCAATTGTCTGTTGCTTGCAACTTAATACGATTGGTGACATGCTAGATAGCGATTTCTAAGTGGACTTTTTAGACAAAGATGCAGTTGGATGACGGTCTTTGTTATTTATCGTGATGGCTACATGAATATTACCATAAACTCTTTGTCATAGCTAGATTAATTTTGTATTATAATCTTATTAATTGCCTAGTTGTAATTTGTTTACCCATCATATGAGTATTTTATTTTATGGAGAGACACCACTAGTGAACTCACGGCACCCGGTCCATCTTTTTCCATTGATAACAACACCGTTCACTTAGTTTTCACAATCAGTTGCTCGCTGGTCCGTTTTCATAATTCATTCACTTCACCACACGTTTTAACCGCTTTGTTTTCAGTAGACCCGGAAGATTGACAACCTTCCTGATGTTGGGGGCAAAGTAATTGTTTGAGTGTGTGCAGGTCAACGTTCGTCGACAGTCAAGCGCCGGAGATCATTGACGGATACCTCACTATTGATTTCAAAGTACTACGGGTTCGATTAAACATGGGTTCTTCACTAAGGGAAAACTGCTACTTGCTACATCCAACACCTTCGCTTGGGGTACCACCAACGCTATCAACACTCATCAACCACACACACACGCTAGACAAGATACACATGTGCTAACGAACAACTACGACACCCCACCACGAGGAGACGAAGCCGCGTTTGACGAACAACGGACTCCAAGACGGTGCCTTCATGAAGGAAACGATACGAAAGTGTCGCCACCGCCGATCAGGGTTTTCACCCAGACTATGCCATGGCCACCGTGGAAGGAGACGACACCCACAGACATCGCCGCCGTCGGCCTGGCCAAATCCAAGCTAGACAAGGTCTTCACCCCGGCCAAGCGTGGTGTGTCATCGCCACACCACCCCACCACACGCCAAACACCAGCAAACATGCCGCGCACACGACCACGGCAGGTAGCCCGCACCCGAGCCATGAGCTCCACCCACGAGCAGCATGGCTCCCACCACCAGGGCCGCCGCCCCGACAGCCACGAACTCAACCCCGAGTCGTGACATAGAGGTCACCGCCAGACCGACGGATCGGACACGGGAGAGAGGCAGCTGATCCCACGCCACCTGGCTCGAATCTAAGAGCAGTTAGACAGTAGAAGTGCAGCCTGCCTGGCACGCACCCCGCAACCATCTACAACCAGATCTGGGCCGGATCAGGCCTCCGGTCGCGTCGCATCTATTAGGAGAGGATCAGCAACCCTCCACCACCGAAGACGACGACCGCTACCGAATCCAGCAGGAAGGTCCCATCATGCCCGGATCAAGTCCGGAGCAGGCCCAGATCAGGCCCAATAGGTTCCGCCTGTCGTGCTACAGCGCCATGAACACCACCACCAACCGGCGGTCCCGCGTCGCCCCCTTCCCGAGCTAACATGCCTAGGTTCCGCCGCCATAAGCCGCCTCCGGCCGACCCTGGGGCTGAGGACGCCACGCCGCGCGCCGTAACCGGAATAAAAGATCTGGGCAGAGCCCCACCGGCTGCCATGGCCACCGTGGACGCGCCCCACCACCACGAAGCCATCCCCGCCGCCGAAGACTCCAAGCGCCACCGCCGAGAGGAGCTCCGTCATGCCACCACGATGCCCCGCCCAGAATAGCCGTTCCATACCTCCTTCCTCGTGCAAGGAGGCGAGATGTCCCGCCGCCACCGCTTTTGAAAGTTCGGCAATTCAAAATTTTAAATTTAATCCTTTTGTTTAGCGGCACGGTGGCACCCGGGTCAAATTTGATCAAATGTGTAGGACCAAATCCAAATGGCCAAATCACGGTCCACCCAAATGCCACCGCTCCCGCGCCGCATCGTTCCGCCCCGCGACTCCGCCACGCTGCTCCCGTCCCTCGCCGTCACCGCGGCCTCCTCCCAGTCCCACCTCCGCGAGATCCACGCGCACCTCCTCGTGTCCGGCCGCCTCTCCTCCGACTCTCACCACGCCGCCTTCGTCGCCTCCCTCGCCTCCTCCAGCCACCTCTCCTACGCGCGCCTTCTCCTGCCCCGGCGCCCCGCCACGCTATTCGTCCACAACTCCCTCATCCGCGCCCTCGCGCGCGGGCCGCGCCCCGACCTCGCCTTTGCGGCCTTCCGCGAGCTCCCCCTCGCGCCCGAGCACTACTCATTCACCTTCCTCGTCCGCGCCGCGACCTCCCTCGCCGCCGCGGCATCGGCGACGCCCCTGCCCCCGGATGTGGGCGTGGACCTCCTCGCAGGGTCCGTGCATGCGGCCGCGCTCCGGCGTGGCCACGCGGCGGACCCACACGTGCAGAGCGGGGCCGTGTCCATGTACGCTGCAGTCGGGGACGTGGGCGCCGTGCGGGCCGCCTTCGCCGAGATCGCGAGCCCGGACGTGGTGTGCGTCACTGCCATGTTGGGCGCCCTGTCCGCTGGAGGCGACGTGGACGCCGCTCGCGAGCTGTTCGATGGAATGCCGCATTCGCAGAGAGACAATGTCGCGTGGAGCGCCATGATCGCCGGGTATGTCCACATGGGCAGGCCGAAGGAAGCCTTGAGGCTGTTCGACGAAATGCAGAGGGCTGGAGCTGCTGTTGGTGAGGCGACTCTGGTGTCAGTGCTCACTGCATGTGGTCAGATGGGTGCGCTCGATCGTGGCATGTGGGTGCATTCGTACGTGCGCAGCCGTGTGATGCGGCTGTCGGTCATGCTGGGCACTGCTTTGTTGGATATGTATTCCAAGTGTGGTGTTGCGTCAATGGCGATGCAGGTTTTTGAGATCATGAGCGAAAGGAACATCTACACTTGGACCAGTGCACTGAGTGGCCTTGCGATGAATGGCATGGGGAAGGAGTGTCTTGAGCTGTTCAAGCGCATGGAGGGTGCAGGGGTCGAGCCTAATGCTGTCACCTTTGTCGCCGTGCTTCGTGGATGCTCCGTGGCCGGGCTGGTAGAGGAGGGACGAGCATGCTTCGATTCGATGAACGACAAGCATGGAGTTGACCCTTGGCTTGAACATTACGGCTGCATGGTCGATTTGTATGGTAGAGCGGGACGTCTAGATGACGCCGTTGATTTCATCAATGCCATGCCAGTGGAGCCACATTCAGGTGCCTGGGGAGCACTACTCAATGCTTCTCGGATTCATAACAAAGTCGAGCTGGGAAAATACGCAGTGGACAGGCTAACGGCGCTTGAGTCAAAGAATGATGCGGCTCGTGTGTTGTTGTCTAATATCTATGCAGACTCGCAGAATTGGAAGGGTGTCAGCAAAGTCCGGGACATGATGAAGGCCGAGGGAGTGAGAAAGGTGCCTGGGTGTAGTGCCATTGAGGTTGATGGCAAGGTCCATGAGTTCTTC
Organism: Puccinellia tenuiflora; assembly: GCA_012064385.1. Taxonomy (NCBI): domain Eukaryota; kingdom Viridiplantae; phylum Streptophyta; class Magnoliopsida; order Poales; family Poaceae; genus Puccinellia; species Puccinellia tenuiflora. Next base: position 1,193,277 of record QRDG01000081.1, on the reverse strand, counting down.
GTTGGGAGCAAATCATACCCAAGATGCAATGAGATTGAGACGATGCTTGCAGAGATGAGCCATAGGCTGAGGTTACAAGGGTACGCCACAAACACAAAAGAAGTCATGTTCGATATTGAGGAAGAGGAGAAAGAAAGTGCAATCTCCTTGCACAGCGAGAAGCTTGCCCTTGCCTTCGGTTTGATCCGGTTGCCAGAAGGCACTGCAATTAGGATTGTGAAGAACTTATAAGAGTGTGCAAGGACTGCCATGATTATACCAAGTTGATATCAAAGGTCTTTGATAGGGAGATTGTTATGAGAGATAGGAACAGGTTTCACCATTTCAGGCACGGAGAGTGCTCCTGTAGGGATTACTGGTGATTTGTTTTCTAAAACTGTTCCCGTGCAATTTTGACCATCCATGCAACATCTAAAGATGGCAGTGGAATATAGTAATACACGCAGAAATTCTCAGATATATCTGCATACGACCTTAAATTAGCGCCTGCACGAGAATTGATACTATTCTCATAACCTGCAGTACACTAATATAATGGATGATGTATGCGAAAAGTCGAAATGGCACCCGGGCTACATGTAGCCCGGGATTTTCAAAAAAGCGAAAAATGCATTTTTCCATGTTAGAAAATTCTACAAAAAATCATAGCTGTAGATAATGATGAGATCTACAAGTGTGCAAATTTTCAATTCAAAATTCGAATTATTTCAGGCTCTACAAAATAACAAATCAGGGAAAATTTCAAATTTTGAATCTGTACACTATTCACAGATCCAGATTTAGAGATTTGTCATTTTTGTCCAGACTAAACTATAACGAATTTTCCCCTGATATTTTGCACAGCGGTAGATATCTATATTATCTACATCTAGGAATTTTTTTCAGATTTTTTTAAAAGTTTTAAATCGCGATTTTTAATGTTTCAAAAACCGGGCTCCTGGAGCCCGGGCTCCAAAACGTCGCACTCACGATGTATGTGGTTATCAACAATATTCTGTGAGGTGTCGTTGCCAAGGGCAGACGGAGTTTTGATCTATGTGTAACTCGTTTGTAAAGAGTACAGCGGTAGCATCTCTGTAGAGCAGGCTGCAAACTGGAAACCAGGGAGGACAAATAAAGCACAAGCACAAACAATAGCAAGGAAAGTAACACCAGCCAAAATGCACCAGCTGTGTGATCTTCGACAGCTGCAGTATCTCGGAGATCTCAAGAATAATGAATCAGCTGTGTGACCTTCAAGAGCTGCAGTATCTAGGCAAGATCAGGCAACAACAAACAGAGGATAGAAAACAAAAAGTAACCACACACAAAAAGACACAATCGACGCAGATCAGCAACCATTGTTTTGAGAATGTGAACTTATAGCACTAATAAAGGAGAGAGAAAGATTTTTGGCAATAGGATGATATAAACATCAAGTGTAGCTACTAACTGAATTTTTTTGGCAGTAATTTGATTATCTGTGAAAGCATCATCAAGGATCACTATCTTAAACTGAAAGTGAAGCTCCAAATTTCTTGCAGAAATATCTACGAGCAGCTAAGCAGTATCTGGACACCCCACAATACAAAAAATATCAGAGCGACTAATCAACGAGGAACAGAAACAGATTGCACACCAGTTTGTTCGGCTTTCTTTATTCATGAACTCAAGCACAGTGTCACACTAGCAAACTGCATCGTGTATATGCTAAACATGAGGTTAAATATAAGTTCTCTATAAGATGTATCTGTTCAACAAAGAGGCATGAACATTTACATGTAGTATGCCACTGCCCCATACATCTCCAACATTGACGAAGAAGCAGCCAAAAGAACATTCTGTCTGTCATTCCCATTGTGTTTGCCATTCCCATCAGTAACCTGTTAAAAATGGAAGTGTGGCCAAGTTAAAACTCAGTAGAAGAAGAGTGATGAAGTTAATTTCACATAGCTAAGTATTAAGATGTGAGGTTGAACGGTTCAAGCACATGGCATAACATAGTTTGCCAGGAACACCACACAAACATTTTAGCAGAAATACACGGAATCATGAATAATGTCCAGATAATATCAACATGAAGTCATCACTTTTAAAGTAGTAACTAAGAATGGATCTCAAACAACACTGCCAGAACAAGACTGCAGATAACTACACTGACAATTTTTAGCAGAACCGCAGAGCATATTTTGCACTCTAGAACATTGTCACACTGTCTATCTGCAACTCCCTCCGAAGTAGTATCAATTTTTTACACAAATGTATACGTCTCACAGCATACTCACAAGAACTTCGTCACGATGACACGACATCAAAACTAACACAGAAAATTGTTCCAATCAGAAAACAAGGAAATTAAACTGTTCATACCTCACGAAGACAATCCAACCTTCTTCATGAGGTCCCTGGTTCTTTTCCGGAGCCTCATGAACACAATGACTATGCAAGCCAGAACCCATGGTGGGAAGTTCAGGTTCCCCAACTTGGATGTCTTGAGCCACTCGGGCATCTTCGCTTCCTTTAGTAACACCGCAGCTACCACTGCCATGGCGCAGAAGCTGATCATCATCTTCGTGATGGGCTTCACCAAAGGATCCTAATAGACCACCAAAGAAGCCAACGCGTCATACAAAGACTAGCTAATACTAGTAACCCTCTTATCCAGATAATACTAGTAACCTGGCAAATATCAGGATACACAAACTGAGGAAAAATTGACTACCTTGGGCTCGCCGTCAAGGAAGATGGCGGAGCCGGCGGCGTAGGGGAGGAGGGAGCGGCCGTTGCGGGGGTTGAATCGGATGGCGACGCCGCGTGCGCGGGAGGCGGGGTCGAAGGCGAAGACGCACTTGAGGCCGTGCTTCTCCAGGATGTCCCCTACCTCCAGCTGGTCCTGCGTATACCCGCCCAGGGGCGACCGGAATACGGCCACCGGCCCCCGGCCCCGCAGGAAGAGCTGCACCTCCACCTCCGGCGTGGCCGCTGCCGCCTCGGATCCGGTCTTCCTGTTCTGGGCAGGGGCCGGGGACTCCTCTTGGATGGCGTCGTCGCTGGCCGCCGCCGGCGCCGCGTTCTTGTCAGCTTCCAGCTCCATTGGCTTGTTCGATCGGGTTTTTTTCTTCTTCTGAAGTGTTCGATCTGGTTCAGGGCCGCCGGGGAAGATGAAAAAGGAATCCACCCATGTGGTATTCCGATTCTCTCGTGCTCCACTATAAAGCGAAATTGGGCTGTTTAAAATGCAAGCTCTACGGTTACCAAACAAAGAGAGATGGAGGTTATATGCAAATCTCTTTACCAGGCCAGGCCCAACACTTGAAAGCTCCAAAATAAACTGAAGTTAAACTTATCTAAGTTTTATCGAATTATAAAAAATGTCAATATCTGCAATAAAATTATATAATACGATTTTTTGGATGATTAATCTAGCAAAACTAAATTTATGCTATAGATGTTAATATATTTTTTTACAAACTTTCAGGTTTTAAAATAATTTGACTTAGGACAAATCCAGAACTTCAATTATTTTGAAACGAAGGGAGGGCCATTAGTAAAAAATCAAAGTCTCGAAATATCACCAACTTTAGTTTTCATGCTACAATATCATTAGTGTGTCGGTCGGCCAAACATTCTAAAAAAAGACACAAATGCCCTCTGATACACTTTTCTGCCATCTACAATCGTCACATATGGTCTACTTCTACTTGAAATGCATCCACATGATCACCACTGAAACACAACATAGCACACAAGACCACATTCTAACATCCAAATTGTGCAGACAAAATATAAATTCTACAAAGAGGAGCAAGGGATCATTGATTTGGTGGTATTTCTATTGTGTTTGACATGGTAGGAAGAATCACACAAACCGGGAGGTTAGAGCCACGTTCACTGGAGCAGAGGAACCCAGGAGGCCGCGGGGCGAACAACAATGTTGTAGGAAGAGGTCGAGGCACCCTCGCCATCATCTTGTAGCAACATGGAGGGCGTGGGAGGTAGAGAACTAGGGAGTTCGTGGGGTCAAGCGCGCACGGTGGGAGCAACGGAAGAGGCGCGGTGTGAGATGGTAGGCTCATGGTTGATGGGGGTGGAGGGTGGCGATGCTAAGCCTATCGACCAGAAGCCTTCAACTAAGATTTGGAGATTGCCCCAACCTTGTTTGTGAAGATTTGGTTGCCACTTTCAAGAGAACCATATGGTGGATCGTGGCACTCCGCATTGGTGGAGGCACGAGGAGAATAAGGTGAGCCATTGGGATATTGGGGAGCTTGACAGCTTCACACCTCTCCAACGGAGATTAGCCACCATTGGGAAATGAACTTCGGCATCATATCCCACATCCATTTTTGGTTAATTCTCAATCTCTTTACTTATTTGTATCTAGCATTGTTTTCTTGTATATCTTCTATGTTAGGTTGTATCCTTATTGTCACAAAGGTTGCTCACCTAGTTGCACATCTAGAGAACCTATATTTGAATTATCCCTAAGTTGTTAAGAAAAGATTAATTTTTGTCGCCTAGAGGTTGACTAGAGGGGGGATGACAAGGCGACTACTAATAATTTTTTTCCTTAACAATTTAGGGATAACTCAAATATAGGTTCTTTAAATGTGCAACTAGATGAGCAACCTATGTGACGACAATGATATAATATATCATACATGCATGATACGCAAGCAAACAATGCTAGATACAAGTAAGTAAGATGGTTGAAAAGTAACCAAACAATGGACACGGCGATGTATCGCGAAGTTCACTTATCGATGGAAGCTAATCTTCGCTCGAGAGGTGTAGGCGTCAAGCTCCCCTATACCCCAATGGATCACCTTATTATCCTCATGCCTCCACCAATGTTGAATGTGACTATCCCCTATATGGTGCTATTGAAGGCGACAACCAAACTTTTACAAACAAGGTTCGGGCAATCTCTACAACTTAATTGGAGGGTCCCAACAATATCCCGGAGAAGCCCACCCAAAGAACGAGCTTAAAAACACCTCTTTCGTCTAAGATTCAAATGAATCTAAAAGTAACAAAATCCACAATGGATAGTAGGGTAAATAAAACCGACTTGGTGAAACCCTAGATATGAACCTCCTTTATCACTCCTCAAATATTCAATAAGAGATTGGAGCAAGGGAGTGGGATATCTCAATTTTTTAGCTTTGAAACAATGGGGGAGAGAGGATAAGAGTCGTGCTCCCCTCTTGGGCAATAAGAGCAACTTTTGTAGGTTTCATCAAAATCCGATCGTTATGCTTTTTTCGTAGCCGGTACAACCGGGGTTCGACCCGATATACTCGGAACAAGTTCTAGGCCCAAGTACTGGGCAAACCCTAGAGTCACACATAGATGCGCTACCTAAGGGCTGCCCTAGAACAACCTATCCAAGTACGGACCAAACCCGAGAGTCGTGCACGGATGTGCCCCCCCCCCCCCTCCTAGGTCTGCCTTAGAACAAGAGCACCGACATAACGGGGGGTGGAACAACCGAACCAACAAGCTCGATACAACCAGGACAAGTACTGGGCAAACTCGAGAGTCACTCATGAATGCACCACCCAAGGGGTGCCCCAATACAAGATTGTGGCCCTGCTGAGGCTTGGTACAACTGGGCCTGAAGAGCATAGACATAGCACACATAATTACGGTGATCTCTCTCGCATTAGAAAGGCAAAGGTGCATATTTGTAGCTGAGTACTAGTATGTGATTTTATTTCCACCACACATTCTGAAGCAAATCCCCGACTCAAATATAAACGGGAAACGGCGCACACCGTCTCCAACCATCTTGTGCCATCTTCGTATAGGCCTATATGCTCAAGCACATGGTTAGTGAAATATAGTGGATGTTGCGTAGAGGGGGAGCCAATAGGCGATTTAAAAAAATATGATTAAATGCAGAATAAAATAATATTTAATTTATCAAGCACAAAACCTAAATATGTTAGGCTCAACTATGTGCACCAACAACTTATACAAAAAAAGATAAACCACAAGGCGATAGAAAAGATATACAACTTCAAATTCGACGGCTATCACAATGTAAATGCATAAGTAGTGGATGATGTATCCGGAAGTTTACACCCTTACGGGTGCTACTCTCCGTTCGAGTGGTGCGGAGACACAATTCTTCCCAATAGTCACAATGACTCATCGTATTCTCCTTGAGACTTACCACTAATAGGAAGTAGCTCGATCTATGAGGGGACCCTTGAGGGTGGTCACCAAACACGTACAAGATGTCAGAGGAAATGTCCTCAACTCAATTGGAGGCTCCTGAAGCTTTACACCATATAATGATTGAGCTCCTTGACAACACAAACCATCTGGGGCGTCCAAGCACCCAAGAGAAACAAGCTCTATGACACTCAAGCACCCAAGAGTAATAATCTCTTCAAACTTAAACCCAAACAAATCCTCGTAGAGAATTCACACCGATGCACCAAATGAAATGGTAGGAACACAAAAAGTTCTCAAGTCCTTCAGTAAGAGGAGAGAGTTAGGGCGTGTTTGGTAGCCCGGGGCTATTCAGAATCTCTTTCTCACCTCAACTATGCTGACTTGAGATTTTTGCCCTTGTTTGGCAGCCGGGTGTGTTGAGAGTTGCTGAGTAGAGAAGTTGTTTGGTTGTGACGTATGACTAGAGATGTGCCATACAAAAAATAAAAAGCAATCGGGTCCCTAAACACAAAACACAAAAGCAATCGAGTCCCTAAAACACAAAACTAAAAATCAATCGGGTCCTTGGCGGAGCTTGCTGCTGTGGAAGCCATGGCGGCCGTGGCTGGCACGAGGCCGTGGTTGGCGACGAGGAGGCCTTGGCGGCGCGAGGCCGTGTCCGGCGCGAGGCCTTGGCGGCGCTAGGCCGTGGAGCTTGCTGCTGTGAAAGCCATGGATGTGCGAGGCCACGGCGTCTGCATGAGGCCGTGGAGGGCGGCGCTCATCCGCGCGAGGCCGCGGCGGCGGCGCGCGGTCGTGGCTGCGTCGGAGGCCGTGGCTGGCGGCGTGAGGAGGCGGCGCTGGTGGCGGCCACGGCAGCGCTGGTGCCGGCGATGTGGTCGTATGGATAAAACGAAAGGAGACGCGAGCCGCGTGGGGGGGGGGGGGCCAAAAATGACGTGCGGGGTGGGTGTCTGGGGGGCGCGGGCTGCTGCGACAGTGTTTTGCGGGATCAGCTCATCCCGGATGAGTAGCGAAGCTTGATTTGAGCTTCGCTCCTCATCCCGGCTCTGGGCCGTTTTCCGTATCCGCTCAGCAGTGCCCAGATGGGAAGAGCCGGTCTAACAAACACTGGATCCCTCCAAAATCTCGGTTGGGAGGAGAGTTTATGAGTAGCCCCGGGCTACCAAACACGCCCTTATTGGTGAAAATATAGATCAAGATCTTCTCTCTCTTTTCCCTCAAATAGAAGCAACTATTATATGGGGAATAGAGAGAAGACAAACTCCAAAATGTCAACAATGGAGGGGCAAAACTTTCTCAAGAGTTAGGAACCCTTAAATAGCCCCCGAAATTCAAACGTTATGTGCAGATTCTTGCAGTACTGCTCATACTACCGCTCTAGCCTAAATAGCCGTTGTGGCTGAGAATAAGCACTACTGGAGCGACACAACCGCGCTACTACCAATGCAGAACCAGGAGAGGGACTACTGCGGACGGTACCGATAGTACCGCTTAGTTAATTCTAAGGAATTAGCTGTCCGGTACATCCAGGCCACTACCGCCAGGCGCCGGATAGTTCAACGGTCGCAGAGAGCGTCATCGGACAGGCGTCGGATGCGTCTCACAGGTGTCCGGCTCGTCAGCCTCGTTCTCAGGCGCTGGGCAGTCCGGCGGGACAGTCCAGTGTATGGGATCTTCTCCAGCCTTCCTTTTTCCCTCTTCTCTTCTTGTCGATCATCCTCTCGTCTCCTGTCTTCTCTTGTAGATTGTTATCGGGCTCGCACCTAAGTAAACACAAGACACCATTCATCGAGGTATCGAATTCACAACAAGCAGGGAGCGAGTTCACTTTATCTTTCATATCCTTGACTCGTACTCTTGTCATTGGACCAATGGGGTTATGTGCAGTTGGAGAACTTGGCGTGGTGATGTTCATAAGGCGTCGTGTATCAACTCTGCATATCAACTAGAATCAACACTAGCCCTATATTTTATAAAACACAAACATGTGCAAGCGAGCATATATAGAATTAAAGTATAGCACTTGTACAGAATCATATGGTTGGGCAACATAACCGAGAGCTGATCTTTTTTCTTGTTTGTATGAACAATTTAGCTATTTTATTCGTGTTTGAACTATGCTATCGGTTTGTGTGATGCACTACTTTGTTTTACTATGCTATCGGTATTATGTTAATCATCACCGTGTTGATCTTGTGAAATCTTATATATTTGAAATGTATATGCTAAGTAGTGAGAAATAGAGGTGAGAGCACAAGCAGTTTTTGGGAGCGTGCTGGAGTTGAGCTGTTTTCACTCTCAAATTTCTTCTCCTCTCCCAAAAACTACTTTTTGGAAATGAGTTTTTCTCCTTCAGAACAATTGACTAAGACATAAGAAAAAAAAAAAAGCGACTGAGTTTTAGCAGTTCCCAAATGAAAAAATCGAATCGAAAGCACAAAAGTACAAAACACAACCTACATTCTTTCTACACTAAAGTCTTGGGATCCATGGTGTTGTTCAACAAAGCTCTGAAACTAGCAGGTCAGGGTCAGAGTTCGCCCGGTCCAGCAGCAACCCCAAGTTGTCGACGACCTCGTAAATCTCGGCTGATTTCGGGTGATATGTGTCTTGTACCAAGAACTTGTGCACCTCGCCGTCCAGCTTTATCCAACTGTAGGCGGACAGCTTCTGCACGTTTTTGCTCCTCATCAGGTCCCTGATCTCCCTCACATCACCCCAAAGACCGGCATCAGCGTAGATGTTGGACAGGAGGACATAGATGGACGAATTATCGGGCTCCATTATTAGGAGCTTGCTTGCGGCGAGCTTGGCAAGCTTGACGTCAGCGTGGACTCTGCAGGCACTGAGCAGAGTGGTCCATATCACCGCGTTTGGTTCGACCTTCATGTCACAGATGAACTTGTACGCCTCCCACAGTCTGCCCGATTTGCAGAGGAGGTCCACTATGCATGCACAATGCTCCACTTGAGGGGAAACAAGGTGTTTTCCCTTCATCTCTTCGAAGAATGCCATGCCTTGGTCTATCAAGCCAGCATGCGTGCACGCTGCTAGCAGCGCTACGAAGGTGATCTCGGTAGGCTGTACCCCGTCCTCCATCATCCTTTCGTACAAGCCGATCGCGTCTTCTGCAAAGCCATTCATTGCTAGGCCTCTGATCATGGAGTTCCAAGTGATGACCCCTTTTTGTTCCATCCGGTCGAAGACACTGCGGGCTCTGCCAACATGCCCGCACCTGGTGTACATGTCGATCAGTGCAGATCCTAGGTAACTGGTAAGTGGCAGTCTTTGGCTCTCAGTGTAGTTCCCAATCTGTTCTACTAGTTCATCAGAGCCCAACTGAGCACACGCAGACAGCACACCAACAAGTGTCACTTCATTTGGCCTGCAATCAGTTGCCTTCATCCTCTCAAACAGCTCTAGAGACTCGTGTGGTCTGCTATTCTGCGAATATCCGACGATCATAGTGCTCCATGCCACAACATCTCTTCGCGACATGCGATCGAACTCCTGACGTGCCTCGTCAATAGCCCGACACTTTACATACATTTCCATCAAAGCGGTGTGCACTATCACGTTCTGCAAATCCTCCTCTCCGAGCAGAGCCCTTACCCGCTTTCCAGTATCAAGATCACCAGACTTTGCACATATCGAAAACACCGTCGTGACAGTAATAGCGTTCGGCCTTGCACCCTCACTCAGCATCCGGTCAAACAAAGTCAATGCTTCCTGGAACTCTCCGCGATGAGAATAGCACGCGATCATCGAATTCCATGAAGCAGATGTCCTCCTCGACATACCATCAAACAGCTTCCTGGCCTTATCTACATCCCCGGACTTTGAATATCCGGTGATCAAACAATTGATCGGTATCGGGTCCTTCACAGGCATCTCCTCAAAGACGCTCACAGCAGACCCCATGTCCCCGTTCTTGGCATAGAAATCCACCAGGGCGGTGTGCACAAAGACATCCCCAAGCAGGCCTCGGACAAGCGCGTGGCAGTGCACCTGCCTGCCCTGGCAGGACGCCCCGGAGAGCGCGCAGGACTTGACGATGAGCGGGACACAGCCGGACGGGACGTTGGCGCCCTTACGGTGCATGGACGAGAGGGCCTGGAGGAGCTCCTGGTGCGAAGAGAGCTTGGAGAGCGCGGAGAGGAGGATGCCGCAGAGCGCCGGGGTCGGGCGCGGCACCGCGTCGAACAGGTGGCGTGCGGCACGGGAGGTGGTGGCGTCGGAGAGGAGGGCGTGGAGTGGTCGGGTCTTGAGGAGGCGGGCCTCCATTGTTGGCGGAGGGTGGTGCTCGGCGGGAAATTTGGATTGGCAACGGCGGTGGGAAGTGTCAGCGTGGGTGTCTGTCGCCTCGACGGGGTGCGGCGGCAAGACATGCCGCGCTGCGAAAGGGTACGGCTCGGCTCACAGTTATGTAGCAGTGCTCTTGTTGTCGCGGCGGCTTCAGGCGGTCGTGCCGTCGTGCGCGATGCGCCGCGGCGGCGTTGCTTTGGGTTTGGGAAAGCATCGGCGAGGGCGCCGATCATGCGCCCGCGCGTGCTTGCAGCCGCAGGGGACGGCAATGCTATACAGCTAGCTGCTCTCTTTCGCTCTCTCTTTTTTCAACCACAACGAGATACAGAAAGGAAAAGCGTCTATTTTGAAGATAAAATAGACCAGTCATGTTTTTATGACATTTGGATTAACATCAAATCATGGCCATCCCAACCTCCTTCCATCTATAACCTCAAAGACTCGAAATTGCAGTAACGCTCGGCTCAAATTGCACAATTTTAGAGCTCCTTTGATTCATAGGATTTGTGTAGTATTGACATGCTACGGAAATTTTCCTAAATGAGTTTTTTGATTCATAGAATCATATCCCATAGAAATCTTGTAGTGTAAGTTTCACAGGAAAAAAAAATGTTAGGTAAGATCTCATGGAAATTCTTTCACTGCAATCAAAGAGAATTCCTGTTCACGTATGATTCAAGTAGACATGACATTTCAATCCTATAAGTTTCTTATTCCTCAATCAAAGGAACCCTTAGTTTAGTGCTGCAATTGAAGTTAAGAAATGTGCAAATTTAAGTTGACTGAGGTTAGAGTACAAGGGTGGTCGCACAAGAGAGAGTGGAGATTTCTGGCTCTGTAGCTCCAGTGATCATTTTATTTACAAAATTCAAAAATCATACAGTGAAAAAAAAAATGTGTGGAGAAAACAGAGATGAGAACAGCTATATTCAGACTAGTAGTATCCATCCCCTCACCCACCAGAGCAAGGCAATTTAACCAGATTTGGCACTTCATAGTGCAAGCAGTTCTGCTGTATCGTGATCACAACACAAATGAGCCAAATAAATGTAGCTGTACATTAAATACATAGTACATGGCACAAAGGAACTATAGAAAAACTCAAAGGAAATAGCACCGGACATATCACCACAAGCTAGTTCAACACAGGCAGAGCAATGAAGAAAAGAGACAGTTAGACGACAGCAGACTTCATCCACACCATTGCACTCTTCAGATGAGGAAAAATCTTCACATGGAAGTTTCATAGCCTGTTCACCGTCTCCATTCCGTTTTGATTCCTCTGTCTGCAGATAGTACAACGAAACAAGCGAAATGTCAGAAAAGAAAAGCAAAACCGAATGTTTAGGTTTCTGAATCCTACAATTTATACAGCTTGACATTTTTCCCAAACATGCATGTTGTGTTGACTTGTGAGCTCTAAAATCCACGTTTTTTTTAGAATAAGCGCTGCGATATATGAAATCACGGAACATCCATTACATGTCTGTTCACAAAACTGCCCTTGATTATGTAGCTTGTTGATTCATTTGACGCCAGATGGCATGAATATTGTAATGAATATATTAATATAATTTGGGTTATGTGCACTTCCGGATGCAATTTGGGTTATGTGCACTTTCGGATGCAGAGGGCGAGGTAGTTTTCGGCAACATTATCTAGAAAAAATATCTATAGCTTCGCTACCACCATTTTGAACTGATTTATTTTTAATGCCACGAGTGCAAGCTCACCCTAGTGTTCGCTTTTTTCAGGAAAAGTCAAGTGGGAACAAACTTACTGTTCAGAGCAGAAGGAAGAGACTGGCGGCGGGTGAAGCTATTCTTGTCCACCAGTAGATCAGCATCTAATCTGGGTGGTCCTCGCAATTTTGCCTTCAATGATTCTGTTGGAGCCATATAGCTTGGCTTCCTTGGTGGAACTGGAGTATTCTTGGTTCCACCCTCTGGATATTCTGAATTGGAGAACGAAGACCTCCTCTTAGTTCTAAGGTTTCCATTAATCAGAGGTTCTTCCTTGGACCTAGTTTCTTCTTTCTTTTCTATGGTTTCATCATTTGCATTATCAAGGATCCGCCGTTCCATAACTTCATCTGCTTGAGCGACAATAGTAGGTGCACTAAATTTTTCCTCAGGTAAGAATAGTGTTTCCTGATCATATTTCATATCAGGCACTAACTTATCCATGTTTGAATTTTCGAATACATTGCCACTGTGATGATCTTGAGTTTGAGGAGGAAACGAAGCCTCACATGCAGTCGGTACTGCTTTCTCAAATGTGTTGTCATGATGGCCAGAGATACCGTTTAGCAGACTGGATATCTTTGAGGATTCAGCCATGGAATCAGATACCTTTGGTTCGCCAGTTGTGGAATTATATACCTTCGAGGCATCAACCTTGGAATTTGATATCTTAGAGGCTTTGGCCATGGAGTTAGTTGCCTTTTTAAGGTTCCTCTTAACCTTCTCAAGTTCAGATAACTGGCTATCTGGTACTGAATCAGCAGGTGTGCCCAAGAATTTCCTTGGATTTCTTTTTGATTTTTCAGGTTCAAGTGTATTTGTTTGAGTCTCAACTGTAGCAGCAGAACACTTCCGAACATTGCGCTTTAACTTCGCAGACTGAGTTTCCATGGCATATCTGGCCTTCCTTACTTGTGGTTTCCAATCTGCAACTATTTTTCGTTCGGAAACAGGTTTCCAGATGCAGCCTATTGTCCATCTCTCAAGCCAACTGTAGGATGAATTGGGGTTCCTCTCGTCATATTGAATGTGAAGAGCTTGCACCAAAACTGGTGAAGACAAAAGCTATAAATATGCAAATGTGAGTTAGAACAACTCTGGAATATAAATAGAAAGTAAAGCTTGCTGTGATTATACATTTCTCTGATAAGAATGTGCAGGATGAAGACTCTGTCCCTCGCCAGTAATTATTTATTCTCGAAGGAAATAGCATACCTTTCGAACATATGCATTTGAAGATAGCTTCTCCTTCCATGTATCCGACGACTTCTCACCCTGATAGATGCAAGCAACAGCTGTTTCAGATTCTTCTGCCGTACTAGCTACCAAACAGTAAAAATTGCACAAGGGGAATACAGAGTTTAGATTTTAGGCTTTGAGAAATAACCTTCCGAGGAAAAGAGGAGGAAGCATGAAAATAAAATAGAGTGGCAGAATAAATCCGTGACTTATTTTCAACAGAATGGGCAGCTTTTTAGTTCTAAACTTCTTAATAAAAAATGCATATCTAACAAGCAACTTCTAAATGTTGTACTGTAAAACTGGTGCTTCTGTGTGTTTCCGAATGTGTTGAAATGCTACAAATGTGGGATGGTATTTAATGGTCAGCATATCAACAGTGACAGCGAAAGCTGCTATGAGAAATCGCCCAGGAAGAAGTGCTGTAGCTTTATAAGCCACTAACACATCTAGTTAGTCTACAAGTGAGAAACACCCTAAGAAAATATGTGTCTATCATCAGTTAATGGTATGAAACAGAGTCTCTAGAGTTGACACTAGGACCAAATGAAAAAAAAAAAATCCTGTTTGGGGTCCAAAGCACACCTAGGGAGAAAATCATCTATTGTACAATAATCTACGAGAACAAGTCCATTGATCTAAGAAGAAATATCAAATTGTTGTTATAAATCCACACCAATACAATAATTCGCTGAACTTGCCATAACAACAACGAAATAGCGCAGACATGCATAAAGGCACACAATTAACAGTATTTTCTTGCTATTGGTTGTATAATCCAGGTACAGAACATCTATTAAAAACTAGGCTTTCTATGCTGCTTTATATGCTGGGGACTGGCTGAAGGCCACATTGCTCTTTGGTGTTGAGCTGTGCACTGCTTGGTGCAACAAGCGATTTATAAGTAAATAAAAATTGCGTGCCAGACTTATTTCTACACTATGAAGGATTGTCTGCAACTAAAATATTAACTAAACAAAGAAAGGAACATGTACAGGAAAAAGTTAGAACACGTAAAATGGGAGGGAGCATGGAGAGGTACTCACCCCAAACCTGTGTCGTCCAAACTTCTCAGATAATTGCATGGAAGCACCAGAAAGTCTAGCATTTCTTCCACGAACTAGAGCTTGAAACTTCACAATCAACCATGTCGCATGAAGGGTTGAAACAGCCTGCCTCCTTACAAGATGCCCTCGAATCAGCGCCTGAAGTCTTATGATACCTTTTAACGTGCGGAATGCCCTGCGTGCCTGCACAACATGTTCACAGCCATTCCAACATTAGCACCGTGCTACTGCAACTACATGTAAATGACTATGTTTGTAAATCGTAACAGACGAGTGATTACTACTTTTTC
>QRDG01000081.1:985832-1173969 GCA_012064385.1 Puccinellia tenuiflora | reverse complement strand
TGGTGCCCCAAGACCGTTGTAAAGGCTCCGGAATCCGCCTCGACGGGCTCCGATAGTGGAAGGTGGACTAGGCCTTTGTGGCGAGGTTCATCGGAGAATAGGGTGAGGCCTTCGTGGCGTTGAGTAGGCCTTTGTGGCGAACTCACACCCCTCCAACGAGACGTACTCCCTTAACAAGGAGGAACTCGGGAATACACCCTTGTCTCCGCGTGCTTCCTCTCTCGGTTATCTCTTTCCTTTACTTGTTTCGTTAATTGCCTAGTTGTTTAGTTTGCTTGTCATATAGATAAATTCACCGTAGTTGCATTTCTAGAAAATTTATCTTTTGTGTCAAGCCTAAATTGAAAAATAATTAAAAATTGGGTAGCACCTATTCACCCCCCCCCCTCTAGGTGCTCATACGATCCCCTTTCACCATCGACAACCAGCTTCTGAGTAAGTATCGAAAAAACTTAAACTCATCGCTCTGTCTTAGCCAAATATAACTGAACTTCGCCCTTCTGCAGCTCCGGCGGGTTACGGCCATGAGCTAACGGCGGAAAACCGTCTTGACCGGATTCTGGAAGTAGGGGAGCTTATCCCGAAGATTATCTCTTCAGGAAAAGATCTTGCTGAGAAGTTCTTTCCCGGCAACCCCGAGCCCCCGACGAACCTTGCCAGCTTAGAAGCTGAACTGACCGAAGCGGCTTCATTCTTTGATGAACGCCTTCGTTCCAGTGCTCGTGGAGGTGCCAAGACGGCCTTGGGCTTGATGATGGCACATTACTCGGAGGCAGAAGCGTGACGAGTGGCATCCGGCTTCCCTCTTGAAAAGGAGGATGGCACGCCGCTGGACGACCAAGATCGCAAGAAGATCCTTCGGTCCGTCTCCGGTTATGCCAGCAAGATTGCCAACATGGTCTCCTTGACCACCATCTTCAAGGAAATGCCGTGTCCGCCAACTCCTGTTCAATCATATGAAGACACTGAGGCGGCGGAGAAATCGTCCTGAGCCGAACTTGCTCGTTGAGCCGGCTATCCTGAAAATGTAATGGGCAACATGTAAAGCCGTCCAAACAATGTATATGTCTAGAACTAACTTAGCCTTTTGATGTACATTAATCAGCTTTATATTTTGCAAACTTGCAATTTTATGCCTCAGTTAAATCTGGCCTTGACACCTTAGCCTTTAAGCGCCGGCAAACCTATGGCGAAGCTAACTCGCTGAGCAACAGGGTACGCAATGACCAATCTGTTTAGACTCGGAACAAGTGCCGCCTTTAGGTGCCGAAACGCTTTGAAGAAACCCGGCGCAAAAAGCTAGCAGACAAACATTAATTTGGCAAAACGTTGATTTTTCATCACCTTAAGGCGGATTCAACATGAAAGAGTTTACCAATAAGAGCAACACAGGCAATTTCGGGTAAACAGACTAACAATAAGATCATAGGGAAATAAAAGATGGTACAGATTCTCGAATTCGACATGAGAGAAACCAATTTTTATTTCATGATCACATTGACATGGTTACAATAGAATTTTCTAAGTGTAAAAAGGACGTAGCTGAGCGATATTCCACGGACGTTTCGTCTCATCTAAGTCGTCATCTACATGCCTTTTCCTCTTGCGACCTTTCTTCCTGGGATCTTTCTTTGAATCCCTTAAGTCGAGGAGATAATATGACCCGTTTTTCAGAACTTTGCTGATAACAAAAGTCCCTTCCCATGGCGGGGATAATTTGTGCTGCCGGCTTTGCACAAGCCGAAGCACTAAGTCGCCTTCTCGAAAAGATCGATTCCGCAATCTACGGCTCTGGTAGCGACGTAGATCTTATTGATAGATGGCGGATCTTTGGAGAGCTAACTCTCTTTCTTCTTCGAGGATATCTAAGCCGTCTTGGCGTGCTTCTTCTGCGTCTTCTTCGACGTAGGCTGCGACTCTAGGCGAATCATGGATCATGTCGGATGGGAGCACCGCTTCTGCACCATAGACCAGGAAGAAAGGGGTGAAGCCGGTTGATCTATTTGTGGTAGTACGAATACTCCATAAGACCGCCGGAAGCGCCGGCTGCTCGATGCAAAGGAGTTTCAAGCCTCGGCTTAATACCTTGCAGAATAATGCCGTTAGTGCGCTCTACCTGTCCATTGGATTGCGGGTGTGCCACCGATGCCACATCGAGTCGGATTTTTGATCGGCTGCAGAACTTCGCTAGCTCACCGACGGCAAAGTTGACAATGAGACTTTCGGCATGCTTAGGGAATTTGCTGCCTTTTTCTTTGGAGGCAGCGTCATCCGACTCTGAAGCAGCTTCCTCCTTCTCTTTGTCGTCTTTCCTGGACTTGCGCTTGTTCCTTGACTTGCCGGCTTTGGGGTCCTTAGCGATGTCTCAATTGATGTGACATTGCTGGAGCGTGTGGGAGCTTGTTCCATCTGGCCTCAGATGATGGACACAGGGGTTGTGCTTGATGTCGTCATACTTCACCGCTGGCGGCCGGGACGATTGGTTATTTGCCGGCTTCTTGCCCTGCCACTTGCCATTGCTTGAGCCACCCTTTCCAAAGGCGACAGCGACTTCGTGAGAGGGGCCGGCTTGATCTTCAATCTTCTTTTTCCCGGACTCGCATCGGCGGTTTTCGGCATCCTCCCTATTGTCATCATCAGCGGCGGCGTACTTGTTTGCACAAGCGAGTAGGCCCCCCAAAGTTTCCGACTCGTCGCTGTAGATCATGAAGCGGAAAGTCGTCCCCTTCCTCAAAGATTGCTTGAAAGCATGGATCGCCTGAGTTTCTGAGACGCCTTCGCAAGCATTCTTGATTTCACTCCATCGTGAGACGAACTCACGACTAGACTCGTTCTTTTGCTGCACGCACCGCTGTAAGTCGAAAATCGACTTTGGGCGCTTATATGTGCCCTGGAAGTGCTGGATAAAAACACGCTTCATGTCATCCCAGGTATGAACCGTCCTTTCCGGCAAACCTTCAATCCACATGCGTGCCATTCCGGTTAACATCAGGGGCAAAAATCGCACTGCGGAGTCGGCACTGCCTTGATATATGTCGCAGGCACTGACGTAGTCTGAGAGCCAGGTCTCAGGATTAGCCATACCACTGTACTTCTCAACCATCTTTGTTACGTTCGACAAAGTGAGAGGTAGAATTTGTTCTCTGATTGTTCTGCCAAAACACTTGGGGCCGAGGTATTGGGCATCTCTGGCCGACTTCCTCTCCTCGATTAGGCTTCGAACATCATTGGCTGATGGCGGTTTAGCAACCGACTTTTCTTGTCTTGGTTCTTCCCTATGACAGCTTTGGCTCGCCCGGCTCGCGTTACGTGGAGGGCTTGGAGTCCTTTGTCGTCGTGGAGGGGGTATGTATTTGGTAGGGTTATCTCCCTCTTTGCGTGGTGGAGGTGGCATATGACCTCTGTTATCCTCCCTTCGAGGTTGATTTTCCCCTTCACGTCGTCGCTCCTGATGGGGTGGTGCCGCCTTTTCCTTGCGAGGGTCCTCCTTTCGCTCGCGGCTCCGATGTCTTTCCCGACCAGCCTCCCGATGGCGAGAAGAACCAGTCCGGGATTCCGCACCTCTAGGCTGCTTGTCCCTCGGGTCCTTGCTACCTTTGTTGTGACTGCTTGAGCCGGCCGGGTCATCGCCTGGGTCGGCAGGGGCAGCAGCCATTGGCTTGTTGGCTTTTGACTTGCAAAGGCGAGAATCATCAACAAGCCGTCCTGTTTTAACTTGCGAATCATTTTGCTGCTGCTGTGCAACCTCCAGTAGATAAGCCGAATACTTAAGCCAAGCGTCACGATCCAACGATTTGTTGAACATGACCTCTTGGGCAGCCTCCATGTTTTTGGCTGGGGTATTGAAGTAACACAGATTTGTCACCGGGTCACGTCGATGGTGGTACTTCCTCCAGACTGAATCGACATGGTCGGCTTCCCACTTGCTGCGGAAATCCAACCTCTTATGCAGGTTCTTATCACGAGCCGGACGGAAAACATCGTCAGCCCCCTTTTCTCTCTGCTTTCGGATGAACTCCGTTTCCTTGTTTGTGAGATCAACTTCACGCTCTACTATCTGGGCGGCTTGCTCCTCAAGTAGGGCGCGGCGCCTCTCAATGTTGTCCAGCGATGCGTTTAGAGGGAGTGGCGTTAACAGTTGCTTGTAGTTTGCCATCTTTCTTTCGTGCTCCCTCTCCGCCGCCTCGCCGGTCTTAGCGTCAATGTCGTCTCCTCCAGCCGGCACTCTATCTGTCCCCTTTAATGGAGCTAGTGGCGGCACGAAATCCACCTTGAGATTTCCGGCTTGCGGAGATTTTTCTTCGCCATTGGCGGCTTTCGAGGCGTTGGGGTCGTCATTAGGATCCGAGACGTTTCCCATTAAGACCTCGGCAGGGCGTCCTAAGCAGGATGCAACTTTCTGACTAAAATCGTCAGATTCTCCTTCAGATTCGAGGTCCTGCTCCATATGGGTGGTGTCCCCTGATCCGGCTTCTGAATCAGTCCCAGACTGCAGTGCAGGGAGGATAGACTCAGGTTCAGTCATCGACTCGTGTGAGCCGGATTCTCCTACAACGCCGACGAAGTGGAATTCTGGCGCCGCCCTATTGGAACTTGCGTCATCATCTGAGTCTTCGTTGTCAGCGTCGAAAGCCAGATCCAGATCGGCTATCTCGTCCGAATCCAGATCCGACTCCTCGTCGAGGTTGCCTGGGTGGGTGGTGGGCAAGCTCGAGGTGAAGCCGAGATCATCCAAGGCCTGGGCGGTGAAGCCGACGAAGATGTCGAAGCCGCCGATGGAGACCGTGGACCAGCCGGCGGGATCTTCCTTTGCCGGCGTCCAGAGGCCGTCGTTGAAGACGTGGCCGGCTCCTGACTCGTCGAAGTAGCTCACCATGCCGACCGCAATGGTGTCGCCGACTCCGCCTGCAGCTCCTGGACGGATCGAAACCCCGGACATCTCCTGCCCCACGGTGGGCGCCAACTGTCGTGGTATTGTCGAATCTAGCCGCGGCAGGGGTGCCATCGAGCTAGGTAGAGAGAGGGGTTTTGGAGACAAGGGGTAATCCGGCGACATAGAGGCGAGTTTACCTAGCTTCGGATCTCACGTCGGTGGCGAGATCCTACGTGCTGCTATAATTCACTATACGGCAATATCGCCGAGTTACAGTGGATTGAGGTTGAGATCGTACGTGCCCTAAGGCGTCCCAGGGGCCGGCTTATAAAGGCGTACAGACCCTGGGCTTACAGGAGGAAACCTAACCGACTAAGAACTGCTTCCTACTCCAACCCGGCTTGGGGCTTGCCTTGTGGGCTAAGTCTTCTGCAATGCGGGCCGGCTTCTAGAGTCTTCCCTTAGCCGGATGGGCCTCCCGTGCTTCAGCATATTGGGCCGCCCGGTAAGCCGGATTCGGCTTACCACCACTTTGGGCCACCCTGATCTGCTGGCTTTTAATCTTCTCTGTGAGGACACCTGTTCGGCATAACCCCAACAGTGGTGGATTTTGTAGATCATCTTCACATTGGCTCTTGCTTTAATTTGCTCTATCTATTGCCTTCCTTGCCTTTTGAATGGATCATATTCTTCAATTGGTAGTGTTTAGTGTTGTAAATAAAATATGGAGAGTAATGATCCCTTGTGCATGCATTTTGTATTCAAATGCAAATATCAAAGATAATGCATGAATATTGGGGGAGCATTCCTTTTTATTTAGAACACTAACCTATCTATCAATTTTTTATCCTTTCAATTGGCATTTGATTCTTTATCTTGTGTTTGGTACGTTCAATTGGTATTAATTGGAATTTAATATCTCCACCATAGATATTTTTTCGAATTGATATTTATTGTGGGAGTCTTGATACCTTTTGCCTTATTTCACTTTACTTGATTTCGGTCAAGTATCATCCTCTTCTTGGTATCTTTTATCCTAGTTGATATTTTTTGTTTTAATTGGTATCTTATTTTCAATTGGTGTCTTATCGATCATTTGTTGTGTTGATTTGATTCCTTTTGATATCACACTTCATGTGTTGATGTGTTTTGGAATCAATCATTTGTTGATTTGATTTTTCCTTAATCATGTGTTGATTTGGAGTTTGATATAATTTGGACAACCTTTAGTGTCACACTCTTGTGTGCTCTCTTCTTGGTTTACTTGGTGTTTTTGTCCAAATTGTATCTCGTTTGGATTTTGAAAGGCTTTGTATGTATATCCTTTAACATTTATATTATATGGCATGCTAGTTCTTTTAGTTCCAATATATAGGGGATACTCCACCGAATCCTAAATCGGCTAAGATGTGCATGAAATTCAATTTCATATCTATATGCACATATTTATGTGGAGTGTTTCCTATATATTATAGTTGATCTAACTACTATGGGACCCAATGAGTTTGGGAACCATTTTGTATTCTAATTTTGTTTTAGGTACTATGGAGATGCATTGGATGCTTGCCTCATTCATAAGGAAGGTGTTCTCACCGTGTGATTGTCGGAGTCAAGCTTTGATGACAAACAAACTCTTATCATCTTCATCATCAATGCATCCCGGTAACAAGTATCTATCCCATGCATACTTTTCTAGTTCCAACCTTGTGTAGGTTATCTCTTGGCATGAAATCTCTTATATGCAATTGTTGTGGTTTTGGCCTTTTCCTTCACTTAATATATCTTTGTGATATGTGTGATGAATTTGCAAAAACCTTTTCTTCAATTGATATTATTTCCTTGTGATACTTGTTGCCTAACTCAAAGCATCTCCACTATCTCTTGTTCCCTTAGTGATATGTGTGATGCATTTGAGATATTTAAAGTTCATTCATATACGATGAGATA
The DNA here is from genome assembly GCA_012064385.1 of Puccinellia tenuiflora. Classification (NCBI taxonomy): domain Eukaryota; kingdom Viridiplantae; phylum Streptophyta; class Magnoliopsida; order Poales; family Poaceae; genus Puccinellia; species Puccinellia tenuiflora. The sequence continues at coordinate 1,167,149 of QRDG01000081.1, read as the reverse complement.
AATTTGAGCTATGTGCTATGCTTTTAAGCAACAATCTCGTTTGTATATTTATGACTTCCTTTTGGATACCTTGTTCTCTTTTTCCCGGACCATTTCATATGTGCAAGTTTCTTTGTGGATGTATATCATCAACGATTTGTCTACTTAGAAACCTATACATATGAGAGAGGTCAACTTTAGTGGTATCTATTCTTCGATCAACGATTTTTCACCTATAATTCTTTGGTGGCTCCAAATTTGTCTCATGAGTGCTTGTCTTATTGTTTATTGGTATCTTTGCACACTCATGTTTTTGTTGAGGATCTTTTACTTCATGCTTACCATGGTGAGCATGTTGATTTTCATTTGACTAAATGCTCTCACTAGTTTTTGGCATTTTCAATTGGTTTTAGTTTCCAATTGGTATCCCTAAGCTTGTGAACATATTTTTTTTAAAGATCTCTTTTCTCGGTTGGGCCTATCTTATGTTGAATCTTTGAAAATTGGTATCTTCTTTTGGCTCAACCACATCTTTGGTGCAAGTGCTATGATTTGCTTTTGCATTATGCACTCTTGCACTTGTTGAGTGTTCTAGATGATTTTGGGGGAGTGAGGATACCATATTTATGCACTCCTTATTTGTGCATGATCATTGGGGAGCTTCTTCATTTTTATTTGGAACTCTTGCTTTGGATCCTTTCGATTGCTTTGCTCCTTTGTGGAGATGTTTAAAATGATTTCATCTTTTTGCAATCTTTGGATCCTCAATATAGTTTGATTTCCTCTAATTATTCAGTCAATGAATAAGTGCATTTGATTTCACTCATATCTTGAGAAATGCACACCTTTATGGAGGAACTCTTATTATATTGGCTCTCTAAATTTTTCTTCCCATTTCGGCAATTGATGCCAATGGGGGAGAAGTTTAGAGGGTTTAAGGGAATTTGGGTTTTATGCTTTTGTTGCATTTGCCTTTAATGCGCTTTGCTCCCTTGCTTGTTTGTCGTGCAAGGTTGCTTTATTCTTTATATAAATCCTCTTAAACGGGATTGTCATCAATTATCAAAATGGGGGAGATTGAAAGTGCATGGTTGCCCCCATGCATGGTTTTGGTAATTAATGACAATCTCTATGGACTAATATTTGCATTGAGCTATATTTGTAGGTGTCCATTAGCTTGCTTGTCTCCATGTGTTGGAGTCAAGGTCTTGCTTGTTCTCCATGTGTTGGAGTCAAGGTTGAGGGAAGGAGATCATTTGTTGATCAAGGCCAAGGTGTTCGTCATCAAGATAAAGGCCAAGTGAAGATTTGCCGAAGTGGTGCTTCCCCCATCTTGGTGTATGGGGGAGCCACATGTGAATCTTCACCAAGCGAAGCGCAATCAAGAAGATGGTTCGCCTTGAGGAGATGAAGATCGTCTCCGTCGACCTCAAGTTGAGAGACCGGGTTATAGGATAGATAGCCGTACTATCAAGAGGGGCTCTCGACCGAGTATCGTGATCGTATCGTTCGTGGAGAGCTCAACCCTTTGCATCCTTGCATCCTTGAAATCATCTTCATTGGTTCTTAATTGAATCTTATCGTGGTGTGGTCTTGGTGCTCGTCGTGCGTGTTATGACAAGGCTAAGATCACCGAAAACGGTTTGCATATGCGTCTTCTTTTTGCATCTTCGGTATTGGAGATTTTTCCGGTTCATCCTTATTGGAAGGTTTCACCTTTCCAAACCTTTGCAAAATATCCTTTGCTAGTTTGCCATTTTCAAAGGTTGCTTTTGTCGTCCTCTTTCCAACAAAATTGTTTTTGCTTCATTTGGACTTTAATTGCAAAAGAAACGGTTTTTCGGTTTGCGAAAAAGAGCTTTTAAACTCTCCCCATTTGGTTTTATAATATCATGATGGACAATGATGTTTCTCTGCATGATCTTGTAGAGCTTTTCATTGCGAGTCCAACGAGCCCAAGATCATCGAAAACGGAGTCCGGATGCAAAAGATATGCCCATTTTCATATTGCAATTTCTGCTGTTTTCTGTGGGGCGGAAATTCCGGCCCCCGGAAGTTCCGGCCCATATTTTCATCTGAGCTTTTTTGGCTAAGTCTTTTTGGCTTTTCTCTCTGGAGGGGGACCGGAATTTTGCCTCGGAAGTTTCCTCGGAAATTTCCGGGGGTCCGGAATTTCCGGTCTTTGGTCCGGAATATCCGGCCCAAGGAAATTTTGGCTAAGTCATTTTCGCGTTTTCTCTCGGGTGGGGGTCCGGAACTTTGCACCGGAGGTTTGCTCCAGTAATTTCCGGGGCACCGGAAATTCTGGTGTAAGCCCCGGAATATCCGGCCCCCGGCCGGAAGTTCCGGCCCCTTTAACCCGGAATTTCCGGCCCCTCGTTTTCCAACGGCTAGTTTTTGGGGGAGGCTATAAATAGCCCCCTTCTTCCCCCAAGTGCTTGTTGCTCACTCTTTGCTCAGCTCTCTTTCTCTCTCCTCCATTTTTGCAAACTTGTGAGCTTGATTCCTCTCAATCCCTCCAATGATTCTTGCCCAAACTTAGGGATTCAAGAGAGGAGATCTAGATCTACCATTCCACCAATCGAATTCTCCTCTAAGTGAGGGGAACCTAGTGGATCTAGATTTGGGGTTGCTTTGTGTTCATCCCCTTTGTTGTTCCTCTCTTATTCCCCCCAAAGCATTTGTTGCTTGGTTGGAATTTGAGAGTGAAGGACTTGACCACTTTGTGTGTTCTTGCCTTTTGCATTAGTTGCATCGGGTTGCTCTCTCCACGGTGATACGTGAAGTTGAAGGTTGAGAAGCTTGTTACTCTTGTGTGCATTGTGTTCCCAAGAGCTTGTTGCCTCTTGGGTGCATCGTGTACCCTAGACGGTTTGGAGGTGCCGCGAAGACTTCGGTTGTGAAGCTTCGGCACGAATTTGGGAGCCCCCAATTGAGTTGTGGGTGTGTGCCCCAAGAGAAGTTGTAAAAGGGCTCCGGAATCCACCTCGAATGATTCCGATAGTGGAAGGTGAAGCAATCCCTTGGGTGAGGTTCATCGGAGAATAGGATGAGGCCTTTGTGGCATCTTGACTAGGCCTCTTGTGGCGAGCTCACACCCCTCCAACGAGACGTATTCCCTTAACAAGGAGGAACTCGGGAATACATCCTCGTCTCCGCGTGCCTCGGTTATCTCTATACCCGAGCTTTTACTTATGCAATTTACATTGTGATAGCCATCGTGCTTGAAGTTCTTATCTAGCTATCACCTTGTCGCTTAAATTGCTTAGCATAAGTTGTTGGTGCACATAGGTGAGCCTAGTAATTAGGTTGTTGGCTTGTTAATTTAAACACATAGTTTTATTCCGCAATTATCAAGCCCCTAATTAGAAAAAGTTTTAATCGTCTATTCACCCCCCCCCCCCTCTAGGCGACATCCGGGACATCGTTTGTTCTTTCACCTTGGAGCCTTCTTCCTCCTCTAGTGGAGCAGCTCTAGGAGCCACCTTGTATCTCACATATACTCCATTTTATACAGATCAGACTAGCAGGAGTAGGGTTTACCTCCTCACGAGGGCCCCGAACCTGGGTAAACCGCGTGTGTGCTTCATCTTGTGTGTGTATTCCTACTCATAATCCCTCCCCGAATCCCTCTATCGTCCATCGGCCCCAAACTTAAGCCTACCCCTAGGCATCTGTTGTTCACCACGACGACAGGCTACTCGATGTGCGGTTGTTGGAGAACCTCACTGCCTACTCGTGTCGCCGACTGCACCCCTTGCTACCCAACAACCAACTGCTACATGATCCCCTGTATCCGTTCTCCATCTCCTCCCGTTTCAGGTAATTTGATGTATTTCCTGTTCTCTGATGGCCGTTTCTCTACTTCGACTCTGGTTAATTCCCTTACATGCTTGGACTGGCAGAGAGATTGGATCTGGTCATGTACTTAAGATCTGCATATATACTTGGATGTGTGGTGTTGACCATGATTTGTTATTTTTTTGTAGCTTTGACATGGATTTGAGCAAGGAGAAGAGTCACTTGAAGGCGATGTGCTATTCAGTTAACTTGAAATGCGCAATGTTTAATTTATATTTAGTTCCAATAGTTTTACTTTCAGATTGCAGGTTTGCACATAATCCAGGGCGCCACCGAGACACCTTCTTTGCTTCAGAGACTTCTTGTGTTGCTGCTCGTTTCTGTTTCTTGCCTGCTCACCCACTGCATTGCAGGTTTGTGTTATTTTATTTGTTTGTTTCTTATTTGGTGAACCGGGATGCTACTTTGGTGATTTATTCTTACATTGAAAGTATGTTTTGATTTGTATAATGCTAGGTAATGCCCAGCCATCCATTGCTTGGATTTTTTTTTATCTATCCAGAAACTAAATTGTTGCTGAATTTTCCATGTTCCTGTGGCTGCTGCTTCTCCATTCATGATTCTACAGGTTAGCCCATTTATTCTAATCATTTATTGTTTTGTTCTCTGTTGGTGTTCATGGTCCGTGCCTCATGATGGGGAAAAATCCATTTGTGCAGCCTTGCTAGCAAAAGGGATTCAGAAGCTAATGCTTTTGTTGCCTGTACATTTTAACGTACATGACGTTTCCTCCTTGTTAACAGATCGTCGAGTGTCTTCAGCAGAGAATTCATCCACCTTCAAAGTTAACTCATGCATGTACAGGAAATTTGCTGGTTTTGATGTGTGGGTTTCTGAATTTTGAGGGGCTTTTGGTGCTCAAAAGAGGTTCTTGCAATAGTGTCATGTAAGTATATTTGACTGAACGTACATTTGAATTTTGAGCATGTGAATTGTTCCTACTTGCTAAAATTGCTGATTGCCTCTGATTTGCTGTACAAGGCGCAAATATCTAAGTGATGTTGAGGTTTTGTGGATGTTGCTGACTCAAAGTGAGCTGATCCTCCACTCGATTCCTTAGCTATTTTTAGTTTACTCTGTTTAATTTCTGTGATATAAAATGTTATGAAACAATGTGCTACTATTGGGGGGCGGCGTTTTTGTGCCCGAGCACAGCAGCACCCGATATATGGACGGTGCGGAACAGGTGGAGATTCGGGATGTGTTTTCGTCGTTTTCTGGGCGGTGGCGGTAACTCGGCGGACGGCCGGGGTAATTTTTTGAAGCGAAGGACAGAGAAATGGATGTTCCGCGGGGACATGATGGCAGAGAAAACATGGTAACAGCAGGTAGGAATAATATGGTCCACGAGAACAGGACGACATTTTTTCCTGGTCCGTGTGACATCGAAGAGGGCCGCCGCCGCCGCCGTCTTCCTCAAGCGCGTCGTGGCGGCTCCCGTAGCAACGCCGCTCTACCCGGACAACCCCGCGCAGTTGGCCTCCCGCTGCCACTCCACCACCTCCCTAGCTCTCCCCTGAAGTGGCCGGAGGCACACCCGCGTCGGTGCTAGCGACGCAGGCGGGCATGGCCGGGCTGCCGTCGGCCATCGTGAATCCGTATGGTGACGAAAGGGCACCAAAGCAGTAGGACCAGCGGACGGGGCTGAAGTCGGCGCCGGAGACGGAGGAATTCCTCCACAGCTCCGTTACGTCCGCGTCGAACTCACCCACCATTGTAAGCTCCCGATCTGACCCCCTCTCCAAAACGCAAGATTTGAGGCTGCCCTATGTAGTTTGCTTCGTCTGCGCTGTGTACGAGAACGAATCTGGTGAAAGATTTCATATTTTAGTTGTTCCGGTCTGCACTTCGATCTGGGGTTTCCGGACCCTAAGATTTTGAAATGTTGTTTATGCTTAAGAATTCCTACTCAGTCAGTGTACTCCTGGATTCTGGTGATCAGTTCGGTCTGGAATAGAATGTTAAAGCTTGTGGATTCGTACTTAAGAATTCATACTTCGATCTGGAGTAGAATGTTAGAGTCAGATTTTGAAATGTTGTTTATGCTTAAGAATTCATACTGGTGTTCAGGAACATTGGCTTCCTAGTCTGTATTTGTTTCTTAATTCCTAGACCAACTTGGTGTATTAATTCTATCATGGGAGTATCTGAATGGTCAAGTCATGTTCAAGCTTGGAAATTAGATTCTGCTGCCATCTTTGAGCCTCCATGCAACTTTTTTGTTCCATTTCATGCTCAAGGCAAAAAGAATGCATGGACTTGTCGAAAAAGCACACTTGCATAATACGTGGAGATGTGCACAATCATCGTACCAGAGATGTAGTACAAATGCAGATGTGTCTCCATCTAGCATCATGGTTACTATGGTGAATGATTTTTTAGATCTCTCACTACACAGTTGTGAAACTGTTCGCTCATGAGCTATCTTTCCCTCTCTCGATTGACTTATATGTGACTATATATCTGCAACAAAATTTTATAGTAATCCATTTAACTAAATTTGAATTTGAATATTGCCTGAATTTTACAGTACTCACTGTTGAAGTGGCTTATTTTCCCTTGTTTCTGTTGTATTAACTTCTACTTGTGATTTTAGGGCAGTTAACAAACAATTTTGATTTGTATGCCCTACGGTTCTGATACATGTTTTATCTCTCTAATATTTTCTCATAATTCAGAATAACAAACTTTGTGCAGATCTCCTTGGCAGCCATATGTTCCAGGCGATGCAGACCTGATGGCTAGGCTGTTTATCAGCAGCACCTCTACTAGCCTTTGTTCGGAGGTGGTAAGACGGATATATGCCTCAATAAAGCTGGTGTTGCTTAGCTTCCGATTTTTAATGTCGTCATAGAGTAATAAAGAAAACTCTATACTGTGTACTGTTTTAGGAGGTCATCGTCTTCCAGCTACCCCACGGCATCGACGTTTGTCAGTGCATTTTTCTAGGCTTCGTTGGATGAGCAACGAGGTTGATCAGTTTGCAATTTTGTAGCCGAATACATGAAGCTCTTTGGAATACATGAAGATACTCATTCAGGTGCTACAATACACTGTCTTCTGCTAATTAGTGCCCAGCTGTAACTCTATGCTAGTTGCTTCGCACGAACATAGTAAAACGAACTCACGTGATTTAGCAATTTGTTTCACTGAAACTGTTTTGGAAATGCAAACTCGGCTGGAGTTGATGTTAACGCGGGTGGATTTTCTGTGGAGCAAAACCTCTGTTCTTTGCATGCAGCCGCCGTGGCAATCCTTAGCCCTGAGCAAAACCGTTCTCAAGAAACTGATAGGTTGCCGATAGAAATTGCCGTAGTCCACGCTGAAGGACAAGTCGTTAAAGCTTTTTCCGTAACAAAATTGATGAAGCGTTGGCATTCTCTAATTTCTAGTTGTGTTCTTATCCTGACTGAAAATTTGTGCGATTCAAAAGGCCCTGGACATGTGGTGCTTGGTTTGTCCAGCATTCTCTCATCACTTAATGTGTTGAGACACTTGACAACTGTATGTCTACTTCAAACTTCATATAGTCCCGGAGATGAAGTTTTGTTTGTGTGTATCATTGTATTACACACAAACAAATATGAGTACTGAACTAACAGAGGAAAGAAATACTGCAGTATTATTAATATGAGTAAACCAAATCCTTTTCTTCTGTAGTTTTAATCATGCACTAGACTGATTTTTTTTCAGCAAATTGCAGTAGAGTAACTTCCTGATGCCTGTTGCACCACGAAACAGGCTTTCGCCCAGCTTTATAAATAAAGCAACGACCACGATACAACCAACGAAACAAACGCCACACCACACACGCTGGGGCAGCAGCAAACACAAACCCAAAGCAAAGAAAAGAAAAAACAAAATGGAGATAAGAGCGGATTGACTAAACTACGATGACCCGCAGCCGCTGCACCCTCCGGAGATGTACCACCTCGCTCCTAACGTCAGATCATCAAGTGCCAAGCAGCACCTTGAAGAAGGAAAGCGACTCCTGCTGCCCGGACCAGCGCACTGGCCCCAGGGTTTCCCCCGGCACACAGGGAGGCGGACGGAGAGTAGCCACGACGCCCTTCATGAAGGGATGATGCCACCCGGAGGCGGCACCGCGTCGGTGTCGACCAAGTCGACAGGGATTTCTCCCGAAAAACCCTGCCGCCACCCCGAATGATCCGACGCATAGGAGCCCGCGAGGACAAGGCCTCACCAGCACCAGCACCATCCGCCAACTTGTGCCACCACGGATGCAAAGCCACTGCCGTTTGTCTCACCGAAGCACCCGTCACGAGGGCAACAAGGCAGAGGCGAGAAGATTGTACCAAGAACAGCAGACACCGCGGCCGCGCGGGAGGGAACTACCTCCACCGTCAAAGACGGTAGCCGACCGGACGCGGCTACAGAGCACACCAGTCCCCGTTAGGTCCAGCCGGGCCCGGCCACACTGCACAGGCCCGTAAAGCCCCCGCGGGGGCACACCAGTCCTAAGAGGGTCCGGCCGGACCCAGATCAGGCCTGTGAAGCTCGCCACCACGCTGCAACAGGCCGGCCGCCATTGCCGCTGTCTCTGCACCGTCTACATCACCAACTGCTGCCGCACGCGCAGCAAATCTGGCCGGCCCGACAAGGCCCAGATGGGGCCCATAGGGCCTCGATCTGTGCCGACGGAGCCACTGCCGCACTGCTGCACGCCGTCCCCCGCCTCACGCACGCCGTAGATCCACGCACGCCGCCGCCGTCACGCCGCCTCCCGGCCGAAGCCGGACTGCCGCCGCCCGAAACGCACCGCCGCCATGCGAGGGAGCACCGCCACCACCCTCCACGGCGCGGGGAAGGTCACCGCCGCTCGCTGCCTGCGCCGAACTCGGCCCGCATCGCACGAGGGACAGAGCGGGCAAGCCGCCGCCAGGAGCAGAAGCGTGCCGTCCTGACCCCGAGCATGCCCCACCGCTGCGACGCCCGACACGCCGCCGCCACATCGCCGTTGCAGGAAGCTCTGGCCCGCCGCCGCGCTGCAGCGCTCGCCGCCTAGCGCCGCATCCAGGCCGGCCGCCTCTGCCTGCGCCGAGGCTAAGCCGTGACCAATCTGACATGATGTGAAGAAGACAATCGAGGTCTTTGCTGAGCTGGGGGCAAAGGATGCGGAATTCACATACCGAGTGCAGTCAGATGAAGAGAGCAGGATCAGAAATCTGATGTGGGCAACTGGTAGCAGCCGGATGCAGTACAAGTACTTTGGAGATGCGATCACATTTGACACGACATACAAGACTAACCTATATGACATGCCATTCGGGCTGTTTGTAGGGGTGAACAACCATTTCCAGAGTATCATACTGGCCGGGGTGTTGCTCAGGGATGAGTTGAAAGCTTCGAGTGGGTTTTCTCGGAGTTTGTGAGGATGATGGCTGGTGTCCCCCCACAGACCATTCTGACAGGTAACCTAACTTGTACTGAACCCACCTTGTTTATTTCGGGTATAAATTTAAGTTATGCCCGGGCAATCATTTCTGATACAATGCATCGGCATTTCGTTGCAGACCAGGACCGGGCGATGGAGGTCGCGATTAGCAAGGTTTTACCAGAAGCAACCCACAGGTGGTGCAAGTGGCACGTGCTAAAGAAGGCGAAGGAATGCCTTGGTCCACTATACACTAAGAAGAATGCTTTCAGAGCTGAGTTTCACAAAATAGTCCACCATATGTTGACACCGGATGAATTCGAGAATGCATGGGGCATGCTCGTTGATAGGTATAAGTTGCAAACGCATCCATACATGACACAGCTATATGACATCAGGAAGAAGTGGGCTAAACCATATTTCAGCGGGGTTTTCTGCGCGAAGATGACAAGTACACAGCGAAGCGAGAGCGCGAACAGTATGCTGAAGAGATATGTCCCACCGTCGAGCCCGATGCATATGTTTGTGAGGCACTACATGAGGCTGCAGTTCGACAGGGACTCCGCCGAGTCTTACGAGGAGAGGAGAACAAAAATAGTAAGTGTGCATCTATGGGTAACTCTGTTTCCGGTTGATTTTTGTTCGGAGTGAACAATATGTTATTTGACTTCTCGTTGAATGCAGAGTGGTGTTGTTACGAGGTTTAACCTGCCGGTGGAGCATCACGCCGCCAAAGTTTATACGAGATGTATGTTCGAGCTGTTTGGTGATATCCTGTATGAAGCCAATTACTACGAGATTGAAGAGGTAGAAAAGAACATGCTGTACACAGCGACACACAGCCAGGCAGATAAGCGGGAGAAGTGGAGCCGTGTGGTTTTCAAGGTGAATATTGCAGAGAACGGATCAGAATTTATATGTGAGTGCGGTCAGTTTGCCCACATGGGAATGCTGTGCTGTCACGTGTTGAAGGTGTGGTTCCCCGCAGATGTTTGATGCATTTTTTCTATTTATCTTTTGTTTCGTCGGCATTTGCAGAATGACATTTATTGTATCCGGCAACAGGTGATGGACTACATGCACATTAGGGAGATACCGGCGGTGCACATCGTCAAACGGTGGACAAAAGATGCAAGGGACATTCTACCTGAACACCTGGTGCAGTACCAGAAAGACCAAATGAAGAGGAGGTCTTTCACGTACAGGCATTCAGCTCTTTATATGCAAGCCATGGAGCTGGTGCGTCTCGGGGATGCCAGCGCAGAAGCATACGAAGATCTGACTGTCATGTTCAAGGAAGTTTCTGTGAAAATGGCACATCACAATGAAGCCAGGGATGGCCTGGGCCTGGAGGATCAACCGGCTGATGCCCTTGAGAATTCGATGGGGCATTCCATCAATGGTAGCGATGCATTACAGGGGTCAGCCGGCGGCTTAGCTGGTATGAAGGCTCCTACGAAAAAAAGGGGAACTGGGAGGCCAACTAATAGCAGGGACAAAGCTCCGTACGAGGGTACTCTAAGCAAGAGAACACGCTTCTACAGCATATGCCACAAGCCAGGGCATAAGAGGACAACCTGCCCTGATAGAGGGGATGTGCCGAAAATTGCCAGGAAGCCGGCGAAATGCACAAAGTGTGGCGTTGAAGGTCACCACGTGCACGAAGGTACTGGCTGTAACCAATGGGACGTGATCTGTCGACGGCGTGATTGAATCTGTTATGTACTGTTAAGATTATGGAATGACAAATGGTTGTTCCGTGTTGTTGATTTCCCTAAATTAGATAGACTGACTATTATGTGGTTGCACCTCTCTTATGCTTGGTGACGGATTTGTACGACATGGCTGTAAAATTGTGCAATAGTTGAGAACGATGAGTGGTCAGATATGAACTGCGAATGTGTTTGTGTAATGCTGGGTTTGTATAGACCAGCAAGATTTGGTGCACGTGGCAGGGAGGGTTCCTGCTAGGGGGAAGATGAGACCAATCCTCGCTGGTTGGATGGTGTGACCAATTTAAATAGTCAGTACGGTTATGTGTTAATGCGTTTTTGGGCGGGATGTGCTTAGCATTGGTTTAAATTCAAATTCGAAAAATCGCGTAGCAGATTAAATGTACTGCGTACCTATCTTATGCTGACAGTAGTCGACACTTGGTAGCTTCCTTCTGAACGTAAACCAAGTAAAAAAAATGCCAGAATGGGAAGACGCAATTCGAATTTCAAAATTGCTGACGGCCCATGACGGTACACTCCCCAGACCAGGCCGGACCAGGTCGGTCCAAAAACGGCAGGATCATTCTGTGCCGTGATGGACTAACGCCTTTGTCCGAAATGATTGCGCGGCCCACCGTGGGCCATGGGCTGTTTTTACTGCGGTAGAACATGACACTCTGGAGGCTCTGTTGCATATCCCGATGTAAATGTAGGGACAGGATATGGAGAGCTGCTGTGCTCGGGTGCCAAACCGAATTTCTGGAAAATAACTACATATTGTGGTAGTTACTCAGCTGAATCCTAATCTCCAAGTAACTATCTGATTCGTATACAACCAAGTGCAGTTTATCCAACAAGAAAGAATATTTTTCTCATTTCTAGGTTTCAGTATTATTGCTTATGATGCCAAGCAAATAACTACATATTTTTCTCATTTCTAGGTTTCAGTATTATTTCTAGAGTACAAGAAAATAACTACATATTTCTAGGTTTCAGTATTATTCCCGTGACATCTTTATTTTCTTGTACTCTCTGTAATTCATAACCCGTGATAACATTACTAAAATCCCAATGTAGTATATTCAGTTGGGCAAATTATCATTTAGGTTCACCGGAAGTGAAATTGTGAACATCATAATGTTATTTTCCCTTCAAATGAAATTGTACATTTATTTTCAAACGATAATAACCCAATGAGTAGGTCATCTTATCATGTTGAGCAGGCTCTTTTTAGTATCTGCCATTTAGGTTTTCTTATCTACTAGCTGAAATGTTTAGAGCTGTAGCAGTCATATGACCCTACCGCATGTTTAGAGCTCTAGCAACTGGGTTTTATTTTGCGATGTTCGTGTTTTAAGATGATATGGTTCCTTGATCAACTCTTACTTTCTTTGATTTTAGAATGGCAAGTACCAGTTTTTGCGAAGGGAGAAATAAACCTGTCCAAAAGGAGAATCCGTCGACAATATTAAACAATCCATTACCACTTTGCAGCCGCTATTTCAGTACAGTTTGTGTGCAAAAGGAGATTATGAAATGTGTGCAGAATGAGATTAAGAAATATGTGCAAAAGGTGAATCCGTCGGACAAATTAAGCATGTATCAGATTGGGTTATTGTCGTTCTAATACAGTTTGTGTTTTAAGATATTTTACATATATTCTTGTAAGCTAAGAGCTCCAAATAATCGTTTTTCCTCTTTGCAGCTGCTATTTCAGTAAAACTTTTGATGTGCTAAAAGAATATTATGGAGTGAAGTCATATGTCCGCTGGAAAAAAATATATTAGCTATTTTCTGTTTTTTTAGTACCATTTCAGGCTTCAGCTCAAAGATAATGCAATGAGCAATCTTCTATCATGTGATTGTGTTTTTTCATGTGAATGAGGTGACTGAGCCAAATTACTAATACAGTAATTAAATGAATCTTTTATCAGGTGATTTGAGCTTATCTGTATTTTCTTTAAGGCCTCCCAAAATAAATTGATAGCTCTTTGCTTATTTCTACCTCTAGCAGGCTTGTGCAATTACTGTCAAAAGTGCTGGCAATTTGCCAATTTAATACTATTGTTGCATCGCAAGTTGGTGAAACTTATTTGTCTAGGTAGATGCAAAATTTCTTTAGTTTATCGACCGGAAGCAATTCCATATATATGCGAGTTCATCTCAAATAGATGCCATATAGTTTTCATGCTTGCAAGACGGCTGATATGTCAAGTATATGCAAAATTACGCCATGTAGTTTATATACTTGCAGGACGGTTGAATTGTACTCTATTTGTTTACGGTTATTCTCTTTAGAATAATTGATTGCCCAATTCACATTGAAATATATATAATGATTCCCACTTTGATTGCTAATTTCTCTTCATGATATCATCCACACATTTCGTACTTAATTTTTTAAAAGAGTTAAATCAGCCCTCATCCTTCACAAAGATAGATATTGCAGATTATGTCTGTACTAGCTGAAATGGTCAATGATAATGTAATTTTTTGGAAGCTTGATAATGTACATTCTATTATCTTGCTTGATCTTTTTGCTTATATTTTTTCTTACTTGACTACTAAATTCTGATAAACTGAAATTATAGACTATCCCTGATATCGATAAATATTCCATGGTAATGAATATTATGAACTGCTATCTTTTGTAATTCCTTAAATGTTGCTGACTCTACTTGTTGCTCTGAAGGAATGGCGAAAGGTCAACCCAGGTCGGTGGGAGTTGGCGGTTGAAGTATTTGTAGCTGGTCAGAAGCTTTTACAACCCAAGAAAATTAGGAGGCGGCGCCCTTCCAAGCAACAGATGGAATCTCTATTGACAAATGGAACAAGTGTTTTTTATGGACAGTGTGAATCTCTCAATGAAGTCGATAATTTAGAAGAATTTCTTGAAGAAGAACAAGGTGCTCTCTCTCTCTCTCTCGTGAGAAAGGAGCATGTGCTTATTTTTCTGTTAAGCTAAACTGTGACATGGTACTGAAATATCAACCTCTGTCATTCTAATACAGATTCTGTTAATGTAAATTGTGCAGTACCATGTCACAGATTAGGTTACTGTCATTCTAATACAGTTTGACTTTTAAGATATTTTGAATCATGTCAATTAGTATGCTTGAATGGCAAAAGTGATGCATTTTGTTAAGCTAAACGAACCATGATTCAGTTTGCACCTTGACGGTTTTGAAGTCCAGTAGAGGCTCGGGTATAGCTTACCATGTTCCTATCGTGGAGTTAAATTCTGACAGAATTCTTTTGTTTGCGCCAATTGGCCTGACTCAAGTATAGATTACCATTTTTCTGCTGAAATAAATTTCGGCATAATTCTGGAGGATTTGCGCCAGTTTAATTCTTGAGGATTTGCGTCAATTCGCGCACCGGCTTGACTTAGTGGGCACGGAATGGCTGACTTTACCTACCCAAAATCAGGCGACTTCGAATTTGCAAACAACTAGACTTCAAGTGAGGCGAAATGCAATGCAGTAAAATAAGCTAAAACTTGTGGCTTAACTTTTGTCTCGACTTCACCACCTGTGTGTTTGTGTCAGGATTTTAGTCAAGCTCTGATGAAGAAGAGGTAAACAGGTCGCAGGACGAGGTGGATGGAGAGGGTTCAGAAGGGTTCATTGTCCTCCTGTCTGCCAGCGCGAACGGCCCGCCCGCGGAGCGTCAAGATCCAGCCACACCTGTTTGAACCATGTTGTTGCAGAAGGCGCTCGACTACTACAACAGTATTGTGAAGGAGGACCAGCAATAGGAGCAGACACGCCTCGCGAGCCATGCATCGCAGATCATCGAGCAACCCAGTGTGTTCGCAGGCGGCAGCATGATCAGGAGCTGCGACCAAGGTGAGCTTACCGATATGGCCAGACAGAATACTCAGAAACAGAGCAAGGAAGGGGTCGTTTCCATTCAGATTACCGATGAGACCAATCAAGCCAAATGCTCTGGCAATGAGATAATCATCATCTCAGACGAAAGTCTAGGGGGAGTAATTACTGTGTCTGGGTGTTCAGTTTCATGTTGTCAAAATAATTAGTCAGTTTATGTTTCAGCGAACTATGCATGTTGATCTATGTTCTGTTCTGGACTTTAAACGTAGAATGGGTGTGTTATCAGTGTTGCAGCAGTGATGCATCCTGAGTACACATGCTGCTTTATATTGGAACAAAAGCTTAGGACTTATATCTGTTTTTGTCTATCTATGGCTGTTTCAACAATTAGATAGCCATGAATACGCAGCTGGTAAACAATTCGTGATTACTTATATTGGTGAACCGAAAGGGCGGAAACCCTAGCCGCCGCGCCGCCCCCCGCGTCCGCGCCGCCGGCGGCCGGCTCGCGCCGCCTCCTCCTCCCTCTCCCCCTCCATCCCTCCTCTCGCGACCCGCCACCCCCCGCGCGGGCGGCCGGGCCGCGCCGCCGGCGTCCTCCTCCCTAGCCCCCCTCCCTCTCCTTTTCCCGTCCGCCGTCGCCGGCGTTCGGCGCCGGGCTTGGCCCGGGCGGCGCCGGCGGCGGCGGCCCCCCTGCTACTACCCTCTCGGTGGCGTGCTCGCGCGGTTGGGTGCCTCACCGGGTGGTGTCCTCAGGCGGCGGAGGTCCGGCTTGCGGCGGCGGGGTGAACTGCGGTCGTGCGGGTGGCGTACGCGGCGGTGGCGCCGCCGTTGGCGGCGGTGGTGACTGGATGTGCTCGTCCACTGTCCTGCAGGCCCAGATCTTGGCCCTCCGGGCCCGATCTGGGTCAGGGCGGGTCGGGCGCGACCAGTCTGCCTCCGGCCTGATTTCGAGCTCTCCATGACGTGGACGGCGAGGCACGGCAACCGCCCCTGCTGCAGCACGATGGTGAGAGCTTCACGGGCCCTTCTGGGTCCGGCCGGACCTATGGTTTCGATCTTGAGGGCAGCGGCGGCGTGGCCTACGTGCAGCAGCGTGGTGGCGGGGACTTTACGGGTCCTCTTGGGACCGGGCCGGGCCTGCCCAGGCCTGGTGTGTCCTTGCTACCGCGTCCGGTCGGCACCCGCGGCGGTGGCGGTGGAGGAAGCCCTCCAGGTGGCCGTGCTGCTGCCACCCTCCGGCTCCAATGGTCTGGTGTGCTCTTACTAATGTGTCCGGTCGGCTACTGCCTTTGGCGGTGGAGGTTGTTCCCTCCCGCGTGGTTGTGGTATCGCCATCCTTTGTCTACGGGTGTCTCTTCTCAGTCTGGCCTCGCAATGTTTGCCATGGTGAGACGGCGTTCGTGACTCAAGACTGCGGTGGCGTCTGGTGGTGGGCGGCAGGTTTTGGTGGAGCGCTTCAGATTGTCCGGGAGGTGGTTTTTTGGGGGTCGGGAGAAATCTCTGTCGTTTTGGCACCGGCGCGGTGACGCTTGAGAGTGTCGCCCTTCCTTCTTGAAGGGCGTCGGGTGTGCCCCTTCCCCTCTCCTCGGAGCGTACCGGGGGAAACCCTAGGACCTGTCCGGGCAGCAGCGTCAACGTCGTCGCTTTCCTTCTTGAAGGTGTTGCTTGGTACGCGGCGGCTGAGCGCTAGGCTTGTGGTGGGAAATTGCCGGAGAGGACGTAGCGGTTGAGACTTGAGAGTCACTTTCGTTTTCATTGATCCGCCGATGTTGGCGTTGTTTTCTCTTCCTCTTTCTCTTTCTTTTCTTTTGGGCAGGTTTGTGCTGTTTGCCCCAGCTGTGGTCTCAAACTTGTTTCGGGTGGTTGCTATATTAATATAGCGGGGCG
This sequence comes from Puccinellia tenuiflora, assembly GCA_012064385.1. Taxonomy (NCBI): domain Eukaryota; kingdom Viridiplantae; phylum Streptophyta; class Magnoliopsida; order Poales; family Poaceae; genus Puccinellia; species Puccinellia tenuiflora. The sequence continues at coordinate 1,150,476 of QRDG01000081.1, read as the reverse complement.
AAAGCCTATTTCTTCAATACGCAGCTGGTGATGTTTATAAATGTTTAGGCTCATGTTCTTTGCTGTCTGTATAGGTGTAAATAGCATCATGATTCTATTTTTGCAGGTTACAGCTATCTTGTTCTTGTGTTTGCAAAGTAGGATCGATATGGTTACACCCACGTGTAGACCTTTTCTTTAGGCTGTCTGATTAGCTTGTGCTTCCTTTATAATGTAGACTGCCATTTTATAAAGGTTAGCATGAATTTTTATTTTATTACTAAGGATTTTTAGCCAAAGCAATACCACATTTTCTATCATGATGTTAGGAGATTATGTTCTATGTTGGGTTTTCTACTAACAATATTGCCATATAGCGATACGCGTTGGCCTGAAAAATAGATTAAACTTATACATTTTGACATGGTTCTGCCTATGTTGGTGGCGTAACGTACCGGTATTCGGTATAGAACAAGGAAACAATGGACGCTCGGTATAGAACAAGGAAACAATGGACGCGGGACTTGAAGAGCAAAAGATAATGTGACTCGTCTAAGAGTGTCGGTGAAAGAATCTACGGAGTATATGGCAAGCACATTAAAAGGAGCCGCCGCCGAAACACTAACAAGCAACTTCCGTAGTCATGAAGAGGTAGCTCTCGATGGTAGCAACATGAGTCATAAAAAATTTAAGCACAAACAACAACACACGTACACGTAAAACTTATAGTTAAAATATAGTCTCACCTTTGGTATGTTTAACCGTATTTTCGGCCCAAATTTGGACAGAAAATTAGCCGAACCAGATGCTTGCACACCAGCTGTCCGTTGGGTCGTGCATTCTGTCCGCCCGAACATGAACAGACGCATGCGGACTAAACAGGAACCACATTGGAGTTGTCCTAAGAGCAAGAGTTGAGATGGTTCAAATTGGATAGGGACGGCGACAGGGACAAGACCCGGCAACACCAAGATAAGAAGGGGAAAAGCTAATGCGGCCAGGAAAGAAGAGTGGTGCGAGAGTGAGATAGATATGAGAAGAAATAACCGAGGGTTCACATATTTATGAATGAGATTACCCAAGTACATGCAGTGTCACATTTGACGTAAATTCGACAAGCTTCAGGGATAGATAGATAATAAGACTAAGGAGAGGGCAACGCCCACCCATTTAAATTAAGTAGCCATCCAATTTAAAATTAAAACACCGGGACAAGAAGGGGAAAAGCCGATGTGACCAAGAAAGAAGAGCGAGGTCAGAGTGGTAGAAACCTGACGGTGAGCACAACGATAGAGATAAGACGAAACGATTAAGGGCTCAGATATTTTACGAGACTACCCAAGTACGTGCAATGACACATCTGTCGTAAATTCGGCAAGCTTCAGGGATAGATAAAGAATAAAAGTAAGGAGGGGGCAAGGCCCAACCATTTAAATCAAGTAGCCATCCAATTTAAAATAGAAAACAATTATTGTTTCCAACAAATATGAAATATAGGTCATTATAGGTCGACACTCCTTTCCCCTCCCTCCTTTCTCCACCCTCTTGAGAGTCCGCCGAGGATCTCCAGATCCGGCCTCTCTCGCCGCCGGCGCTTGCGCAGGATGGTGTAGAGACGGCCTGGGGTGGCTCCCCTCTCTGTATAGAGTAGTTTTAGGTAGGTTTAGCCGTAGTTGTGAGGTTGGCTGTATGCCAGTGGTTGGCTTTATGCCGGTAGTGTGGACCACGTCGCCGGAGTTTGCGGGCCGCTTCCGGCGCTCGGTGGCTCTCCTCTTCACTGTGCTACTCCTCTGGATGGAGCCGGAGGCAGAGAAGAGCGACGCTACCGACGTCTCCTTGAATAAGCTCGCCTTTTGGGCTACACATCTCGATCTGGAGGTGTGCTGCTGTGATGGTTCGTCGGGTGCTGCCGCTCTTGGGTCCTTTCAGAGCCATCAAGGAGATGGTGGAGGGGATTGGAGGAGCGTCGTTCTTCGGCAGCCGTCTGCTGATGCTGGCCTTGGTCGTGGACGAGCGACGTCGCAAGGTGGCCGGCGGGCGTCTCTGCTGGTATTCCATGGAGGAGGGAGGCAGAGGAGCTCTGATCTGGCGTCGGCGTCTTCTTTAAGCTCGGGGAGGCGCGTATCTGGGCGATTGCGGTCGGATTCGTACTGCGTGGTGCTGGACGGCAGCTGGCAGTGGCTTGATCCGTCTCTGGCGAAGGTGGTGAGCGTTTGTTTTTTTCAGAGCAGGGGAGGTGGACGACGGTGTGCAAATCCGGCGATTTGCTGCGGCCTGGGTGGCCAGAATCGCGGGATTTGAGGACGGCGGTGCACTAGGGAGTTCCCCGGCTGATGTGGTACAGAGGTGTCGGACCCGTCCTTGCGTGGCGGGCAGCTCTTGCGGCTTACAAAGCGAGTTCGCGATGGTGCGCCTTCTGTCCGGGAAGTGGTGGTCGTCTGGTTCGTTCTCCGGTGGCAGCTGCGGCGGAGGCGAACGAAGGAGGCGAGCGTCGGTGTGCTCCAGCACTCAGGATTCCAGGGACCTTGTTGTATTTTCTGCTTTCCTTTGGGTCCTTTTTGCTGGTGCTCTGGGACAGCTGTTTTTAAGTCCATTTTCTTCAAGGTTGTACCCGCGTATGTACGGTGTAAGGGTTGTATTTCGTTTGTATTAATGGTAATAAGTGGTGTTTCTCAAAAAAAAAAACAAATATGAAATATACTATTTCACATAAATTCAGTCTACCTACTTTGAATGGAATATTTTATCTACAAATACAGTGTTCAACCTCCTTATAAATACTTACATTTACGGTACAAACATTAAGAATGGTTCTACATTAATGCTTAGCTTATCGATACTAACTAACGGGATTCGAAAAGACATGGTTTATAAGTACATGACGTATTAACACTCGGTTGCTAACATGTGAAGCCACAATGTTAGTGTCTATATGCTTTTTTTTTTGCGGGCAAGAGTATGTTAGTACGTCGCGGTTCAAAGGTGAATGAATCACAATTATATACAACATGCATAAAACTTATGGATTAAATACTGTCTCGCTTCAGTCAATTGCGGCAGCGCCGCAACGGGTCATCTAGTTTGCTTAAATCTCAGTCGACGGATCGGCCACTGCAACGTGCCAGCGCCCCTCCGAGCTAGCTGCCTTTTACTTCGTTCGTGTGTTCGTGTCTTCTTTTCTTCTATGGATATTCAGCTTTGCTCAGCCCAAAAACAAGTTACTGTTTGGCTGGGCTCCAAACAATACACTACAGCCTATAGCTGGATATAAGGAGCTACGTGTCTTTGCATTTGAAAAAAATGGCTCTTGAAAAAAGAAACAGAATTTCCTTGTTAAAATAAAAAGAGAATGACCTCATATGCTATAGATTTATATGGCGTATAAGGCCTGTAGTCTCAAATTGGTCTGACAATATGTGCATCTTAGAGGTATTTGACAATAAAAATACATATAGAACCACACTAGCACCTTTTATATGAGCTAAATAATTGAAATACTACGTACATACCTATTTTGCAGTTTTATTGTTGCATTTAAAAAAAATAGTGCAACTATGGTGTTGGGAAAGGTGCATAAACCCTAAAAAATTTAAAACTCATTTTTTATGGAAATGTGTTCGCGTTTCAAAATCAAAGAACATGGCAGAAAAGAATCAAAGAACAATATGTGAATCCAACCGGTTGGAGATGTCCACTTTTTTAAAAAAAGTGCAACTCGCTTCGAAAACATATTGGGTTGCACATTTCTCGAGAAAACATGGAACTCATGTCTAAAACACTCTAGGGTTGCACATTTCTCGAGAAAAAGTGCAACTTGTATCGAAAACCTATTGGGTTGCATATTTCTCGAGAAAATGTGCAACTCGTATCGAAACCGGTTTGGGTTGCACATTTCTTGAGAAAACGTGCAACTCGGTGGGGTTGCACATTTCTCGAGAAAATGTGCAACTCGTATCGAAACCGGTTTGGGTTGCACATTTCTTGAGAAAACGTGCAACTCGGTGGGGTTGCACATTTCTCGAGAAAATGTGCAACTCGTATCAAAACCAGTAGGGGTTGCACATTTCTCGAAAAAAAGTGCAACTTGTATCAAAAACCTATTGGGTTGCCCATTTCTCGAGAAAACGTGCAACTCGTATCGAAACCGGTGGGGTTGCACATTTCTCGAGAAAATGTGCAACTCGTATTAAATCTGGTTGGGGTTGCACATTTCTCGAAAAAATGTGCAACTCGTATCGAAACCGGCTGGGGTTGCACATTTCTCGGGAAAACGTGCAACTCGTATCGAAACCGATTGGGGTTGCATATTTCTCAAAAAAAGGTGCAACTCGTATAGATACCGGTTTTGGGTTGCACATTTCTCGAGAAACGTGCAACTCATATCGAAAACCGGTTGGGGTTGCATATTTCTCGGGAAATATGAAAATCGTATCAAAGATCGGTTGGGGTTGCACATTTTCTCGAGAAAACGTGCAACTCCTATCGAAAACTAGTTGGGGTTGCACATTTTTCGAGAAAACATGCAACTCCTATAAAAACCGGTTGGGGTTGCACATTTCTCGAGAAAATATGCAACTCGTATCAAAAATCGATTGGGGTTGCACATTTCTCGATAAAACATGCAACTCTTATCGAAAAAACGATTGGGGTTGCCCATTTCTCGATAAAACGTGCAACTCCTATCGAAAACCGGTTGGGGTTGGACATTTCTCGAGAAAATATGCAACTCGTATCAAAAATCGATTGGGGTTGCACATTTCTCGATAAAACGTGCAATTCCTATCGAAAATCGGTTTGGGTTGCACATTTCTCGAGAAAAGTGCAAGTTGTCTCAAATCGGTAGCTACTTGCTCATTTCGTGAGAAAAGTGCAATTTGTTTCATTTCTAATTGGGTGTTTGTTGAGAAATGTGCAAGTTGTATCGAAAATCAAGTTGTAGTTGCACATTTCTTGAGAAAAGTGAAAGTCCTATGAAAAAGATACTAGTTGCACATTTCTTTAGAAAATGTGTAACTCGTATTAAAAATCGGTTGGAGTTGCATATCTTCTGAAAATTGCAAATCACATTGAAAAAAGGTTTTTTTAACACATACAAATAAGTTGCTACTTGAACGTATCTTAAGAAAAGTGCAACTCATAAAATAAAAATTAGAAAATTATGTACAAAAACTATTTGATTTTTTTTAGAAAAGATGGTGACACATTTTAAGGTTCAACTAATGAAATACAAAGAACCATAAACAAAATAAGAAGAAAGAAAACAAAAGAAAAAACTAAAAAGACCCTACCACGGAAGGTACTGAAATTTTAAAGATATAAAAATACAGAAAAAATAAATACGAAAATAAGAAAGAAAAATAAACTAGAGAGAAACATCAATAATAAACAAAATAAAAATGTTTTGGTTACTGTATAATATTGCATCGTGCTCGTTAACTAGCTGGCTACAGCGAGTTCGGACGTGCACAGGTCCAAGGTTCGGACTCTGCTTGCTCTATTTTTTCTGATTTTCTATTAAACCATAGCTACACGAATCTGAATGCAAAAATAGACGGTCCTGAAGGTTGACTGAGACATAAAGAAGTCTCAGGCACCTGAGAATTAGCAAAACTGTATATTGAAACTACAATGTTGCTTTCATATATCTTTTACCTAATAATAAAAGGAGTAACGCTTCTTCTCCCTTTTTTTCGTTCGTCCCGTGTTTACGTATTCGTACGTCCTCTTTCTGTCATCCATCGCTAATTTCTATTCCGTCTGAACCTTCATCCGTCGCGACCCTCCCTATCGATCGGGACTCTTCTTTGTCCGTCGTTGCGTCGAGCCTCGCTCTCGATCAGAATTCTAACTCATGGTGGAAGCAGGCCACACAGACATCCTATAGATACACCTCTCGACAGGTCGAAGCAGGACAAGCAGCCGGCGAAGCAAGGGAATAGATTCCATCGAGGAAGAGCCGAAACGAGATCGACAACGACGCAGCGGAGTTTGCTCTATACGATTTGGAGCAGCGCCGACTTGAGGTGAAGATCCGCGCTTCCGGGAAGATCAAGAGTGGCTACGGATGCCGACCAATCCCGAGCCTCTTGGAGTTCTTCCGAGGAACATCCAGGATGTCGGCGGCAAGGAGAAGAGCACCTCATGGGGTTGGGGAAGAGTTTATTATCCTGCTTCTTCTGCAAGATCCAACCCATCTCCCCCGACATGGTTTCCCCATGTTTCTCTTTATGAGTCTACAACATGCTTCGGGCTGTTGTAGACTCATAAAGTCTCTAGGCTTCATGCCAACTTGCCAAGAGCAAAAGCTCTGTATGGTTTCGTTCTTTGCAACAGAGCCGTGGTGAGATCCCTGTTATTCAAAGAGAGAGAAAAAAAGAGGAACAACAGCATCGGACCGAAGCATAACACTGAACATTTTCCTTATTTCTTCCCGCTCTTTAAGCAACCTACTGTAGATTACATCATACAGTGAAGCAGGCGCTGCCTACCTAATGTACTATTCCTCGACAATTTCAATGTCTGAAAGATCAACTGACGTGAACTCCCCCTCCGACGAGAACAACACGCCCGCAGATTTGACGATCTTCTTCTGTGGAATCTGGCCGATCTTGATCAGGTCGTCGCCGGTGAGCTCCCAGTCGAAGATCTCCAGGTTTTGTCTGAGCCTCTCCTTGCTGAAGCTCTTGGCGATCGGGGTCGCTCCTTGCTCATAAATCCACCTCAACGCTACCTGAAGGAGAAGGAGAAAAGACCCGTTAGCGTCACATGGATAGCATGACGACGCGTCGACGGCGTGCACGACCTGTCCGCTATCGAGGTTCACGGAAAAAAGGCCCTATCCGCTATCGGTGTACCTGTGCGACGCTCTTTCCTCTAGCCTTGGCGATCTCGGCGAGCACCTCCGATTCCAGCACGGCGTTGCCGTCCCCTGACCAGTTCTGCCCACCCAACGGCGAGTACGCCGCGACGTGGATGCCCTTCTCCGCGCAGTACTCCCTCAGCTTCCTCTGCTGCCAGACCGGGTTCATCTCCACCTGCAGATCGATCACACGCGCCAAGAGTTCCAGTCAAGATCGGCTGGCTCCAGTATTGAGATTCAGTATTCGATATTCTGGTTACCTGATTGACTGCAGGTGAGACGGTGGCGGCTGCCAGGATCTTGTCGAGGTGCCCCGTGGTGAAGTTGCTGACGCCGATGGCCTTGGCGAGCCCGAGGCGGTGGCACTCCTCCATCTCCCGCCACACGCCCGCGAAGTCGAACGGCACGGCGTCCTCCCGCTTCGCCGGGAACACCCCTGGCCCGGGCTTCATGCAGACCGGCCAGTGGATCAGGTACAGGTCCACGTACTCCATTTGCAGCTTCCCGAGGCTTTCCCGGAGGGACGGCAGCACGAGATGCGGATGGCACTGCGTGCACCAGAGCTTGGAGGTGACGAACACCTCCTCCCGGGACGCCACCAGCCCGCGCCGCACGGCCTCCGCGAGGGCCTCGCCCAGCGGCTGCTCCGTCCCGTACAGGGAGGCCGTGTCGAAGTGGCGGAATCCGACCTCCACGGCCGCCAGCACGGCGTCCATGGTGTTCTTCGGCACGAGCGGGAACTTCGCCGTGCCCATGCCGATCGCCGGCATGGGCCTCGCGACGCCGGACTGCAGCGCCACCACGGGCACCTGTACCGCTGTCGACGCCATGTCCATGTGTCTGTCGTCCNTCCTCCGAAAGGGCTGGAAGTTTTTCAGGTCTATGAGAACAGTATCTACAGTTTATATAGATTGTTTAAAAAGAAAATAACTTGGGCCTTGTGGCATTAACGTTTTCAGTGGGCCTTTCAGTCCATGACATGGGCCGTCATGCCATTAGTACCTGATATTGCAATTTAAGTGAACAGTTAATTTAGCACATTAGGACTCAAAAAAAAGTTAATTTAGCACATTAATTTGCATTCTTACTAAACACAAGAGATGTTTAACAGATATTATCGCCGTTTCAAAATCAATGACGTTTTAGAGATGGAACTTTGAACGCTTTAAGTTTGTATATATGAGTATGTTAGTCACTAATAAATTTGAAACAGAATTCCGCAAGATATCTAATGATACAATCATTGTAGTTTGACCAATATCATTGATTTTTTATGCATTGATAGTCAAAGTTAGATAAATTCGACTACACTACCATCTAGTTCGCACCCGAGTTATAGCGGTCGCTCGCCTGGTTTCATTCCACATAAATTAGTTGAATTTCTTTAGGCTAATATCAATCAACATAACTACCAATCTTCTACTGTAGATTTTTTCGTGTAGATTCTTTCAGCATTGCAGGCATCGCAATTGTTACTTTCGTCCGAGAGATGTTGACATACCTCTTCCGCTACTCCCATAGGTTAGTTGTCGCGGCAATGCGGCATGCCCTGCGTGCACAACACAAAGCCATCAACCATTATTGCCACCTTAGGCTGGTGCCAGTGCACCGCCCGTTATAGCCCGGCCACGTCAGCTTTTACCCCCACTCTCACCCCACAGTGCCAATGCACGGGCTGTAGTGACAGCTCTCACTTCTCTCTCCTCCACATCAGCATTTCTTTTTCAGATTTAGTTATTTCACTCGCTTTTGTTTAGACATTCAAAATAATGCAAGAAAATAATTTTATTGAACTAAAAATGTTACTGATTACATAATAATTAATAAAATTGCATAATAAATAAAAAAAATTACATAATAAATAAAAAATACATTCTAATCCTCCTCATCCTCATCATCTTGCAGCCCAAGCTCTTTTTCCACCATCTTCATGGCCTTCGCATGTGTGCGTTTTTCTGCTTCGTCCATGTCGGTGGTTGATCGGTCCTTCATTTTGTTCCATTGCTTGAGTAGCTTAGCCTTCACTAAACCACTCCACATGTTCTTCATTGTGAAGGCTTTACTTGCTACCTCACTGCTTGATGAGGATTCCTTCCCCTTCCTCCTTCCCTTCTCCCTCCGTGCCGTCGCCTTGGCCCTATCGCGGCCTATTGGACGCTCCTCCTCCGTCGCCTCGCCAGAGCTGTACTCACCAGAAACTCCGAGGCGGCTTCTCTTGGCAGTGGAATCGGATCCACTACCAGGACCATGTTGTCCTTTCCACTTCGGTTCATTGCGAACAGCTTGCCACCAGTGGAAGTGTCTGAAAGGCTGAGTCACTCTTATGTCATTCTCTTACCTCGCCATTGCCGCCTTCATGACCATTGCATCGTCTGCTCCACTCTGACATAACCCTTCTTCTTGGATGTAGTATCCATTAAACATGGTCACCTCACGGTTGTAGACGTTCCAATGATCCTTTAGTTGCTTCGCGGTCCGATGACAGGAAGGTGTCGAGGTAGAGTTGAAGGTGTCAGCTATCTGACCCCAAAAACTAACGCCGGTCTTGCTATTACCGACGATAGAGTCCTTAGAGTGAAAAATCCAAGCATGAACCTACCCCGAAATAGATATTGTTAGTCATATAAAAGAAAATTCCATATTAAATAGATGACGGGTAATTAAATTACTAGTTTTTCCTCGTCCGCAGTTGTCCAGTCAAGCCTCTTTGGACGCTTAGGTTGGATTGTTTCCGCGGCTTCGTTTTGAGACTCGGAGCCGGAGCTTGGAGCAGTGGGTGTAGGAGGTGGTGGGGGGTATGGAGCATATGGCGCGTATGGAGCATATGGAGGTGGAGCATATGGACCATACGAAGGTGGTGGGTACGGAGGTAGAGTCCCACTCCCGCTACCTGTAGGTGGAACATGTGGAGGTGGAGGGTATGGATACGGAGGCGGAGGGTATGGAGCATATGGCCCCGGAGGTGGACGGTATGGACCATATGGCCCCGGAGGTGGTGCGCCGGAGGGGAGTAATACTCGGGGATGCGGTGAAGAACCGACATCGGAGCGACGATGTGTCGGAGAGAAATCATCTTGGGGAGGGGCTGGTGACCCGTCGGACTGCAAGAGATCGGTGAATGGGGTGAAATCTGGAGACCAACCCGACATGGTGGAGAAGATTTGGGAGAGTGGAGGTAGAGAAATGAGATGAAGTGGGGTGTGGAATGAGTGAAACCAGGTGGGGGTATTAATAGGGGGTTGGGGATGAAATTTGGAATTTTTTGCAAATTTTTTCCGAATTTTTTGAAGCTCCAACGGATACCTCAACGGCTAGCTGACGTGGACGAATCACAGCTCGCCACGTCAGCTAGCCGTTGCCACGCCGCGCTCTCGCCTCGCTCTCGACCCGCCCCGCCAGCGCGTCGCCCCGCTCCCGCCTCCCTATCGCCCCCTACCGCCGCCAACGCGGGCGAGAGCGGGGCGGTAGCGCCCGCTCCCGCCCGGCGACAGATCCATCGCCCGACGCTCCCGTCTCGCCCGCCTCCCGCCTCGCTCCCGCCCTACCGCCTGCGTTGGCACCAACCTTACGTACGTCGACCGTGGTCTGCCATTGTCTGTGCTCGCAGCTTCTAAACCGACACGTGCCACTGAAGCCCGAGACATTTAGATCCCATGCCTCAGCACCCCCGCGCCATCGAACGGCCCTTTCACCGTCGTCACTTTGCATGCTTTGCTCGACATACGACATGCTCTGATGGTGACGGTAAGAGAGGGGGAGGCCCTGGTCGAACGGATTTGGGTGCCCTGATATCGTTGGAGCCGCATAGGATCTTCACATTGCGGTCAGGTATGTAGTTACACATGTTTGATTGCACTCTCTAGCCTACGAAACTGGAAAATTTAGTGAGTTCGGTACTTTGCGGTAAAGTTTCCGCCGTTGATTCATGCTTTGAGTCTAAGGGCATGTCCAGTGCATAGACGGCTAGTTCAGGCGCTTAAAGAAAAGAAAAAAACTAGACTTGATGGTTAATTAGTTAGCATATGTGCAAGAATGTGCCTCCCCAACGCTACTACAAATCTAGGTGCGCTAATACAACATTTGAACAAGGGCGTGAGAGAGAACTAGATGGGGCCCCTGGCGGCAAATCAATTGGGCGGGAATAAGTAAACAATGGTCAGGATTTCCATTCTAGCGCCGGCTCCCAAGCTTGAGTGATCCTTTTATTTAAAAAATCAAAATGTATTTATAAGTTTAAAAATTGAAAATAACAAATCTGGATGTAGTCAATGATGCCTTCTACCAGCATGCGAAATCACAGTGAGAAATTCTTTGTATTATGGGCTACCCATAATGACGAAAACTTGTATATTTTTCAATAGATCTGAAAGTATGCATATTCAGATCCATATATTTGTCATTTTTGTGTATCACAGAATATAAAGTCAAATCGAGAGTTTGCACCTTGTGAAATACATCATTGACAATATGTAGTATTTGTTTCCAGATTTTTCAAGAGTTGTAAATATGATTTTTTATTTTATTTTTAAGTTTTGTGAATAAAGAGACCAAAGAGCTCGGGAGCCAAGAATGTCCACTCCCATGAAACATTTTTTTATCTTGAGTCTGCACCACGTAACTTGTATGAAACTTCTAGGTAGTATCTTGGATGCATCCTAATGAAACGGCTCCGGTAGGCACCGTCGATCGCCGGTAGAAAAGCGTTCGACCCTTCTAGGACGTCCCCTGTTTTTACCTCCCAACTACATGCACCATGCTACCATCAACCAGCAAGAGACCAAAACTGTATCTACCCCAGCTACCGTCCCTCCCGGCCCAACCACCCCTACCAAAGCCGTTCAACCTTCCCATGACCCCATTATATACTTCCGGCAACCCATCCTCGCTTTCACGAAAGCCCGGCCTCACTTGTTCCTCAGCTGCCTCTCGCTCTTCCTAGTTCTCCACTCCTTTGGCTAGCTAGCTTCTCAGCTGCTCAATTTGCTCCTCACACTCGAACAGCACAGGCTAGCCCAGCCAAGCTGATCAACCAGCTGCAGCAGCTTGATTGCACTGCACTCATGGGGTTGCAAGAGATGGAGAAGCTTCAGCTGCACCGCCGCCATGGCAGCAATATGCGAGTGGAAGCCGCCGGCGATGACGACGACGACCAGACAGCGGAACTCTGGACCGCTGTGCCGCTCAGGCCCGTCAAGACGGCGGCGGTGGCCTTAGTCGCCGCGCCGCTGATAAGGCCCATCAAGGTCGCCCGCCGACGACTGGACCACGGCACCGGCGGCCGTGCGAGAGGGGAAGAGGAGGACGAAGAGGAGGAGGAGGTGACGACGCCGAGAGGACAAGGGTGCAGGATACCGGCGACGTGCCCGCCGGCGCCCAAGAAAGCCAGGACCGCGGCCGTGGCCATCGTCGCCGACCGCCGGTGCAACCGCGACGACGGCGAGGTGACGGAGTACTACCGCGTCCCGGCGGACCTGGACTCGGTGTTCGCCGTCGTCGGCAGGGTCGCCGAGGCCAACTGATCCATTCGTACGTGTAACGGGTTCTAGTAGCGCGAGTGATAAATGCAGTTCAAAGAAAAGAGGAAGCTGTACAAATTTCGCATTATCTTCTGGTTGAACTTTGTTGTTGTTCTTGAAATTAATCGAGAATGGAGGAATGCATTTGTGATTTGCTTATCTCAACTATTTTGTGTATGATTGGTCTGCTTCTGTTTAATCTTTCTCCTTTCCAAGAAAGTGGATTTTTCCTGTTCAACATCGCAGATGGTGTATCTTTTACTAGGTTGGACTGAACTTCGTTGTGAAATTTTGTGGAAGAAGATGTAAGACATCCGCATCTTTAAATTCTTCAGAGCATCGACACATATATTCATAGTAATAATATGTGTTTCGAGACTATTGCCGATATGCCGATCCTTCAACTAACCAAGGTTTCCGTAAATAGGCTGGTACTTTTATCGGTCTTATTGATGATCAACGGTAAATTATCATACCAAGAAAATAATACACGCTTGAATAAATTCCACACAAACTCGGGAATTTGTGTTGACTTGTCACAATTTTTACCAGAAACTTGACTCTTCAGATTCTATTGGTTAATAACAGGCGGTTACAAAGCCTTACTGGTCACCTCTAGTAAAATTATCATACCAGTAGCCATACCTTTTTGGAACTAACTACAATCAGCCAAGTGTTTACGCTTTAATTCAAAAAGAACTTCAGAAATTTACATAGCTCCATGTATAATTTTATTTACTTGTTTATATTGATATGCTGTAAAATACTGTCATTTCTAAGCACATGCAGTCCATATATACCTCTACATAGCAACCACTAAGCTAGCCCGCCAAAATTTGAAACACTGACTTCTAAACAGAAGATCAATTAATTCCCCGGAAACCTGCCTGACACCTTTAGTCATAACATAATCAGTAGGTTTTTCTCTAAAGCGGGTGCTTTCTCGAGCTTTGAGGGGGGAAATAATAATGTTAAGGTACGATCCCAGTTTCAAGTACCAATTAATCTAAACAAGATGCATGTTGCCTAAGTCTTTTGCATGTTTTACAAAAGGAAAAAAGGAGACCTACTCTTTTGTACCTGTGCAATTTATTAATTTCAAGAGAAAGAGCAATGATTCATGCTGGCTATTCCAAACAATTTAAGCATATATTTTCCACCATTTGGAGCAAGTTCTTTATACTATAGAAGGATCCATCCATTCATTTTGGTCATATGTGTGGAATTCTAATCAACTAGGTAAGATCATACACCAAACGTTCAAAAGGACATAAGTCAACAAGACAAACATATGGATGCACATGCATGCCACCAACTTATTTCTTTTATTCTCATCACTAGCTTAGAAGATCAGATCAGATACCAACACCAGTTCCCATGTAGTGTAGGCTAGCTTCAGCAGGTATCCCAATGCTGGCACTATGATAGAATGTTCTAATCTTTTAAATACCAAGAGGCCAAGTCACAGATGCTGCTGCATGCATGCAGCCGCAGTTTGATGAGCAGAGCAAATAGATGGATGGATAACATGTCCAGCCAATATAAAAATTCAGATACTAGTGTAACAGCTCCACTAGGACTTGGTCAGTCAGTGCTATCCTTTTCTCCCTTGGATCCCTCTATGCCTGGGCCACCACATTGCCCAAAGGCGAGTTCATCCCGCTTCTCCTGTTTTGACCTGCACAGTGAAAGGTCGTACTATTTACTCTTGTAAAGTTCTAAGATACTTTGCTCGTTTATTTTTGTCTGACCTTCCGTTTGCACAGTGGATATAAAAAATGGTTCATCCTGTGAAAGTCACTTAACATATGGTCACTGATGACTATTCACATCGTATGATCAAACCATCTAGACTTTGGTCAGTATTATCGCTCTTAATTATGAGCAAATTTCAAAAAAAAAATTACTTTTAGCAGATCAGAGAAGCACTATTAATTTCCAACAAATAATGTAAGTGCAGAAGAGCAACAAGCCAAAGATAAAAGTAGGCACACAAATCAGATTCTGAAGGTGCATATGCACTGGTAATTACAATGATGTGTATCTAGAATCCATATTACAGATCCTCTTGCAGATAATGCTAGGGTTGGTTGATCAATTTGCATTACAGCCCTGGGTTGGGCATGTGTCCAAATGATGAAAGCTCCAGTTTAAGGGTACTGGAGATGATTAGGGGGACTAGCTCCACTTTATTATGTCTGCCACTATAAGCTTACATGTGTAATCTATTGGCCCATTGTGTCTTTTCCTCAACTACACAGCAAGAAAGAGTACTATTTAGTGTATGTATGTTGATGTAACAAGACACCAAAGTTTGTCGCCACTGATGTACTAAAATGGTGATCTAATAATTGGATTAGATGCCATAAATGAAAGTGATAGGGAGAGATTGGTGAGCACCAAACTAAGATGCATATTATCTCGATCATTGCATCTTAATTGGTACTATGTAAGATGTTGGATGAAAGCGACAAGAACAAAACCCAAACATTGTTGAAATACATGCATGAGGCCGAACGTGATGGGTACAATTAGAAAAAAAAAAGGCTCAATCCCCGTTGTGAGCATTATATAAAATGGTAAAAAGGCTATAGACCTAAGTTTGATCTATCAACACTTCACTAGTATCACTCTAGGACAAGTTGTTGTCTCTTTGTTATGTATTTATTCCTAAACTCACTCTGATCAATGCACTTACCATCATAACTATTGGACATGCACTTAATATGATGCATAAAAGTTCATGCGTGGTAATACCTCCTTTCGCATTCATCATTATCAAGGGGTTGCATCCATCAGGAAGCAATGCAAGATCCAGTGTAGTCTTTTCTTTCCAGCTATTTAAGAGAATATGACAGGTCTTCCATAGGTAGGCCATTGTTCACCCTCCCATGCATGGCCCTACTGTGCTTTAACATTTCTGTAACAACACTTGATAAATCATGAGCCCTTTCCATGCCTCTTTCATGATTCTTGAAAAAGGTCTATGCAAATCATGTCTGATGCTGTGCTGCGTGCACATGTTCCGAAACGACAGTGAAGTAGACAAAACATGGGGGACACACATGTACAGATCCCATATGAGAGTTTGCATGTACAGTCACCTCATTTATCACATGCTGGACTGGGTTCTTTTCATCTAGGCATGTGATTATCAATACATGAAAAAAGGAGTTGTATATACCATCGGAGATAGATGTGATCAGTATGGCAAAATATTGGACGGATTGCGCCAAAGTATGTGACTTATGATCAAATGTGACACTGTATTTTGTGGAACTGAATTATACAGTCAAACACAAACTAAAGATGAGATGATTCCTTTTGGAAAAAGAAACAAGATGTACACATGCATGTGACAATCTGGGCCGAGGAATCTATGGTGTTGATGGTATGTTACATAGGGGGGCAAGCCAGGTACTCTCCTATCACAGGGGACACGGTTGTACACTTGTTCCAATGCAAAGACTCCAGCACTGTTTCATTTAGCTATATACCAAATCATTCATATTTTTCTGCCTGCTAGTCAGACTATATCAGATGAATGTAACCAGGCACTGCAAATCTTGCAAGTTGCAAGCCGCATTCTTAATACTAATATATAAAACCAGTATGCATCGATGGATCATAAAAGGTCGTGCTTGGGTTTCAGACATCAGCCGTGACTATGATTAATCTGCAGTTTCCTAGGAGTTAGTTAGTGTGCGTTTGGTTGGTGACCCAACGTGGGATGGAATTGGATGACTCATGATTTGCATGCGTTTGGTTATCGGGGACGTGGATGGAACCACCCACACGACAAGAATATTCGCGGTAGATGCCGACCCAATCGATCCGCCAAAATCGGCCGAACCTGTTGGTCCACGTTTTCGTAACCAGTTTCCAATCGCTAATCTTCTCCCTCGCTAGTACTGCGTAACTGTTTCTTTCTACGCCGCCGCCGCCGTAGGCCACCGACGGACGCCGCCGGTCCGCCGCCGCCGTGGGCCGACGAAGGACGCCGCCGCTTGCCGCCGTAGGCTGTCGAAGGACGCCGCCGCTCTGCTGCCGCCGAAGGACGCCGCCGCTCGCCGTCGTAGGCTGCCGAAGGACGCCGCTCCGGCGCTTCGCCGCTCTTGAGCTGGACGGCGGCAAAGAGCACGCCTCGCCTTGGCAGCGCTAGGAGCGGATGGGAAGGTTCCCGTTAACCACCTGTTAATGACCTGCTAAACACTGCATTTAATTAATGATCTAAACAGATTTCATCCCACCTACCTCATTTCCTTGGAACCAAACAAAACGGGGAATGAGGACCATCCCATCCACGAAACATGAATGGTTTCATTCCATACCTCTCAAACCAGCAACCAAACGGACGCTTATGTTACAAGGATGCTTCATTTGGACCAGGCTATAAGAGTGTTGAGGAAATATATTTTTACCAGAAGAGTCGAAGAAATATAATGCATCACTTAAGAGATCACTCCATAAATGCATTTCAAAGATTAAAATCTAGCAACGTACCAGAATACAGAATACAAGCAGGTTTGTGGGTTGATCATTAACTTTGTTAGAGCTACAACAAGGTGCCAAATACTGCTTAGAGTAGATGACAAGAAGGCTGAATCACGTCAACAAAAGCCAGTTGGATAAGAACTTGAATGCCACTCAGCCTTGTGATAGCAGCGGTGGAGTCCAGAAGTCTTGGCAGTGTACAGATGAGATGACCAGCTCGCTGAACTGACTACTAAACTGAGATGGGCAGGAACACCGCTTGGTATATGTGATTGGAGTTTCCACCAGATATGCATGACGCAATGATCAGTCGGGGGCTTGGGGCATCATGAATAAACTACTACTCCCTCCGTTCCACAATATAAGATGTTTTAGATGTTTCACATGTTGTCTAGATTCGGACTAAAAGAATGGAAAGTGGGTGAACACATACACTAAAACATGTCTAGATACATGTGGTACAAATACGAATGTGAAAAAGGTCTAAAACATCTTATATTATGGAACGGAGAGAGTATTATCTTAAATTCAAGTCAACGCTCCAGGCATGAAAGAGACATTCCTTCAAGAGACGAGCAAGAAAGTGGGAACCAGTCCATAGCTGAGCTAAGGCATTCAGTAAGTTCATCTATCTGGCGCTCCATCATGTATAACTGTTCAGCCCAATATTTTGATGACCACTCCTCTACTGTCCTGCATAATGGAAAACCATAGAAGATGAGACAAGACAACGGCAAAACAGAAGGAAATAAACAGTGCATCACACAACAGACTTGTAGGAAATACAGCTGTTGAAAATCGATATTGAGGTACACTTAAGGCTTTAGACATTATGATAGGTCGGTAAACATCAGTATACTTCCAATCAACAAAAACACTAGGTGTAGGTTTACCATTTACCATACCTTAAGTCTGCTTCTGAGGCATTACTGCAGTTAGAATACAGGAGCTTAACCGTAGGCTGCAGATGTGCTGTCCCATGTGAACCATCCATATCATTTTCATAGCAGTAACCAGAAAACAGCCATGTTCTTGAACTAAGGAGGACTATTTGCAGCATGGGCCTTTTGGTTTTCAAATTTCTCACTACAGTACGAAAAGATATTTCATCTTCAGCAATTTCAAGCAACAAATTAACAAAAAGTTTTCCCAATGTATGTCCCCTGCACATAGATAACATGTCCATGTTAGTGATGAACTCAGCTTATAAACACCAAGCCAATGCAGACTATCCAGTCACAGAGTTACAAGGAACATCAGATTTAATTAGAGTTGTTATTTAACTGCCTTTTTCTAATCTTTGGAAGTGGTACACTAGTTATCTCAAAACAAGTGAGAGCACGTATACTAACCTGAACACATCATGAGGACCCCCAGTAGGAAGGTCTGAGGATGTGTAGCACTTGAATAGCCGTACCCGTCCATCAGACGGAGCATTTGAACATTGCGAAGGGTATGACCCAAGAGGTGACGAGCAGTGGGGACATAGAAGTTCAACCCAGTTCACATCTTTCTGAAGGTTTGATTCTTTAACGATAAAGCTACTACCAAGAGAGATACTTTTTGTTAATTTGTAATCTCTTTCGTTCTCCAATGTAGTCTGCACCTTTGAGTTCCTAGAGGGCATTTCTGATGTGTTATTTTCAGCTTTTCCACTGTCACCACTGCCACAGCAGCAACTGCATGGATCCACCAGAAACAAATCAGCCTCTTGAGAAGTTTGGTCCATGTTCTCAACAATTGTAGCCTTCTCAGAGTTCACATCCACACCATTATTCAGCTGGCTAGTACCAGATTGATCACTCAAAGAAGTGCCTCCATTGTTTTCAGTAGTTATTTCAGCATTATCAATACAAGGAACATCTTCCGAAAGCACAGTAGGTTGCACCTGACTAGAACCATTTTTCTTTTCGTGGCATGCCTCCTCTTCTGAATTACTCAATTTTATCTTATCGGTCCTATGACCACTTTCTAGAGTAACATTAGACATAGCTTCCTGTAGTGCAACAAAATCAATACTGGGCACTAAATTATCTATTTTGGAAACCAAATCGGCCTCAAGATAATCCTTTTCTATAATAATGGAGGTGGCATCTAGTAGAGTTGTTCCTTCCAGGCGACCATATGCATTGATATACTTTGATACTAACTTTTCACTTGCCCCTCCAAATGATGTGCAACATCCACCAAACCAATTGTCAGCCACATCCTCCCAATTTAAAGACGGCATCTCCACAATGTCCCTGAAAAGCAGTTATCTTAATTATGATTCTCATTAACAAGATAAGATTCATAGAAAGCTTTTGGACCACAATAATATTGAAACATAAGTTATGCACTTAGTTCCCAAGCCCAGTACAAACTATTAGCAGCACCCATGAGCTGTAGATCAAACCAGGCAATGAATAGGCCGATAACTGTAAGTCTAATGCTTAGATGCAATAAGAAACTCCTAAGGTTAGTCATCTGTAGATCGCAGATACCATTAGGACTTAGGGTTCAAGAAATTATGTACTGAGCCGATAATATATTTTCCAAGTGATACCGGCATGTAAGACTACCCATAAACAATACATACTTCCCTTACCACTGTCCATGTTACTCAGTCAAATTCAGACTCTCTTAGAGCTTCTTTAGGATACTTACATTCCAAGGCATTTTACTAAACATATACAATACGATGATTGATGAGCAGATCCATCACAATAATAAGTTCTATCCAATTCAAAAACAAGGGAGGCGATATGAAAGTGCAAGGCATCTCTGAATCACCTACTAATTACATGTGAAAAGAACAGGTCGTGCAGGAGACATGAACAATGACAAAATTGTTTAACTTGGTCAAGAAACAAATTAACAAAAAGTTTTCCCAATGTATGCCCCCTCCACATAGATAACGTGTGTCCATGTTAATCATGACATAAGCTTGGCCAATGCAGAATATCCACTCACAGAGTTACAACTTACAAAGAACATCAGCTTTAATAAGAGTTGTTATTTAACTGCCTTGGGAGTGGTACACTAGTTATCTCAAAACAAGTGAGAAGCACATATACTACAAAACAGTTGATGTAATAAACATGCAGTCTGAGCGTAAACAGTACAAAACAGAACGCCGTGGCTCTGGACATTGCTATAATGCTGACTATGAAGTACTGAGCGTCAGCAGCTTGATTTTTATCTGTACAGAAGTGGCATGTGTAACTGAAGAGTAAACGCTGCAAGGTAGAAAGTAAGTACCGACCACAAGGTTGCCAGTGGTCTACCTTAGTGGCTGTTTTGTCAATCTTGCTGAGCATGCTTTGCAATACAAATGGACATCTCCAGAAGATAGACTCTTCAAATCTGCTTATCCATGAAAACGAACCAACAAAACAAGATATTAATTGGTCTGGAAAGGGGAGACAGAAAATGAAGGTAAATCTACGAACATTTCACTAGCATTTCAATGTAAGAAATCAGATTGTACTCTTCACTAAAATTTCAGGGGCTAAGGTCGTCTCTTAGTGACTACTGGTCTCAATTCAACATTCAATCCCAATTGGACCAACAAACTGAGCTCAAATTCATGCAAAAACCACTTCAGGAGGCAACTGGTAAAACTAAACCTGGCCTAACTTCGAAGTGAAATACAAGTGACCACAAGCTAACCATCGCGGAGGGAGAGGGGCGCGGGCGGGTCGGCGCCGGGGAAGGCGGCGGCGACGACGGGGTGGTCGACGGGGAGGACGAGGGTGAGTCGGACCTCGAGGTGGTCCCCCGCGGCGCGGCACTCGGGCGGGGCGGAGGGGTCCACGAGCACCCTCGGCACGGGGACCCTGAGGGAGACGGGGCCCGTCCCGGAGAGGGAGAAGGAGAGGAGGAGGAGGGAGGCGTCGAGGCGGAGGTCGGCGCGGAGGCCGGAGAGCGCGGCGGCGGAGAGGGCCGGGTGGGAGAGGTAGAGGCGCAGAACGGGTAGGTGCGCCAGGGTCTCCCAGGTGTACCGCCACTGTTGCCGGTCCGCGCGGTCGCCGGCGGAGAGGGAGGAGGAGGCGGCGGCGGCCATGGCAATGGTGCTCGGCGACGGGCTCTGCCGA
Source organism: Puccinellia tenuiflora (assembly GCA_012064385.1). Lineage (NCBI taxonomy): Eukaryota > Viridiplantae > Streptophyta > Magnoliopsida > Poales > Poaceae > Puccinellia > Puccinellia tenuiflora. Next base: position 1,129,552 of record QRDG01000081.1, on the reverse strand, counting down.
CGCGGCTACTGTGGGGTTTAGTGAGGTTCTAGGTCAGGAAACGTCGGTGAATCGTGCCCGTCCATCTTTGAACGGATGGAGGGAGTTGCCCTGTAAAGTGTGCTTAGGCAGTTGGCCTATTCTCGAGCAGACATGTTCGTGCTGTCCAGTCCAGTCCTTCGAGCCTCTTCGTTCACATGATCAAACAGAGGAATTATAGCAACAAGTTTGAGCATATGAAAACTTTCCTACATGCTACTCCAAGAAAAGGTTCTCAAAATTTGAATTCTATAGAACTACCTTACCAGAAAAATAGAGTGCACCCTCGCAAAAAAAAAGTATATTGCAAAAGAAGAGAGTGTATATAGTGAACACCGGTGCATCTGCACCCACTTAAAAAAATACATTTTGAATATCGTAAAAAATGTTAAAAAAATCTGAAACAATATTGACCTCGGATAGGGTCAACGGGATAAGTTAACATTGTACCGTGTGTGGACTATACCTTTGTTGGATAATCTCATTTTGAAGCATGATATGCATATATTGCGGCAAAATGTTGGGGAAAATCCAATTGAGCAGCAAGACTACGATGTGGACATTAGCTATAGACAAAGCAGGAGCTCCACACATTTATGGCCGGATCTAGCACCCCTCCTACCCCGGCAGTCACCGGGCTTGACGGCAGCACAACACTTTGAACATTCTGAACATTTAAATTATAGTTTTTTCGATAAGTTTTTGGATCCACGATTGGATACATTGCTTCGGGAGCATGGGGCCGCATCGCTCGGGCAACAACCGTATCCAATTATTGCGGGAGGAGCTCAGTCAAGTGAACTCCAAGCTCACCACAATGGAATCAAGGACAAAGAGCACTCATGGAACATATATGTATGTGTACTAAAATACCCATTTTGGTTTGAATACCAAATAATGTGAAGAAACATGCTGCTCTAGAGACTCAAAAAGTTTGAGTACGAGTGTATTCAATTTTAAAGTGGATTGGACCAACTAATTTAGATATGTGATGGATATTCACAATATGTCCCGCATCCAGACCTCTAGTCTAGATTAAAAAATTACACCTCTAGATATACAAGCACTTTCCAACACATGAAGTAGAAAGAAAGAGACCGTTGACTCAAGTCTTAGAAAACTAAGAATATCATGCACTGTTGCAATTTAAAAATTCGCTGAATCTGCACAATCTGTGGTGTCCAAAAACAAGTGATATGCAGCGAACAGTACTACTCTGTTGAGTCTGTTCTCCCTGTATTTTTAAATCAGGTAGTATCACTATGAGTATTTAATGGCAGCAAATTCGGCCTTGAGCCGGTCATTCGTAGCAAATTCGGCCTTGAACTGGTCAACGAAGGGCGCCCCGCCGGACCAGCAGGGCAGGCCGTCGATCGCCGCCGGCACGAGGCTCTCCCTGTATACGCACCAGCGCGTTTTAGCGCGGTCATTGCCGCGCCGGAGCACACGCACCGTCCTCTTCTCCTTGACATCGTAAAGCGTGACCCAGCCGCCGACGGCGAACAGGACGAGCACGTCCCCCTCGAGCGCCGCCACGGCCTCTCCGTACTTCACGCCGTAAGCAGGTACCGTCGCCGCCGCGGGCAGCTCCACGCGGACGCGGTGCGACCACCTCTCTTCTGCGTAGTCATCGAGGGCCCAGATGTCCAGGTACGGCCACTCGCCCATCGCCGACAAGGCGAGCGTGCCGCGCATGTCGAACAGGTTGATCAAGTGGTCGGGGACGGTCGCGGCGGCGGGCGGCAGCGGCATCCGCCGGAACGTCTCGGAGACGGTGTCGAAGGCGAGCATGGCGGAGGAGTTCTTGCCGGTCCACGGGTGCCGCGCCCAGTGCAGCGTCCCGCCGACGTCCACGCCGCACGGCGGGAACGGGTGGTCCGGGTCCCCGCGGAAGTCCGCGAAAGGGCCGAGGCGCCGTGGCTGGGCGGTGCCGGTCGAGAACACGTAGTGAACCGGGCGAAAGCGGATGGTGCCTTTGCCGTCGTCGTCGTCAGCTACCGAGGAGGGCTCATCGTCGTCGTCAGCGGCACACGGGTGGTACTTGTAGACGCGTCGGGTCGAGTCGTAGTACATGGCGCCGGACGGACGGTGGAGGTAGAAGCCGGACGGCACGACCCACATGCACGGCGTGGGCACCAGCGCCGGGAACCTCGCGCACTGCCGCGTCGCCGGGTTGCAGATGACGAAGCTCTCGTCGAGCGGTGGCGTCGACAGCGAGAACAGCAGCAGGCCGTCGCATGAGCCGAAGTATCTGAGGTAGTACCCATGGTCCAGGAGGCGCCGGCGGACTATGAGCCGAAGTATCTGCTCGTGTAAATTTGTTCAGGTACTAGTAGGCTACTATACATCATACATGTATGTATGCACAAGGACGACCGAAGCGGTTCCGTGTACCGCTGCAGGTAAGGATGCAAGTGGACACGTCCGCGGACGTGCCCGCATTGGCCGCAATAGCCGTGACTTGGAATAGCAGGATTAGCAGATGCCCGCGGACAGATCGCTCGCGGACGTTGCAGGTTTGGCAGGTTTTGCAGGATTGACAGCCCGCATGGATTTATAATGTTGAAGCAGGCAGAGCGACTGAACGCGGCCGAGCAAAGGCAGCGGACAACGACGAGGGCGGCGTGACAAATACAGCGATGAGAGCCAGTAATGTGCTGTAGACTGTAGTATACGTATGGACTTTGGATCAATCAAGCTAGGTGTGTATGTGTAAATTCATTGCTTCTGGCAAGGCAAAATCGCGTCAAAAGCGATTGGATAGAGCTAACGTTGCTACAAGGAATCGACAAGCTCTTCCAGGTTGCTCTTCGTCAAAAATAAATTCACGAATGGACTACTTGCATCAGCAAAAAGCGAATCGAGCCTAAAGCCAATATAGTCTGAGATGAACAACGGCGACATTGGTGGCAATAAGCGGCAGCGGCGGAGGTATACTGTCTGGGTACTTGCATGTGCAAGTGTACGCTTTGCAAGATATTAACAGGACATGCAGGATTAACAGGATATACGGACTGTGGCGTGAAGCCCGCTTAGATACAGCAGGTTGTCCGTCACGCCGCCAACGCGATTGAAGCGGCGCGGCCGGAGCGGGCTTGCGGACACCTGCGTCCACCTGCACCCCTAGCTGCAGGTAACCGAGTCGGGCAGTGGATTCCACCTTGAAACAGGATTTCAAGATGATATAAATTAGTCTTCCTACTTAACATACACTAGCAAAATGCCCGTGCGTTGCAACGGGACTGAAAAACAAAAACACTACGTACGTTTTGACAATCATATAGTTCTATTTTATTTTGCGAGTTTATGTGATATATAGTTATATAGACTATATTTGTGTATGTGTCGCAAACTAATATACGAGGGAAAACAGTATATTTCATAAGCCACCCAAAGAAGTTGTCGAATAAACTCGAGCATGAATCTACAACCATGCATATAAAGCTGACTCATACACACGAAGGTCGTCTAGTGACAGCTTACCTAGGATATCACTCATGTTTTCTAGCAGATGCTCGCGACAAATTTGATTTGGATTTCGGCCGGAAAAAATTAATTTCGCCCATTTCGGTCTGGACCGGTAAGATCATTTACCGGTCGAAAACATATGTATTTTAGGGGATTTTATTCAAAAAAATTTGAAAAATTGAAGTTTGGTCGAAATTTAAACGAAAAATCAAATTTCAGTCTTATTCCAGTAAGTTTTCGCTCTAAGATTCAAACTTTGCTTCCTGCTTTTCGTAAAGGATCGGACCGAAATTTCCGAAATTTGCGAATTTCGGCCGGAAAAAACGAATTTCGCCCATTTCGGTCTAGACCGGTAAGATCATTTACCGGTCGAAAACATATGTATTTTAGGGGATTTTATTCAAAAAAATTGAAAATTTGAAGTTTGGTCGAAATTTAAACGAAAAATCAAATTTCAGTCTTATTCCAGTCAGTTTTCGCTCTAAGATTCAAACTTTGCTTCCTGCTTTTCGTCCGGGATCGGACCGAAATTTCTGAAATTTGCGAATTTCGGCCATTTCGTTTGGCACGGGTAAATTTCCAAAACCGAAATCCAAAACCTTGAATGCATAGCAAGTTCGGTCGAGTAATACAAAAGTGGAACCACTTCACCAAGAAATGAAGTCTACTCGGAGGCCATCTCATATAGAATGGGAGCTGGATGTTGATTAACATGCCGTGAACCAAGTAGTTCAGAACACATGTGAAACCCAATAAATATTTCACGCATGAACTGATTTGATCATGAAATACGATCTCTAGCTAATTAAGTCAGTTAGTACTTTTCAGTTCTCACCTGTTTGACCACCACAAGTTTGTATGTGCTGCAAAATAAAGAGCACTTTCTACTCTGATGCGTAAGAAACAACAAATCATCAGATTCATCAAACTTGCCTTGAATCAACAAATTTCATAGAAACCTTCACAGGCAAACCATATGGAGTTTAGCTGAAAGAGAGAAAAAACAAGAACATAGGTTTGGATAAATTAACCACATCTAATCCTCTTATGTCCTGCAAAATCCATACAGCAAAAATAAGATTCCTATAGGGCGGCCATAGTGTAACGGTAGCAAACACAATCAATTTAGTACGTTAGCTGGCATCAACCAACGATTACACTGGTCCAGAGAGTGGGACTCAAGAAAGCAAGAGAACTTGCAGCATCTCCAATGATCCCAAACACAAAGGTTATTAAGTTGTTAACTGAACATAATCAACAGGGGCGAGAGGATCTGCACCACCCCTGCTTGGGAAGCGACAAAAAATACTTAGAAAACAAAATAAAGGATGCACGCGACCTCATCTCCTCACGTACCAATGCGCTGCCTTGCGTCTGGATGAGGAACTCGGCAGGACGGACTTCGATCGGATGGGAATACGCCAACCACATGGATGAGGAGCTCTTGCAGGCGAGGAGGTGCTCCGTCTGGTGGAGGAGCTCAGGCTGGAGGTGGAGCTCATGCTGAAGGATGAGCTCGAGCTGAGGCGATCGTCCGACAGGAGGAGGGGCTCGGGCTGGAGGAGGACGGCGGCGAGTTCGGTTCTATGGAGGAGTCCATCCGATGGGAGCTCGGCCAGAGCGGGAGGACGCCGCTGCTCGGGAGGAGGTCCTCCGGCGGATCGCGTCAATGGAGACTCGGGGATGCGTATGATTGGGGATTATTTCTTTTCCACAGTAGCACCGAACCGTCAATGTTTGACTTAGCGGTGGTATCCAATCGAGCCACCATGAACAGAAAAGAGAGGGGAAAAGAGAGGCCATCTTGAGCCGAGCATCGCCTTAGGGAGGATGTGGACGAAGGCTACACGATCTGCCTGGGATGCACCAGATCGGGACTGAACACTGCAGATCCGAGTCCATGGCCGCCGCCCATCGCCGCCTCTCCGGTCACCACGGCCAGACAAAGCAGAGAAAGGGCTAGAGGTCGAGTTGCACAGCCACGATCAGAAGGGCGCGCTCCAGGTCGTTCGCGGCGAGGGAAGTAGCGCCGGCTTTCGCAAAAAAAAAAAAAAAAAAAAAAAAAACATACATAGTACAACCGAATCGAACGGTGTCGATCGTATCGTGTGCTCAATCCCAACTTATACTCTGGCTAGCTACCAAAACTGATCTCCGTGCAGTAATTCACATTCCATTTACCTCTATTTTAGCGTAATTCACATTCCATTTACATCTATTACAACGTATATATACAGGCACAGATTCTTGGATGAAGCAGCCGCGAAAGCTCCCCGCTCCCCTCGTGCTCTTACGCCAGTCATCATTCATGGCATATGTTTGAGAGCTCACCTGACCGATCACCTGTATACACACAACAAGAGTTTCCCTTTTTTTAGTTTTAAGAGAAAGCCTTGTGACACGCTTTATTGTAAATAATAAGAGGAATTTTACAGTACCCTGGTACTCCACATGGGTGATAAGGAGTACCAGTCAATTATAGCCCTTGATGTATCGGGGTATTTTTGGTTTTTAACCATCTTCTTCTTCCTGGTAACAAACCGTAGAACACGACAATATCAACGATGCGTAGCTGTGAAAAGAAACTGCATCGTATAAATTGAGGCGGCGACACTGGTAACAACGACATCGCATATCGCACACGATCCGGCCGACTTGCCGTAGTGGAGACCTGCCATCACCACAACCATAACTGGACATGTCCGCTCCGCCGTCCTCAAAAGTCGCCTTCGCTGGAGCGGTAGCCGCCGCCGGCCGGCGGACATGGAGAATAATTTCGATGGTATAGGCGTTTGTTGAATGTGTGTCGGATAGAAGACACATCTTCCCAATCCTCATCCGCCAGCAGATCAATTTTTTATTTAAGACCACAGGCAAGCATAACACAAGAACCAAGAGGAAAATTCGCCATCCGACGAGGTCATCTGGAACCAAGAAAGAATCGCCATCTTGGTCCGTGCGCAAACTCGAACGATGCCTCTGCCATGGTCAATCCATACACATGACGGTGGATCTGATCTTATAACGCTAATAATGACAGTTAATTTCGTTTTTAATTACTATTGTACCCTTGGAATCATTGGTACTCCTTGGGATTTTGTGGCGGTACTCCGTAGCATTACCCTTGGAGTACCAGTAAACCTGGGCCCTAGGATCTAAGAAAATAGACGGTTAATAAAGATTTAGGGGTACCGTAAAAGTTCTCAACCCTTATACAGCGTTCAGTACATCCGGAATAATAAATCTAGGGGGGTCATCGTCTCAAAACACAGAATTATTTGAGTAAAAAAAAACCTTGCTATTTTATGCGCACCAAATTTGCTTCCCTAGAGCAATGTTGGATCTTCACCCGGCCAATTCTGCTTAAGCTTCTAATTATCAGATATTTTTCTTAGAAAAAAAACCCCATGGGTCTTCTGGTTACCTCCTGCCTAGGTACGCTCCACGTCGTCACTCTTCGTGCTCACCAAAAGAACATCATCGTAGTGGGGGGCTCCACGACATAGCAACCACACCTTGGAACAGGAGTAATTGAGTTAGCATAGCAAAATGAGATATAACTCTTTTAAGAGAAGATAGAGCTACATTACACACCTCTTGATTTCTCGCGCCTCTCTATATTCATCATATCACACAACTAAGTCAAATTAATAGATTAGTTATGCTTATGTTGGCAGTAGCGCCGGGTTGATCATTCCTCACATCTACGCTCATATCCACACACACACCATACGGCTCTGTTCTTCCTCACTGCGGAGAAGAGCACGCGAACATGCTGCTAGCCAGCCGATACACCCCTTGTTGAGTGTCTCACACGTTGAATACATCGCACACAGAAGTAGGTTGTTACCAAAGACGACCCCGAGGCCTGAACATGTATACGTCCTTGCGTGTCTCGGGCCGTTAGCCTATTGATCAGACCATGGTTAAAAGCCCTACATACATACAAATTCACTTGTCGGTTACGAACTACCAAGAATTAACGCATCAGGTGGGGGATTTGTGCGCCAACTTTTGAGCGTTACGATGGCCTCTTCATTCACTTTGACCATCGACGGCTCCGACACCGCCCTAACCTCCACTATTCGTTCAGTGTACCTGAATGAAGGGCTCGTTATCGGCAAACCCAAATGCCGCCGACAAGCTCCATCTCCCCCCCCCCCCCCCCCCCCCTCGTTATCGGCGAACCCAAATGCCGCCGACCAGCTCCATCTCCCCCCCCCCACCCCACCCACCCCCCGGCCGGGGCGAACGCCCAGGGATTTTCGATGATGCGCGTGATCTTCAATCTACATTGCGTCGACAAAGACTACGCGACTTCATCCTGCGTTTCCCTAAGAAAAACAACTCAATAGCCAGCGCCTCCTCGGACCTAGTTACCGTCATCAATGCGTTTGTCAAAGGCCTCCAGGATGACTGTCGTTCAAACCTTCTGCTTCGAAAGTTCGAATAAGTCTGAAACTGTCGATATTTACTGTAGCTACTGTCGACAGAGTTCAGTTTCAATTTCAGTTACCAGATAAGTTAGTTAGATATTTCTAGCTCAAGTTAGTTGGCAAGGACGCGGTTTGTGCGATCCTTCCGTAGTTGTAGCATCGATCGGGCACACGAACTGGTCGTGGGATGGCACGACTCGATAGATGTGAGTGGCCCTAGATCGTAGGCAAGAATAAAAGGGAAGAGAAAACAGAAAAGCAACAACTTTGAACACTGCACCAAAAACCTGTGTCTCTCGTTTCTTCAGAGTTCGTTAGAAAAACACCTAAGAGAGAGAGAGAGATTGCAATGACATTTGGTATCAGAGCCATGTCGAAGGGTGGAGGTGGCGGGTCCAGGACGGCGCCCCTCCTTATCGCCTCCACCACGACGTGGCCGCAGCCTTGTGCGCCGCGGAGGCGGCAAGCTGGTTGTCCGCGAGCGGTTCATCCGCGAAACAACCGGGCTCCGCCAAGTACCCGACCCTGACGCGGTCGAATTACGTGGAGTGGGCAATGGTGATGAAGGTTCAGCTCCAGATCGCGCGTCTCTGGGACGCGATCGAGTACGGCACCGACGATGAGCACGACGACTGGGCGGCGCTAGGTGCGTTGCTGCGGGCCGTGCCGCCAGAGCTCGTCCGCACGCTGGCGTCCAAGGATAGAGCCAAGGATGCGTGGGAAACCCTCAAGACATTGAGGCTCGGGTGCGAACGCATCCGGGAAGCCAAGGCGCAGCGGCGTTGCCGCGAGTTTGAAGAACTCCGGTTCAAACCCAACGAGTCGATCGAGGACTTCGCGATCTGGCTGACGGGCATCATCGACGACCTCGAGCTCCTCGGCGATCCAAAGGATGAGTACACGGCCGTCCTCAAGTTCCTTCGCGTCGTGCCGCGCCAATACCATCCGGTGGTGATGGCCATCGAGCAGGTTGTTATCCTGAAGGAGCTCACCATAGAGGAGCTGTGCGGCCGTCTTGTTACGGCCGAGGAAGGCTACAATCTCGAAGATGAGGTCACCGACGGTGTGGGCAAGCTGCTGCTCACCGAGGAGGAGTGGGCGGCTCGACAGAAGCAGCGCAGCGGCTCATCTTCGTACGGCGGTGAGAAGAAGGGCAAGCCCAAGCCATCAGGAGACAATGGCAAGTCTCCAACATACGGCGAGGCAACGGGCGGCTCCGGTGGTCGCAAGCCAGGCAACTGCAGGTACTGTGGGAAGCCTGGTCACTGGGCGAAGGAGTGCCGCAAAGCCCAGCGTGATCGTGAGCGCAAGGAGAAGAAGGAGGCGGCAAACCTTGTCTGTCTAGGCGACGAGCACGAGGACGGGCTGTTCATGGCCATCGTCAGCGAAATCATCACTCCCCAGGCTGTCTTCCTCAACGAAGAAAAGGTGATTCCAGTTCCCTCACCTGATGGTGTCTGGTTCTTTGACACAGGAGCGAGCAGCCATATGACTGGCGAGCGTCACATGTTCGCCACCCTGGATGAAACCGTGCATGGCATGGTGAAGTTCGGGGATGGATCGCACGTCGCCATCAGTGGCCGTGGAACTGTCGTGTTCCGCACCCAAGGCGGCGAACAACGAGCACTCGCCAACGTCTTCTTCATCCCCAGCCTACAGAGCAACATCATCTCGGTGGGGCAACTGGACAAGGGCGGGTGCGACATCGGCATCAGGCATGGGTACATGACGATCCGCGATCCAGCGGAACGCATGCTCGCGCGAGTCAAGCGCACGGGGAGCAGGCTGTACACAGGAGTCCTGACGATCGACGCACCAGCTTGCCTGCTGGCGCAAGGAGATAGCGCAGCGTGGCGCTGGCATGCCAGGATGGGGCACCTGCACTTTCGTGCTCTGCGTGCCATGTCCACGAAGCAGATGGCTCGGGGCATACCGGTTATCGATCGTGTGGAAGAATACTGTGACGGCTGCGCGCTGGGGAAGCAACACCGAGCTCCTTTTTCCCAGGCCACCACATACAGAGCTGAGAACGGCCTCGACCTGGTGCACACTGACCTGTGCGGGCCGATCACGCCGGCGTCGCCCAGCGGCAAGCAATATTTTCTTCTGGTCGTGGACAATCACAGCCGCTACATGTGGTTGGAGCTGCTCAAGACCAAGGACGAGGCGTTCAAAGCCTTCAAGAAGGTGCATGTGATAGAGCAGATGCAAGCTCCGTGCATTCCGGTCTGACCGGGGCGGCGAGTTCAACTCCATCGAATTTCGCGAGTACTGCGAGCAGATCGGCGTGAAGCACTACACCACCACACCCTACTCCCCTCAGCAGAATGGGGTTGTGGAACGCCACAATCAGACGGTCGTGGAGATGGCCCGTTGTCTGTTGAAGAGCATGGCCGTGTCGTCGTACTTCTAGGCGGAGGCAGTCAAGACTGCAGTCTACATCCTCAACCGGGCACCAACACGGAGCTTGGTGGGCGTCACGCCATATGAGGCATGGCGTGGGCGAAAACCCACTGTGCAGCATCTGCGCACATTCGGGTGCACGCCACACGTGAAGAAACTTGGACCTGGAGTCACCAAACTCTCAGATCACTCGACACCGATGATCTTCGTCGGTTATGAGGAAGGCACCAAAGGCTATCGCGTGTACGATCCAGCGACCAAGAAGGTGCAGGTAACTCGTGATGTTATTTTTGAGGAAAACAGGCCTTGGGATTGGAACGCGCCGGGCGCGCTCTCGCCACGCACGGCGTCCATGACATTCACGGTGGTGTACAACACCGATCGTGGAGACCAGGAGCTGGACACTGGCGGCGTAGTGGTGCAACCCTCTACTCCAACAAATGGGTCACCACACTCACAGGAACAGGCTCTGTGAGAGCTTGAACCTGGCACTCATGACGGCTCATCGCCGATGCCGTCCAGCCTGACAGACAAGCCTTCCGGCTCCGCGCCGGGCATGTCCAGCGCATCTCCTGCTACAACTCAAGTGCCACTACCCCAACCGACACACCAGATGGTTACAAGGGCGCAACGGGGCATCTTCCGTCCAAACCCGCGCTATGCCAATCTTGCCATGGCTGACGACGACGATCCTGAAGGTTCAGAGGTGCTGCAGCTTGTGACTGCAGAGGATCCAACGTGCATCGAGGAGGCACTATCAGTACCCGCCTGGAAGGAGGCGATGGACGCGGAGCTCAAGTCCATCCGCGACAATGCGACATGGTCACCGTCGTCACTCCCGCACGGCCACCGTGCAATCGGTGTCAAATGGGTCTTCAAGGTAAAAAGGGATCCTGCTGGGAACATTGTGAAGCACAAGGCGCGCTTGGTGGCGAAAGGGTACGCACAGAGGCAAGGCATGGATTTTGAAGAAGTGTTTGCCCCAGTGGCACGCATGGAAACAGTGCGGCTGCTGCTTGAACTCGCCGCGCACGAGGGGTGGCAAGTCCATCACATGGACGTGAAGTCCGCGTTTCTCAATGGCGAGCTGCAAGAGGAGGTCTATGTGCACCAACCTCCTGGCTTTGCCATTGACGACGATGCGGGCAAGGTGCTAGGGCTGCACAAGGCACTGTATGGCCTTCGTCAAGCACCGCGAGCTTGGAATGCCAAGCTGGACGGCACACTGGTGTCTCTCGGCTTCACTCGGTGCCCACTGGAGCATGGAGTGTACCGCCGCGGCGATCAGACCAACCTGCTTCTCGTCGGAGTGTACGTTGATGATCTGGTGATCACGGGAAGGAACACTGCCGACATTGATGACTTCAAGAAGCAGATGAAGAACATGTTTGATATGAGTGATTTGGGTCTCCTGAGCTACTATCTTGGTATTGAAGTTCGGCAGCAAGACGGAGAGATCACTATGTCACAGAAAGCCTATGCCATCAAGGTTCTGGAGCGCGCCGGGCTCAGCAACTACAACCCCTGCCACACGCCAATGGAGCATCGGCTTCAGCTGAGCAAGGTGGAAGGGGGAGAGATCGCCGACGCCACCAAGTACAGGAGCATCATCGGCAGTCTCCGTTATCTGGTCAATACATGGCCAGACATAGCTCATGCCGTGGGTGTCGTGAGCAGACACATGGAAGCGCCTGGCAAGGCACATTGGGCAGCCGTGAAGCAGATCCTCCGCTATGTGCGTGGAACCTTGGACTACGGCTGCAGATACAGAGGAGGAGATAGTGCATGGTTGATCGGCTTCAGCGACAGCGATCACGCCGGTGACATCAACGATCGCAGGAGCACCACCGGCTTCATTTTCTTCATCGGCGACAGTCCAGTTTCATGGACCTCAGAGAAGCAAGGTGTGGTGGCTGTCTCCTCGTGTGAAGCTGAGTACGTAGCGGCGGCAGCAGGAGCAAGCCAAGGAGTTTGGCTGAACAGGCTCATCGGTGAACTCATGGGTGTCGAGCAGTCAAAGTTTACACTCATGGTGGACAACAAATCCGCCATTGCTCTCTGCAAGAATCCAGTGCACCATGGGCGTAGCAAGCACATCGACACCAAGTTCCACTACACTCGCGAGCGGATTGAAGCTTGGGAGATGGATGTCGACCATGTGCGAACTGATGATCAACTAGCTGGCATTCTGACAAAGGCTTTGGGAAGAACCAAGTTCGTCGAGCCGCGTCAAATGATTGGTGTTCAGAAAATCATCATTGGGCAGCAGGTTTGAGGGGGAGAAATGTCGTTCAAACCTTCTGCTTCGAATAAGTCTGAAACTGTCAGTATTTACTGTAGCTAATGTCGACAGAGTTCAGTTTCAATTAGCAGATAAGTTAGTTAGATATTTTCTAGCTCGAGTTAGTTGGCAAGGACGCGGTCTCTGTGATCCTTCAGTAGTTGTAGCATCGATCTGGCACACGAACTGGTCGTTGGATGGCACGACCCGGCAGATGTGAGTGGCCCTATATCGTAGGCATGAATAAAAGGGAAGAGAAAACAGAAAAGCAGCAACTTTGAACACTGCATCAAAAACCTGTGTCTCTCGTTTCGAAAAACACCTGAGAGAGAGAGATTGCAACGACAATGACTAACATCAGCGAGGTCTTTGACATCACCGATGACTTTGCGGTAGGTGACGACGCCATCCGCAACCGGCACAAGGGCCTTCAGCCGGAAGCCAAGCTCAAGGACAAGTAAAGTGGTGAGTTCATCGCCAACTGACGAGCTATGTGTGCTGTATTCGCGTCCTACCCTATGTACGGCTAGTCGCCCCTCGCCGCGCATGTTGAACAGGCTGATCAAGTGGTCGGGGATCGTTGCGTTGGCGGGCGGCAGCGGCATCCGCCGGAACGTCCAGTACCCTGCAGTATGGCGGAGGAGTTCCCGCCTGTCGACGGGTGCCGCGTCCCACCGATGTCCACACCGCCGAAGGGCGGGAACGGGTGGTTCCCGCGGAAGGCCTGGAAAGGGCAGAGGCGCCGTGGCTGGCCGGCACCGGCCGAGAGCACGTAGTAGTCTAGGGCACCACTGCTTCCACACGGCGCAGTAGCCGAGGACGGCAGACACGGTAAAATCTCTGCCAGAACGTCCTCGTTCAGGTCATTTCCCAGCGCGACTTGGATCACCGGCACCGCCTCTCTTAATTTCTATCTTATGTTAAAAAAATATTGATGGCTTTGTCGTATGTAATCATCAGACAATCAAAAGACTTTTACCCACCAGCAAATTTTGGTTCTGTTATCAGAATTTAAACAATATTTGTTTATCATCTAGTAGTATGTAATTTCTACGGCTAGAAGTGATGTTTTAGTTAACAAGAAAAATTGCATATAGATTGTAACATAAGCTTGTACTACTAGTATTCCCTGATAAACTGTAAATATATTGTACCTATTTGTAATTGTATCATGTACTCTACCCCTATATAATACAAAGCCACCCCAATGTGAGAGGTGTGCAATACCCTACCCATACACGTTTTCATGGTATCAGAGCCGGCGGCGCACTAACCCAGATCGATCTACGATCGCGCCGTCGACGTCCTCTCTTCCGCTTCCGTGATGTCGCTCACCTCGCAGACCTCCTCTGCGTTCTCCTCTAGATCGACTGTCTCCTCCCTTGCTACCTCGTCTGGCACAGCGGCCGCCAAGATGGTCTCTGTGATTCCCACCTCGCCGATCAATCTGACTAATCAGATTACGATCAAGCTCGACAGCAACAACTTCCTGTACTGGCGTACCCAGGTGATTCCGATCCTTAGGAGTAACCGGCTGTTTGGGTTCATCGATGGATCTCTTGAATGTCCGTCTGAGATGATACCCAATACCGAGTCAAACGATCCCAAGATGGTCCCCAATCCCCTCTTCAGCGCTTGGCATCAGCAGGACCAAGCCATACTGACGGCCTTTGTCTGCTCCCTCTCCGAGAGTGTCCTCGGGATGATGACGATGGTCACCTCGTCGCGAGAGGCATGGGAAACCCTCTGCGGCAGCTTCTCCTCCGAGTCGACGGCTCGGGCTATGCATATTCGCAGCGAACTCAACCAGACAAAGAAGCTGAACTCCTCCGCCTCCGCCTACTTCAACAAGATCAAGGCACATGCTGACACACTTGCCTCCATCGGCCTTCCGCTTCGCCCGGAGGAATTCTCTGGCTATCTTTGCCAGGGACTCGACCACGAGTACGACTCGCTGGTCCAGCTTGTTTCTGCCAGGGCGCTCACCGATCCCATGCCGGTGAAGGACATCTACTCCCAGATGCTCGCGACAGAACAGCGAGTTGAGTCACGCCGTGCGGAGCTCGGCGCCAACGCCCAGATGATGGCTCACTACTCGGCACGCAGCGGCTACCCTGCGTTCCAGCAGGCTCCTCCGCCAGCTCACCTGCCCAAGCCGGCGTTCAGCCCTAAGCCGGCTGCTTCACATGCGCAGCCCTCTGCCAATCGTCGTGGACAAGATCAGCGCAACGCTCCACCATCCGGCTCTCGTCCCACTTGCCAAATCTGCAGCAAAGTGGGACACGTTGCCTCTTGCTGCTTCAAGAGGTTCCAGCGCGACTTCCTCGGCGCTGGCAACGATGGGCGGTACATGGATCGCCAGCTCTCCGCCCTCTCGGTGACTCGTGGTGGTGGGGGCCCTACATCGACTTCATATCCAGTTGACCCCAACTGGTACGCTGATACCGGAGCTACGGATCACCTCACCAACGACCTCGACAAACTCACCATGAAGGAACCATATCGTGGCAAGGACCATGTCCAAACCGCTAATGGAGGAGGTATGCGCATTACACATATTGGTCATTCCACAATTCCCACTTCTTCACAGTCATTACATCTCAACAATGTTCTTCATGTTCCTTCTGTTTCACGAAATCTTCTCTCGGTAAAGAAATTTTGCTATGATAATAACGTGTTTTTTGAATTTCACCCTTGGTATTTTCTTGTCAAGGATCGGGCTACGAGGGTGGTTCTTCTTAGAGGGGGATGTCGTGGAGGTCTCTATTCGCTCAATGAGTCGTCTCTCAAGCAAATCTTCAGCAGTGTCAAAGTGTCGCGTGAGCAGTGGCACTCACGTCTAGGTCATCCAGCTACCCAAGTTGTCCAGCATATTTTACATCGTTATGAGCTTCCCTCAGAGTCAGTCAATAAAGTTGTTATTTGTGATGCTTGTCAACAAGGAAAAAGTCATCAGTTACCATTTTCCCTTTCTACTCGTGTTACTACAGCACCACTTGAAATTATTTATTTTGATGTATGGGGTCCCGCCCAAATATCTGTGAGCGGTCATGAGTATTATGTCAGTTTTGTTGACGCTTATAGTCGTTTCACATGGCTCTACCTTCTCAAACACAAATCAGATGTTTTCCAGATTTTTCTTCAATTTCAACAACATGTAGAACGCCTACTAAATAGAAAAATCTTGCATGTTCAAACTGACTGGGGAGGGGAGTATCATAGGTTAAACAAGTTCTTTTCTGATATTGGTGTGTCTCATCGTGTATCCTGTCCTCACACACACCAACAAAATGGTACTGCTGAAAGAAAACATCGTCATATTGTTGAAACAGGGCTAACATTACTTGCTCATGCCTCTGTTCCTCTCCGTTTTTGGAGTGATGCGTTTACCACTGCCTGTTTTCTTATCAATCGCCTTCCTAGTCGTGTAATCTCCATGCAAACTCCCATTGAGCGTTTGCTAGGAGAAACTCCTGATTATACCTTTTTTAAGGTGTTTGGATGTGCATGCTGGCCACACCTTCGCCCATATAATAACAGAAAACTTGAATTCCGATCTAAACAATGTGTTTTCCTTGGCTATAGCTCTCTCCATAAAGGTTACAAGTGTCTCCATATCGCCACCAACAGAGTCTACATATCACGTGATGTTGTGTTCGATGAGAATGTATTCCCATTCTCTCAAAAGTCGTCTCCTTCCAACCTACCACCATCCACTACCTCTCCTTTACGGTCTGACCAATTTGTTGATGCCGCACATACTCCTATGCTTCTTGCTAATCATGGTGCAGGTGCGGGACGCGGCGCACGCCTTGAATTACTTGACGATGATTCTTCAGGAGCAGCTGCTCCAGCTTCCGTTGATCACAGGGAGGAGTACGTCGATCGTAGCCTCCCGCTGCATGGCCTCGAGGCGCCCGCCCATGCATCTGGCGCAGCGGCCGACCGCGGCTCACCTGTGCCTGACGCGAGCGGCCCATCTACACCCGCTCGGTCGCTCAGCCCATCGTCCTCGAGCCCCTCTGGGCCGGCCTCCTCACCTGGCACCGCGTCTTCTGCAACTGGACCGGTCCATCCTCTTGGGTCGGCAACTTTTGATGCGGACGGAGGAGCACTCTCGCCAGCGACGTTGCCTGCATCTCCAGTCGCACATGTGCCTCCCGTTGCACCTGTTGCTCATCATCCAGGAGTGACTACACGGCTACAGAAAGGAATTCGTCATCCTAAACATCGCACTGATGGTACAGTGGCCTGGTCTGCTACACGGTTTGCTCAGTCTGTTGATCTTGTGCGTTCTGAGCCAAGGGATCATCATGAAGCCTTGACATGCCAACAATGGCGTGATGCCATGGAAACTGAATTTTTAGCCCTCCAAGCCAACAAGACATGGAAGTTGGTACCACCGTTACCTGGTGCGAACGTTATTGACTGCAAGTGGGTGTTCAAAGTCAAGCAAAAGTCTGATGGATCTATCGAACGATACAAAGCGCGTCTTGTTGCCAAGGGATTCAAGCAACGGTACGGTCTTGACTACGAGGATACTTTTAGCCCCGTGGTTAAACCTACCACTATTCGTCTGTTATTGTCTATGGCTGTTACTCAGGGATGGCATTTGCGTCAGCTGGATATCCAGAATGCTTTCTTACATGGTGTTCTTGAGGAGGAGGTGTTTATGCGACAACCTCCTGGTTTTGAGGATTCCAGTCATCCCGGATACCTTTGTCGTCTTAACAAGGCTTTGTATGGACTGAAGCAGGCTCCTCGGGCTTGGCATGCACGCCTCAGCTCTGTACTCACTGGACTTGGGTTCACACCGTCCACTGCAGATACTTCTCTGTTTATTCTGCGCCGTTCAGATGTCACACTTTATCTACTGGTATATGTCGATGACATTATTGTGGTCAGTTCTTCCGCAGCGGCTACAGATCGTCTCATTAATCAGCTGCGTACTCCCTTTGCCCTCAAGGATCTTGGACCGTTGCATTACTTTCTAGGGGTTGAAGTTCATCACTTACCCGCTGGTGGCCTTCTTCTGAGTCAACCCAAGTATGCTAATGAAATGTTGCAGCGCGCAGGTCTTCTTCAGAGTGCTCCTATGACCACACCAATGTCATCCTCAGATTCACTCTCCTCCACCGATGGTACCCTTTTGTCTCCTGAGGTGTCCACTCGATATCGCAGCGTGGTTGGAGGCCTCCAGTATCTTACTCTCACACGTCCTGATCTCTCGTTTGCGGTGAATAAAGTGTGTCAGTTCCTTCATGCTCCCACTAGTACTCATTGGTCAGCAGTTAAACGTATTCTTCGTTATGTCAAAGGGACATTGTCACATGGACTACTACTTCGTCCTTCTACTACGTCTCCTGGTCTTTTGTCTGCGTTCTCTGATGCTGATTGGGCTGGAAACTCTGATGATCGGCGATCCACGGGGGGATTTGCTATATTCTTTGGTGGGAACTTGGTTTCTTGGAGTGCTCGAAAGCAGGCTACTGTGTCTCGTTCCAGTACAGAGTCAGAGTACAAAGCACTTGCCAATGCCACAGCTGAGCTTATTTGGGTACAGGCACTTCTTGGAGAACTTGGAGTGTCACAGACTACTCCACCAATTCTATGGTGTGATAATATTGGAGCAACATACTTATCCTCCAATCCAGTCTTTCATGCCCGCACAAAACATATTGAGGTGGATTTTCATTTTGTGCGAGAACGAGTTGCTCAGAAATTACTTCAGATCAGGTTTATATCCTCCAAAGATCAGCTTGCTGATATCTTCACCAAGCCATTACCACTGCCGTTGTTCCAAGCATGTAGGAGCAACCTCAACTTATCTAGACTAGTTGAGATTGAGGGAGGGTGATAAACTGTAAATATATTGTACCTATTTGTAATTGTATCATGTACTCTACCCCTATATAATACAAAGCCACCCCAATGTGAGAGGTGTGCAATACCCTACCCATACACGTTTTCATTCCCTAGGTCGAATAGTTGGCAGGCAATGCGGTGCAGTCTAGTCCCGCAGCGACACATCAAATCCACCTGCTGGTAGCACATCTGTAGCTGCATGCGTGTAAATGTGAATGCTGGTAATATCTTTTGTCCTAAATGGCCCTTAGCAAAACTATAAGTCATTAATGGCACCTCAAAAAACTTTTAACCATCTATGGCCCCTTCCCTAAAACGCTAATGTCAATGGCTTCTTTTCAGCTCAGACGCCACTCTGAGAGGCGTTTTCTGGACGTTATACACAGATCAACGCACCAGGAACTGGTTGTTCCTTTCTACACGAAACAGGGGGTAGTGGGTTCAACTTCTACATCTCCCATTTTTGCTCCCTCGATTCTTTTTTAATTAAAAAAAGTCTCATCATACTGGATTTGATCCCTGGACCTATAGCTAGATTGTAGAGACTACAACCACTAAGCCCTAATCACATTCATGCTCTTAAAATGCATGTGCGCTTATACAATCTTTGTTTTGCATTTGCTGTAGAAGTACTCAAATACGAAAACCTCTTTTGGAGCCCTATTCCAAAAATATTGAAATTGGTTTTTCAAGTTTTAAAAAATTCAGAAAAAATACTAGGTGTAGATAAAGATCTGATCTACAAACGTGTGAAATTTTGACTCCAAATTCATTATATTTTGGATTGGGCAAAAAAAATCTGATTTTTTTTTAAATCTCGAATCTGGGTCCCTCATTTGTCATTTTTATCCAGCCAAAAATACAAAAAATTCGAATCAAAATTTTGCACACTCGTAGATCGTATCATTGTAGACTTCTAGGATTTTTTTCCGAAATTATTGATACTCCAAAATACAGATTTTGATTTTTTTTAATAATGAGCTCAAATTAGCAATAAATGAAAGGATATATAACAAACACGTGTTATGAACAATGGCTTAGTGGTTGCAGTCTCTACAATCTAGCTACAGGTTCAGGGATTGTGACGCAAAAAAAATCAAGGGAGCAAAAATGAAAGATATGTGTATGACGCAGCAGCAAGCATAATGAGCTAAAGAAAACGTCGCCGTTAGTCCGTTAAACGTTTCCGTTACGGAGGATCTGGGAAACGCTAAGGCGGGTGGCGTGTCGTCCGGAAAACGCCTCTCAAAGTGGTGTGACTGAGCTGAAAAAAAGCCATTGGCGTTTTAGGGGAGGGGCTATAGATGGTTGAAAGTTTTTTGAGGGGCCATTAGTGGTTGATAGTTTTGCTAAGGGTCATTTAGGACAAAAGACACTAAATGCTGCAACGTTGCAAGTCTAGGTCGCGAGCTAGCGCATCACATCCAAACGGTAAATAAAATACTTACCAAAAGAGGGCGTGAGAGGTTTGAAATGTCTTACTATGGGACAAACGACTGAGTTAAGCACAGTCTCGGTAGACTAAAGTAACATATCGTGGTACACCAGCACATCTCAACATCCGTTCCACAGAACTCCGACTAGCTACAAAATCTTAGTGCAGTAAGCAATCAGCACATCTGAACATCCCTTCCACAGAACTCCGGCTGGCTAGCTACAAAATCTCAATGCAGTAAGTTTTTTCTTGGACGACGTCCATTTACCTCTCTATTTTAGCAGATTGTGGCATCTGTTTTTTTTAACAGGATCTCGTGGCATCTGCTTGACAGCTCGCATGACCACATTATCTGCATATTATACACACACCAAAAGTTTCCCTAATCTTCTACTCCGTAACTACCTCATTTTTGTCTAAGGGAGAAAAAAACCAATCGGTCTTCTAGTTACCTTCTGCTTGGATAGGCTCCAGAGTACGAGATAGTCGCTCTTGGTGCTCACCAAAATAAGATGAGTGTAGTGCTGACTCCACGACATAGCAACAACGCCTAAGGAGCTACTTGAGTTAGCATATACTCCAGCTAGACTTTTATAGGAGTCTCATTAGAATTGAGTTATATATATTCCTAGTTATCTCCTTAAGCACAGTCTCAATAGACTAAAGTAGCTCTTGCTAGACTTTTATAGTTCAATAGCAACGACAAAACCCCATAACACTTTAAATAATTTATATTTCTTATAACGTAGTTTTAGCATGCTACAATCTTGACGAATATATTGTTCTATTATGTGTATGGCATAGTTTTTTTCGGGTTTATCGACATAGTTAACCACATCACAAAGTTACTAAATACTAATGGTAGAGTACTTTGTCATACCACCGTAACATAAATTATTGAAAATACACTTATGTCGTGCTAGATTTTAATGGTAAAATACAATACAATTTGTCATACCATTGTAACATAAATTATTTCCCTTCTCAGATTTGTTTTTGATAAGTGCATAAAGTCTAAAGTGTGTATTTATTTATTAGATAAACAATAGTCCAAGAAATGTTATAATAGAAAGTTTTAGTATACGATTAGGTGAATCTATTGGTAGAAACTTCTAGAGTATGAATTGAACCATAGACATTCCCGATAAAATGTGTGTTATATGTTAATAAGAGGGAATTGAGCGAAATCCTGACATACAAGGCACACAAGTCAGTGCCTAGGTGGATACACGCGTTGACACAATGGTGAGGTGGACATGTGCCCCCACAAGCTTAGTTGGTATCTATGTCACCTGTTCACTTACTCTCTAGTCTCTACGTGTCCTTTTAACTCATCACCACTAGAAGAAAAAGTGGTTTTACCACGCTCAATTTTCATGGTAGAATGTCCATTGAACGTGGTTAAAAGTTTTTTATCACTAAAGGGCTACCGTGGTAGAATCCATGTAGCGGATCCATCTACCACGTTCGCCCGGATCCGTGGTAAATCGGTTACGCATCAACCACGGAAAAGATCACCGTGGTAGATGCACTTAACAGACATGTGGTAAACTCCGGTAAGATCAATGTCATGCCATCATCTCTTTCTGCGACGGGCACAAACCATTGTAGATATCAGGTCCAAGTAAGACATGCTCATGTTAAGTGGGCCGGCCCGTGAAGCTTAAGTGGGCCGATTAAATGTGTGTTAAATGTTAATAAGAGGGAACAGAGAGAAATCTTGAAATATAGGTCACACAAATCAATGTCTAGCTGGATACACGCGTTGACGCACATGGCGAGGTGAACATGTGTCCCCACATACTTAGTTGGTATCTATTTCTCAATCTCCAGGGGAGAGGCGTGGTGGCTCCCGAGCTCACATGCTCCTGCCAATTAAAAAGTTCAAAATTAATAGTAATTTTTTTAAAAAAAATCATAAAATAATTGTCAACAGACATATAAAAATGTTCGACATATGTGTTGTTCGTGATGAAATGGAATTTTTGCTACCCTATGCGAAAAAACAAATCATTGGCTGAAATGAGATTCAAAAATATATTTTTAGTTCTTTTTTTGCACGGGCACCACAGTCATTTAATCACCATTTGCACATATGTAGAATGCTCGCATATGTATGTTGACGATTTTTTTTTAGTTTTTTTTTAAATTTGTTTGAATTTTTAAATCGAGCAGGAGCATTTGAGCTCAGGAGCCATTGTGAATTTCTGCACTCTGTAGTCTCTACCTGTTCGTTTTAACTTTTCTCACTATGTTTGTTAGTAAGAGGTAGCCATATAGGTACACATGAATGATCGAGATTGCCCTTTAACCTTGGTAACCATATGCATTGGAAAGCCAATTTACTTTCTTGTTGAATGTCGAAGTTGAAACATCGACTTTTCTATTATGGTTTTTGTTGGTATCCAACCATGCACACAAACACCATCGCTGCAAATGCGAGAGAAAGGAAAACCCATCTTAATTTTGTCGATTCTGAAAGTTGAAAGGCCTTATATATATCTAGTTTTTGTTGGTAGCCAACCATGCACGCTCACACCGTCACTTCAAACGTGGTGCACAGGTAAAACCATACAAATTTTTTGTTTGCTTTCAAAGTTGAAACAAGGATTTTCTATTTTAGCCTTTATTCCATTATACACGCACCATCAATGCAAACTTGAGGGACAAGAAAAGCCATCCTAATTTTTCTTTCAATGTTGAAATGCCTACTTTTAGGTTTTAAGTTTTGTAGGTGCACGCGTCACAACATACAAACGTAGAAGACATAAAAAGCTACATATAATTAAAACAACTGAAAATAAGAATCTTCATATAGAAGAAAGCAGCATCGGAGCTACAGAAACTAGGATGGACCATGCTGAAAAATAGTATACTAGATTGGGCTTCACTAGGGTGTCAAGTAGGATCCCATCTAAGTCCCACTTGTAGTTCATTTAAAATTTTGTAATGTAAATTTTTTCTCAAAAATTGTACTAGAAATTTCCAAATGAACTAGAAGTGGGATTTTGGTGGGATCCCACTTGACACCTTAGGCTTCACACTGCATAGGCTTAAAAATAGTACTACAACAAACTTAGTTAAACAATTTTAAAGAAAAAACAAACTTGAGAAAATGTTTTGTAAAGAAAAGCAACTTATATGAAAGAAAAAGGAAAACGCAAAACTCCCTGGTACGTCTCAGATGTGCTTTGTCAGAGCATTGATGCACTGACTTTCGATACTTGTCGGAAGTCCATATTTAGAGTGTGCAGAAAGTTTGCCTTTCGTAAAAAAAAGTGTTTGCGGTTTTATGTCTATAATGTTGTCGGCTTGTGGAGCGTGTTTTGGCTCTTTCAATATGAGACTTTTTCCGGTAGTTTTCTTCAAATACAATCTTAGAGTTATTTTTTTTGTTGTTTTCTCAAACTAAATTATATAGATAATAATAAAATGAAAATCGTTAAAATGATAAAAGGGAGAAAAGCCAAAAAGGAGCTACAGTAGGATAAAACAGAAATCAAGTTGGCCCAAAAAAAACACAAAAGGGAAAAACAGACTCTTTCTCCTTCCTTCCTTCAGAACAAAATTTCTGTTCTTGTCTGAATCCGAAGCCACCCATCCCTTGCAAATGCCAATGCAGTTGCAGATGCTGCTCCACCGGCACCTCAACCCCTGCTTCGCCCTACCGATTCCCCCGCGCTCGCCCTCCTCCTCCTCCGCTTCGCCGCGGAGACCACCGGCAGGGGCGCATTCAGCCGGCGCCGCCGCGCTCGGGACCCGGAGGTGGACGCCCGCCGCCGCCTCGCCGAGGAGGCCGCCCATGGCGGTAGGGGAGACCGGCGCCTCTGCCGGCACCGCCGTCGAAAACCAGGCCGCCGAGGCCATCCAGGTGCTCCTCCTCATCCCCCTCGTCGCCTCCCTCCCGCCGCTTCTAGCGTTACGAATCGTCACTAGGCCCCTCTGTTCCCGCCGAATTGAACAACTGCCCCTAGGGCCCCACATGGCAGTCACACGGTGAAACATTTGCAGGCGTTCATGCCGGACGCCAGGGCGTTCTGGGTGAGCAGTTCTCTCATCGCCTGGAACGTCAGCGATCAGGAAGCCTCATCCGTCTGCCTGTACGCCAGCAGAGGCGCCACGCTGCACCTCTCGCCGTCGAATCAGGGCGACATCCAAGGTACATTCCTAGGCCAAGTCCATAGATACCGGCTCTTGGCAAAACTTTGTCATCAATCAATCACGGTAGCAAGCTGGACCTGATGCATCGTGAATACATTTCCTGATCTGGTAGGTCATGACTCCAAAGTTGAGCTGCAACCAGAGCAGGCCGGGCTCCCAGAGAGCGTAAGACATATCACGGTTTTGATTCCCTGTAACCCGATCGGTTTCCTCCTGTGAGGCTTGCAGTGTCCAGTGGGGACATTTAGTTTATCTACTGAAGATACAGTGCAATCCAAATGTTTCAGGTGACCCAGAAGTTCCCTTTCATCAGCGGTTATAGAGCCTTCAGAGTTCCGAGCTCTGTCGACGTCGCCAGCCTCGTGAAATGCCAGCTGGCTGTTGCTTCTTTCAGTGGTACATGAAATCTGTAGTCTTTGCTATCTTTATGTATATGTACACGGTTGGATACGAAGTTCATGTACTTGTTTATGTGCAGCTGAAGGGAAACACACCGATGTTACTGGGCTACAGCTACCTGGTGTATTGGATGACATGTTTGCCTACACTGGACCACTCGGTGCAGTTTTCAGCAAGGAAGCTGTGAGCCTGCATCTTTGGGCCCCTACAGCGCAGGTCTGGGTTCTAGTTATCAAGCCTCTTAGGATCTCAAGTGTTCTCTCTAGTACCATGTTTCTGCTTATAGGAAAAGTGTCGGCATATTTCGTGCAGGAGGTGAGTGTGTGCTTCTTTGATGGCCCAGCGGGGTCTGTACTGGAGACTTTGCAGCTCAAGGAGTTAAATGGTGTTTGGAGTATTACTGGACCAAGAGACTGGGAAAACCGGTACTATTTGTATGAAGTCGACGTGTATCATCCAAGTCAGGCACGGGTTGAGAAAGTTTTAGCTGATGATCCTTATGCTAGAGGGTATGTGCCAATGTGCATCTCCTTGCGTAAGTAGTTCATAGTACTAACATATACAGATAGAGGAAGAAATCAATGTTGTGTTCATTCTATCAGGCTTTCTGCAAATGGTGAGAGGACTTGGTTGGTTGACATTAATCATGAAACAATGAAGCCACCTTCCTGGGATAAATTGGCAGATGAGAAGCCAAAGCTTGATTCCTTCTCTGACATAACCATCTATGAATTGCACATTCGTGATTTCAGGTGAACTGTGCCGCTTGATTATTGATGTTGGTGTAATTTTGTAGGATTTTATGCATATTCATCAAAACTTCACCTCCCTGTTCCCTATGAATTTTTAATTGTAGTGCCCATGACTGTACAGTGGACTCTAACTCTCGAGGAGGGTTTCGGGCATTTACATATCAGGTCACTCCGAGTTAATTTACTAGAAACCGGCATATTTCATAATATTTTTTCACAAACATGCATCCTGATTGGTGATTGCATTGTGGGTCTTCTGGTACAGAATTCATCAGGAATGCAACACCTGCAGAAATTGTCTGATGCTGGTCTTACTCATGTTCATCTGTTGCCAAGCTTTCATTTTGCCGGTGTTGATGACATAAAGAGCAATTGGAAATGTGTTGGTAAAGAACTATTTTCTCTATCTTTTTATCAGACAACAACGCATACTGTTAAGTCACTGTTGTACCTGTCAAGCTTGTTCCCTCCTCTTTGTCCACGTATAGGCCTCTTGAGTCACACGTGAGATTCACGCGCCGTCGCTCTCTTCCGGTTTGCACGTGTTGGCCTCTCCGAGTCACACGTGAGAGGGGGTGTTACAGTATATGTGGATTGCACTAGCCCTTTCCATCAATTCGAACTTTTGGTTGCGTTGGCTAGTGCATAAAACTTGGCATGGTATCAGAACCCAGGGTCTCGAGTTCGAGTCCTGACTTTTGCAATTTATTGTAAAATTGTTGTTGCCCCCTTTGTGTCCACGTATAGGGGATTGCCTAACCCTTTCCATTACTTCCTTTCCATCAATTCGGACTTATGGTCGTGTTGGTTAGTGCATGAAACTTGACAGTACCTTGCATGTTTTTTCTTGTATTAGATGAAACCCTTGTCAAAACACACAAAATCAGTCTCCTAACTAATCAATCTCATCTAGAGCACCGGGAACGGCTCTACGGCAAACGGTTGCATGAACCACTTACCACCCTAAGATGTAGCCTAGTATGCAAGTGTTTGCCCTAAGTCATCATTCAGTATTTTCCTTTCTTGTTGTTGGCAAAAGCTTCTTTTGTGGTCGGTACTCTTGTATACTATCTTGCTTTCCTCCTTAATGAGAAGATGTGCAAAGCTGTTGCACGTTCTGTAAAACAAATCTGGTCCAGGATGTTAAAAATATATATAAATATTGCACATACAGTTTTTAATCATAAAAAATACAGGTCTTTTGAGTTCAGTTTCTAGACATCCCTCATTTTCTTGTTAGGTCGATTTGACCGACGTCTATTTATAAGTACTTAATGGGTTATACTGTACATCTTCATTTTCATCTGGTGTACTTTGAGTTGAGTTATTCGGTTATTCCTTCTTGAATCACTGGGGACCCTCATTTACTCTGGCAGATGAGTGTGAACTTGCAAAACTCCCTCCAGGGTCAGATATGCAACAAGCTGCGATAGCAGCTATTAAGGAAGAGGACCCTTATAATTGGGGGTATTCATTCCACACACTTGTTTTTTCCTCTCAAACCTGCCATATACTAATATGTTATGCTGGTATTAAGATAGGTAGCGAGTGAATTATTCTTACCTGTGCTCATATATATTGTAAAGGTATAACCCTGTGCTCTGGGGGTTCCAAAAGGAAGCTATGCAAGTAACCCTGATGGTCCGAGTCGCATTATTGAATACCGTCAGATGGTCCAGGTGTGTTTTAATTTTTAACTCTGCCAGCATGTGACCCTGCTTGTAAGATAGGTTTCCAGAAAGAACTAGAGAGAATTTGGAATACTTCCCACAAAATTCATGTGTTCCAAATGAGGTTATCCCACTCAAACATGTGCTAACTTGGAGCTCAGCCTGTTGCAGTAATTAAAGGTTCTAAATGTGGTTAGCTCGATGCAGGATACATATTACTTCTCTGACAAACTTTGGACTGCAGGCACTCAATCACATAGGTCTTCGTGTTGTTATGGACGTTGTATACAATCATCTAAACTCAAGTGGCCCTTTTGGTATCAGCTCAGTGCTTGACAAGGTTATTAATAGTAATGTTTTGTTCATGAGTACTGCAACTAAAAGAACATCTATCGTTTTTCTTTCAGTGATTTTACAGCATTTCTTTACCATGTTAAAAGTCAACTTAAAGTACTATTTCATTCGACTTGGTTTACCGAAGAGCATTGTAACATATTTAAGTACCACCAGTCATGCTACATTGTGTACGAAGTGAAAGAAATATGTGAAAATTCTTGTTTGCGAGAAATGGAAGTATTATAGCACATTGGCCTTCCTAATGTGTCTTTTTCTTATTTCTTTGTATTGGTTATTTACAGATCGTTCCTGGATACTATGTTAGAAGGGATATTAAAGGCCAGATTGAGAACAGCGCAGCTATGAACAATACAGCAAGTGAGCATTTCATGGTTGATAGGTTAATCGTCGATGACCTTCTGAACTGGGCAGTAAATTACAAAGTGAGTTGGCTGTGGTAGCAGTATTCTAGCTATTGGCATTGTATTATGATAATACCAGTCATTTCAGACTTAATGGCTCTATCGAACTTAGTGCCATCAGCCATGTTATGCATAGAAAAATGCATGCATCCATGGCACAGTCTTGCTTTTTCCTTTTTCTTCATGTCTGGACAATTTCATGTTGCTTACTTGCTGTTCCTTTTCATGGTGCTTCTTAACCATCATATAATTGTTGCCTTAGGTTGACGGGTTCAGATTTGATCTTATGGGCCATATCATGAAACACACGATGGTAAGTAAGCTCATATCCTTGCTGAGTTAAATAACATGTTGATCTGCTTCTTAAACAAAATTATCTTTTTGTTTGGCTCCACATTTCTTTATTAAACTAAATCACGAGTACATCAATCATTTCTTGTATCTTACATTCGAGAACTATACCTTGCCCATTTTGTAGAGAATGTGCAAGCACAGTTGCACATCTTTTAATAAAGAGAACAAGCAAATAGATACAAGATCTGGGCAGCAAGTGCCAAGATCAAAGACCACACAACACACACATGGTTCGCGTAACCGGCAAGTGAAAGGCTGCCACCATAGCTCTGCCCGCGTCTTGAGTCATTTGCCATGACCCTTGCTCACCCTCTGGAACATCCTGCTGTTACGCTTCTTCCAAATGGACCAAACATTGGGGGTGACTGTGGAGTTAAAACCCTTCCTTTTGTTCCTAGGTCTGCTCTTGTGCATAGTCAGCCACCACTCCTCCAAGGAGTCTGTCGCAGTAGGGACGACAGGGCCATGACCATCAAACTAAGGGTGAGACATCAAAGTTGTTGTGACCATGGGCAGCAGATGAAGAGGTGCTCTGCTGTCCAGGTGCCATGGCTGGGGAGACCGGGAGACCATGGCGCCCAAGCCTATGAGCAGTCTACTTTAGGGGCACATGAGGTGAAGCCAAAGAAAGAAGCAACACTTGAGGGGCACCTGAGCCTTCCACAGAATTTTGTGACATGGAAATCCAGTGCAACCAACAAATAAGACCCATTACACTAATTGTGCTGAGTATTTCAAGTCCGAAGACCACAGGCAACTTGACTAATTCCTTTCCAGCTTGTGCCTTTAGCATATTAACACTTCACCTCGAATTATTTCAGCATTTTTTCATTAAAATGAAAACAATGAGGAATTCAAGCTCTTAGTTGGTTAATGACTTTCAAATATTTTCATGGCTTATTGATATATTTAATTTTAGGGGTATTCACTTATCTATACCTAGCAAGTCAGTCAATTGTGATCATCCATTCTTTGTAGTGTTTATGCCAGAGTCAAACACGGTTCTTTAAAAGTTTAGTATCAAATGTCTAGCATATGCAGCAATGCTGGTTGTTTCTGGAAACTGGTTTCACATGTGCACGTATGACTTAGTCATTGCTCACTATCACTACCATTAGAAAAAAGGACAGACCCAGTGCATAAGGCTCCCACACAAGGTGGGGTCTGGGGAGGGATTATAGGAACCTAGTCTTACCCCTGCAAAGTGCAGTGCAGGGAGGCTGGTTCGAACTCAGGACCTCTTGGCACAAGTGGGGAGGACCTCACCACTGCACCAAGGCCTGCCCTCAATCACTACCATTAGAAAGAAAATAACAATTTCCTTGTGACTATGTGGCCCATATGGATGCACAGAATGATCATACGTAATTGGCTTCCTATATTTTGTTGTCAAGTGCATCGCACTATGTGCTGGATAACCTTTTTGTTTAATAAATACAGATGAGGGCAAAATCTGCTCTTCAAAGTCTTACAAGGGATGCACATGGAGTTGATGGTTCAAAAATATACTTGTAAGGACTGAGATTGCTTGGTTTCAGAGTAACCAGTTTCAATGGCAGCAGCACACATTCTTGGTGTATTGGGCTAATAAGGACAATGGCATTGCCATAGGTATGGTGAAGGATGGGACTTTGGTGAAGTTGCATGCAATCAACGTGGAATAAATGGATCCCAGCTTAATATGAGCGGAACAGGGATTGGCAGGTAACTCTGAACTTATTAACAACTTATTATTTGCCGAGAGGTGTACAGTTTCTTTGTTCTTGCTTTGTTTTTTTTTGTTCTGTTTGTTAGGCTCGGCTCATTTGCTTTGGGCTTTTTTTTTATTTGTTTTGCCTTGCCTTGACGCCTACTTCTAATAGAAAATGACACACATTTGGGTGTGTTCAAGAAAAGAAACTATTTGCTGTGAGAAGTGAGCACCTTTCAGTGTTGACCAGAAACTTCTTCTTTCTTGTTTTAAATTCAAATTAACCAATTGGTCAATTTTTCAACATACCCTCCAAGCTATAACTATATTTTACATTGAGCAGTAAAATTAAAAGGGAAATTTATGTCTCGACAGTCTCCTGTATTTTCAGAACTTTGAAGCTCTGACACGAAACACCAGTGTAGGAAATAGTCAGTATTGGTATTTCATTTTTCTGTTTGTTCTATATCAACTATTTTTTCATACAACATAGTAATGTCATTCTTCATACTTTGCAGCTTCAATGATAGAATGCGGGATGCTGTTAATGGGGGTAATCCATTTGGTAATCCACTACAGCAAGGCTTTACTACTGGTCTGTTCTTAGAGGTAATCTTAATGTCCTTTACGTCAGTACCCTTCCTGGAAATGAAAGTTACAATATGAATTCTGTAACCAGTTTCTTGCTTTGATCATTCATAAGAACACAACAGTTTCATTTTTTCCTCTCTTAGTACAGTTTTCCTGAAATTTGGGAATTCTTTCTGGTTAAGCCATTTTCTGAAACTCATAAGGAGGTTCCTTTTTCTGTAATTAAGTCGTTGGCTGTAGCTACTTTATGGTTCCTAAGTTTCTATTAATTCCTGTTGTGCACTATTAGACCTGTATATACATCAGAGATCATGTACTCACGTGTCATCTATGGATCTGACAATGTTTGCCAGCCACAAGTTTTGTTATGGTCTCTACTAGTAGTGAGCATCCTCATTCATGGAGTATTTTGGAGGTTCATTGAACTATTTGGCTACTATTTTGTGTGCCCTAGATAGGACCAAAAGTTTTCTAGACTTCAAGGTCTCAAGTCTCAACTGGAGCTGTGTAGAGATACATTTTACCACATTTTATTTAAAATATTTGTAGATTAGCTCCCAGGATTCCATTGTGTTTATTATTTGGTATTTTCCCTTTTGTGCAGCCGAATGGATTCAATCAGGGCAGTGAAGCAGATACCAGGGCCACGCTAGCTACTTATACTGACCACATACAGGTTGGCTATCAATAGTCATGTTCGTAGAAGTTTGTCCACTGATTAAATATTAATTTGTTTTGAACCTATCAGTTTAATGGAAAATGTATCATGTTGATTATTTTTGGGTTATTGCAAAAAAGATATATACTCCCTCCGGTCCGAAAAAACAGTCGCAGATTGTATGTACTCGTTGTACTGGTCATGTTGCTTTCTTACGACACTTTTAACGGATCGGAGGTAGTATTATTTTTCCGTCACGTCTACATTTTCTTACATTCTTCTAACTTCTTACTTAAGACAAAATTTCTGTGACATAAAAATCATGTATGGTTGCTAAAAAACAGAGGGGTGGGGGGTTGTAGAATAACTATTCTTCACCCTATATACCAAATAGCGTGACCGTGAGATAATTGGATAACAATACCTGAGGGCTTTTCTTTTCACACCTGTTACTCTTCCTCACTATCTGTTCCATGCAATCATCATGAATATTATTTAGGTGGACGTGAAAAACTCCTTTCATAGAAAACAGTTGTTAGAATTTCTGATTTGTTGGGCAAGCAATCAAACATGAGAAATCTGAGGAGTTGGAGCTAAGCAACCATTTGGATACGATTCAGAAAACTAATTGTTTTGGCCACAAGAGTTCAACGGGGTATGTCGTGTTAGAATGTTAAAATTCCAAATGAAAAGAAACTGAATAGAATTGAATAGTTATTAGTTCTCTCCCTAATAAGTTTGCTAGGCAAGATGGAATATATATTTATTTATTTTGTTTTATTCAGATTGGACTAGCTGGTAATCTGAAGGATTATGTACTAATATCTCATACTGGAGAAGCTAAAAGGGATCAGAAATCCGGACTTTTGATGGATTACCAGTCGGCTATACTTCGTCCCCAATAGAAACGGTATGGTTATTGGTGTTTTGAACTTTCCAAAATAATCTGTACTTGTAACGGTATCATTTGCTGACAGGAATAGCATAATGTGTTTTCTGGCTTGCATGGTTCTGACATTCTGTAGACGGTTGAACTTTTTGTCCAAGTTCTTAAATGCAGTGCCACCAGTCATTTACTCAAATATATACTGCTCTGTATATTTCAGATAAACTATGTTTCTGCTCATGACAATGAGACTCTGTTTGATGTTATCAGTCTAAAGGTATGGCATGTATCATGTTATATAAATAACATACATTATACCTCTTACATCAGTTATTACCGTCTAATAATCATTGTTTTTCCTTTACATTTGATACAAACAGTGGAAGCTGCATGACAGATTAGCATGATTCCTTCTTTTCCCGCAAGGATGAGCTTGAAATTTCATTCTCAAACTGTTTTTCTGTTGTTTATACAGACCCCAGTTGACCTCTCAGTTGATGAGAGATGCAGGATAAATCTTTTAGCCTCCAGCATGATGGCATTCTCCCAGGTTTGTATGTAACAGAATATGGATCATAAAACCTATCATTTTTTGTTGTTCACATAATTGTGATAGAATAGGAATAGGTGGCCAGAGCGATCAGTTTCCCAAGAAAGAAGTTGCTAAACCAAAGTAAAATGAGTAACATGGCAAGACTGATCTAGTAGCTCAAGCGATTAACCTAGTCGAATAAACTCAATCTTGAACTTGTCTCGTGATATGGAGTCACGAAATGATCAGGTGTCTAACCTTAGTTTTATTTGTTCTCTTGGCATAATTGTTACATTCAGGATTGCTAGGATCTTTATTCTAAGTAATACCAGAAATTAAAATTAACAGTAATCTGCATTTTGGTAATCCAGCCGACACATGGCACTATGATTTGACGTGATTTTGTGTTTTTTTGGCTTTTATCTTCTCTTTTCTTTTGACCAAGTACATTTTTTCCATATGGTAAAGAATATACTAATTTAAAATTTAATGCAAATAACTATAACAATAGTGTACTTTCATACATGAGCTATAACTTGAACTTTTGGGCTCAATTTTCTCAACTTCTCCTTTCAGGGAATACCCTTTTTCCATGCTGGTGACGAGATACTGAGATCCAAGTCCATTGATCGAGATTCGTATAACTCTGGTGATTGGTTTAACAAGTAATAAACTGCCCTTTCTACGTTGACTAGAACATCAGTTCTTCTGATGAACTAAAAAGATTGAATTTTCCAAGAGATAGAAACTAATTAAAATAACCTTGAATACTAATAATAATGATCATACTTCTTTACCGTATATGAAGAAGAGTATAAGGGACAAGGGACGGGAGCTGGCTCATAAGGACTGGGGTCAGCTGAACCCAATGAAAACTTGCAAAACCTTCCTTAATTACTACTAACTCATGATTATTTAGTGAGGCTGACCCCAGTGTCATAGAGAAGATATTGAGATGACCCCATCGACATTTATTTCCAGCTCCGTCGCCGGGGACAATACTAGTTCCCTAGCATCTTTAACTCCATGGTGATGTTCTGTTTTCTTCCTCTTGTTAAGGCTTGATTTTACGTATGAAACAAACAATTGGGGTGTTGGGCTTCCTCCAAGTGAAAAGAATGAAGATAATTGGCCCGTGTAAGTTTCTGAACTTTGCATCTTTCGTTACCATTATGGTTTTCTTATATATTTGGCCATGTACTTTTGGTAAACTA
This sequence comes from Puccinellia tenuiflora, assembly GCA_012064385.1. NCBI lineage: Eukaryota > Viridiplantae > Streptophyta > Magnoliopsida > Poales > Poaceae > Puccinellia > Puccinellia tenuiflora. The sequence goes on along the minus strand of QRDG01000081.1, from coordinate 1,095,981 downwards.
AAGAAATTAAATGAATAGCTCCATTTTTTTTAAGAAACATGCATCTCATAGTTCAGAAACTATTTTGCAGGATAAAACCAAGGTTGGAAAACCCATCTTTCAAACCTGCCAAAAGACACATTCGTGCTATCCTAAACAGTTTTGTTGACATCTTGAAGATCAGATACTCATCTCCGCTTTTGCGTCTTAGTACAGCAAGTGACGTTAAGGTATATGTATTCTTCGTATATTGCCAGCAAATTAGTTTGAACTACACTTTCAAACCACTGAAGTTCTGTAACGTAGACAAGCTTTTTCGTTTTTCTTTTTAAGGGATGAGTAACTTTGTGAACTAGATCTTTCTCGAAACTTTGATCTACATGCCCAGCAATATATATCGAATTGAGCTGTTGTGTAGATCTGACTGCATTCCTGTCATATTTCAGCAAAGGGTTCAGTTTCACAACACAGGGCCCTCCGCGGTCCCGGGTGTTATTGTTATGAGCATTGAAGATGCACGAAATGATAGGCCTAATATGGCTCAGCTTGATGCCAAGTAAGTAGCATCAATGTAGTTACCATTTGCATAAAAAACTACTTTTGCAAGATAAACAAAAGATGCAGTCGCAGTAGTTTCTGGACCTCAATGTCTGGCAGGAGAAGCTCTCGATGTTCTATGCTGTACATATATCTAACCACCAACCGCTCTCTGCAGCTTCTCTTATGTCGTAACCGTCTTCAATGTATGTCCGCATGAAGTATCCATGGATATCCCTGCTCTCGCTTCGATGGGGCTTGAGTTGCATTCAGTGCAGGTAACTGTTCCATGTTTTTCGACTTCAGCAATATTCAGTTGTTACAGCACTGAACTACTGAGCACTGTTCAATCCCCATAGTTGAGAGTTTCAGTCTTAAAACCAATGCAATCAACAAACCAAAAACATAGTTTCAGTCGTAATCACGAGCCCTGAACATATTCACACTATTCAATCTGCAACTACCGAGGAATGAAACCGCTGATGTAAATTTCATAGTTCTGAGTTTGAGTCTCCTTAAACCAATGGAACATTAATCCAGCAGTTGTGAAAATCCCCTTATAAAAAAAAAGTTGTGGAAATGGGAGAACCATTCTAAACACTAAGGAACTGTTTCTTTCAGGTGAATTCATCAGATGCTTTAGTGAGGCAGTCTGCATACAATGCGGCGACAGGCCGGTTCACCGTACCGAGAAGAACCGCGTCAGTGTTTGTCGAGCCTCGGCACTGATGCCTTGCCTTGGGTGAAGAGCAAGCTCATCTTCGCACCGAAGTAAATAAATAAAGATTAGATGAAAAATAAGAGAGGAGATGCACTGCTGCTGGCAGCGTATATCGCTGAAGAAATAAAGTGGAGAGTAAGAAGCTGTCAAAGTGTCAAGGCATGGCAGCTTTGTTTCTCATCCGTTTTAATTTGTGCTTTCGTTACTGATTATCAAAACCAAAATATCATAGTATATGTGTGTGTATATAACACCATGCTAAATAATGAAACCATAAAGATTTGTACTCCCTGTGTATTTAGTTTTTCGTTCAATGAAGAAAATAAACTGATTAGTTTAATTAATTGAGCGTGAGTTTAGTTAAGTGCCAGGGCAGAACGTGATTTGATAGGCGGCGGCGCCGGAGCAGGTGAAGGTGGAGCTGGCGTCGTCGTAGGCGTAGCTGTACGCCGCCGGGCAGGCGGTCTTGAAGACCCGCGAGTAGTTGGTGGGCCCGCAGGCCGCGGGCGTGCCGTAGGCGCCGCTGCAGCAGTAGCGCGCGCTGCCGTAGGCGTTGCACGCGCTCTTGCACGCCACCACGGCGCCGCCGGAGCTGCCGGACACGACGCGCAGGTCCGTGGGGCACACGGCGTTGACGTCGCCGGCGCACGCCGCGGCGCGGCAACCTCCGTTGGAGCCGGAGGGCACGATGCTGAGGGGAACGTTGAAGCCGTCGACGAGGCTGACGTCGTAGAAGTCGAGGCCGCCGGAGCCGGCGAGGGTGACCTCGGCGAGCGTGACCGGGGGTGAGGGCCCGCGGCCGTCGCATGCGACGGCGCCGGAGCCGCAGTCGGCGGTGGCGCAGGAGAAGCGGCCGGTGGCGGCGTCGGCGGCGCAGCCGGTGCGCGCCCAGAAGGTGCCGGACCATTGGGAGGAGGAGGGGACGGCGAGGGTGGAGGTGACGCCGGACGCGAGGTGGAAGCCGGAGCGGGAGAGGGGTGGCGAGGTGGCGCCGCTCAGCGTCCCTACCCACACCGGGTGCGCGCACGCGTTGGTGAAGCTGAAGGAGGACGCCGCCGCCTCCGCGCTGACGCCGAGGAGGAGGATGAGTATGGTCAGATGAAGAAGAAAGAGGACGGCCGGCAGCTGCCTGCTGCTGTTAGCTCCTCCACCTTCATTGCCGACCGGGGCGGCCATGGCCATGGCGATCGATCAGTTGGAGAAGAAGGCGAGCTACCGGCCGGTGATCGAGCGTCACGTACTAGGAGCTGGTCACAACACAATCTTGGACGTGGTGTTCATATATAGCATGTCAAAGTAAACAAGTATGTACATGCTGGTGGAGATTGATGATGGTAGAATGGTAGGTGTATGTTTGGGTAGATAGCTAGCTAGAGCGATAGGTGGAGGAGAAAATACGATTAAATTTACTTTTGGTCGCTCCCTCACGCTTGGCATGGGCTAGCTACATCGATCGATGACAATGCTGCCAAAAAGGAAACCCCGAAAAAAGGCAAACAAGTGATTAAATGGCATCACGTAATCAAGATCGGTCCGATCAATTCCACCGATCGGATTTGCTTTTCGGTGGGTTTAATGGGATGTTCTCCTCATGCTATGTCTGCATGCCAGTTGCGTGGTGAAGAAGCTTAATTGGACACGTTAGCCTGCACTGAACATGAATATGGTGCGTACTCTCCAACCCCGAGTCAGGTGACAGTTGATCTGACAAGGGAAATAGGGCAGTTCCTTTGAGGAAGGACATGGAAAAAGCAGCTAGGTTTCTAATACCTGATGTGTACGTGTGTTTGATTGATTCAGTGCACTGCACACCACCAGATATAGGAAGGACTTGGATGGATGCAATGCATGGAGTATCCATTCTCAATCTATAGCTCGAGAGGAAGACGGAAAAAAATACATATTTTGATCCGAAAAATTTCGATGAAGAACAACGTGTGTAATCCTCCTCCTTGGCTTGGCGCTCGTCTAGCTCCCGCTCCTTCGGGTATGGTTTCGAACAACAACTACAATCCGGTGACTTGATGTCATCGGCACACATAATCCACCTCTCCACCACTGGCGTTGGAGGGACAATCATGTGATCACGACCACGAAATGACAGTGACGACCAGGAAGCTCCACCCTTCCCTAACCACCGAGAAGTCGTTCGGCGCAACCTAGATATGGCCTTGCACAACAATGACATGGACGGGATCGGCAAGACAGTGGCCAGGACGACGACATGGTAGAGCAGGAACTCATGTGCATTGGCAAAGTGGAGCTGCCCTCCTACAATTGTCGTGGAATCCTGGGCTGGAACCGGTCCACCTGTACATGCACATCAAGTTGGACAAGTGGTGTTGATAGCCGCATTCCAAAGTGTTTATCTAGACGAGGTTCCTCCAGAAGAAGAATAGTTGTAGTCTTTGTAATTTTATTTCATTTTTCCTTTTTTTTTTCCCTTTTGAGCAAGTTTTGTTCCCTTTTTCCTTACCAAGGTTTGTCTTTGAGGGAAGTTTATCTGGAAGGTTTTAATGAGGTGGACCTAAAGCTCACAGCTGACCCAAATTTTATATAAGATTAATGTATTTTTGGAAAAAACAGGCCGAAATGGCATTTTGGGCCGTACCGGGCCGAGCCAGGCACAAAAGCACACCTGGTCGTGCTTTTTTTCTTCGCAGAATGTTGGCCGGCCTGGCACGGCAAGGCACGAAATGAAATCGGGCTGCCTCGTGCTGGGCCAGGCCGTGTCAGGCTGGCCCGATAGCCAGCGCTGCCCAGGCTCCACTTAATGCTGGCCATCGGGCCGGCCCGGCACGGCCTGCTCGGGCTCGGGCCTCCTCGTGCCGTGCCTGTTTGGGCCGCGGGCCTCATCGGAAAGAAAAGCACGGCCCACCAAACAAATAAAACTAGTTTTACCTATAAAATAAAGAAAAAAATGCGAAAAAAATAATAGTTTCGGGCCTTACCGTGCCTTCGGGCCAATTTCCAGAAAAAAGCCCGGCCCGCTTTCGTGCTCGTGCCGGGATGGGCCTCGGGCCACAATTTCGTGCCTTCAGTTGGCCCGAAAAGGCACGGCCCGATGGCCAGCATTAGCTCCACTGAACCTTTGGTCTCTTCTCCATCTCCCCCAGCCAGGATCGACCTCCCTCTCTCTGTCTTCCCCGGCGACGGCGACGGAGGCGGCGACCAGGCTCCATCTTCTGTCAAGGTGAGTTTCCTCCGCCAATTTTCCCCGACCCTCTTCATTAGCCCGGTAAATCTCTGTCGTCGCTGCCGCCGGTCCGACCGCTAGGGTTAGGTCGGGGAAGGAGATGAACGAGACACAGACAGAGAGTGGGCAAGTGCAGGCTGCCAGAACGCCGCCTCCGCCGGGGTCTGTTCGCCCCTGTTCTAGGCGTCGAACTGGAGTAGGGGGCCTTCGGCCATTGCAGCCCTAGGCCTCAGAGAGAAATTATTTTCCATTATTAGAATGGTGAAACGCAGATTTTCCGTATGGAAAACATAACAACTGGGAGCTGTCACTTTGGAATGAGTGTAATTCAGCTGACCCATGGTCGATCAATGCTACAAGGGAGTATTTTTTGTTACCTTTGCCACCATGGTCTGCATCCGTATGCGAATGGGTAGCTTGTGTGAGGATAGCAGGAAATGTTTTCTTCACAGTAAGCAAGCTCCTTGCTTGTTTTGAGCACTAGGGAAGCCTTGGTGCTGCTGTTGATGCGATCCTCTGGTTCGTCACAGGGTTCCATCTTTGTTATGTGGTCTGGGGTCTTTGACAGCAATGAATGAGTCTGGCATCCTGCAAATAGTTTTTTTTTTTAGATCACTGCAAATAGTTCTTAGTATAATTCAGTTGACCCACAAGACACTGATAGGCAACCTGTAGTTATTTCACTCATAAGCAACCTGTAGCACATCCATGGCCCTGGGCTGGAAAATATGGTGATTACTTCTTCCATACGTTCCATAGGACGGACGTACATGGGGATCTCACTGAAACTCTTCCTCTTGTTGCTACTTGCCGGGTTTCAAAGTCTAGCGGATGCATATTTGCATGATCCAAAAACAAGTTTAATTTATGGCCTAAATGTCCAATTAAAATCTGCTTTACTTATACTTTACTCAGTAGAAAAGGGTGGTTGTTCTTGTACTTCACTCGATTCTAAATTCTGCTAGGTACCTTCTGATTGTCTAGTGTGCCAATGCTTTTTTACATCATGTTCACATGGAAACAGAGCTTTAATGGTATTATCTGTATCCTGAATGATTTTTGCCCCTTTTCTCTTAGCAGTTTTAAGGCAAGCACATGTCCAGGGCACGCAATGCTCTAGTTGTCACTGGCTTGGTGATCTTTGCTGGCACTGGCCTAGCATTTCCCTTCTATTTTGTGTAAGTGAATTATTTTTTCTTCTTTCTATTACTAGTCAAGAAACGGGGGCACAAGTGTTGTGTGTTAACTTTCTTTGTGTAATATTTATCACTTATTTTGTGCAGGAAATCAAAGAACAGACCTATTATCGATTCGTCGAAGCCTCTGCCACCGCAGGCTACTTTCCGAGGACCCTATGTGAATACTGGTTCGCGCGACATAGGGCCTGATCCTACCGATTACCCCAAGAAGTGATATCTCCTCTTGTTTATTCCCTTTTTATGGATAGAAAACAAGTGGAACTTAATGCTGATTTATTAGTGGATTATAATCGGCTTGTGATGTTGGGCTGCGATTGGTTATAGTTTATGGTGTTATGTGCAGAATGCATCTCATGTGTAGTCCCTCGGTGTTTTGATCAGTGACTCTTCCTTCGAAAGCATTGTGACTCTATGGTTGTTTTGACGCAATAAAATGTTGAATGAACGTTATATTTATGTTTTTAAAGATTTCAGTTCTTGGAGTATTTTGCTAATCGAAAATCACACCAGTTCACAGCAATTCAACGGCTCTGCTATTATATTCTCCAGGTACAACAAGGATCGATATATCTGCTTTGATTCAGCTTAACTTGTTTGAAAAACCCAGTTTCATACACACTGCACAGCACAGCCTTTCTGTGAACCAAAGAAAACACTCTGATCTCTTTCACACATATGCCAAAAAAACTTGTTGGCTAGGAGACTGAAATTCTTTACAGAGCGTTATGCGCAGGAAATCAAAGACCAGATCGCTATTGCAGCAAAACATTGTACAGCACACATCATTTGCAACTCTGTCAGGCATCACAACTATTCCCTCCCGGCAAAACCTAAGCTAGGGGAGGATTAATCACACCATGGATCAATCGATACCTTGATCTCTACACCTTGGCAGCAGATCACGAAGTAAACTTAACCCTCAGAAAACTCGATCACACTACACCTTCGCGGCAGATCACGAATCTCCACCCTCACAGACGTAGATTTGGGTTCTTACCATTTCCATAAAAAAAACTTGTAGGGGCTTCCATTACTACATTCCTTTAAAAAAAAAATTTATGCAAACCACATGCGTACAACAACTATTTTATTTTTGTTTTTTGACGAAGAAACATGGTATGCCCATAAGGATACAAACATTTCATCTCTAGACGACCAAGAGATCATTCGATAACATTTCGAAGAGATGAATGACCATGTTTGAACTTCATCTTGATCCCAACCACGTCCATAACTCGGAAAAAAGAAAAGAAATGAGAAAATTGTTTGTGTATGTTTTCCCTTTTTCTTTCACTGAGTATGAGGAGAGAGGTAAGTATTTTGAGGTACTTTTTATAATATGTATACGACAGACTAGGAGATATATTAGAATTTAAGAGACCATCTTGTATTCGAAGTCATGTACTCCTTATATACCTCATTAGGATCAGATCAATATAACAACAAAATATTATGGTTCTATAATTTTCACCGTACTTACTGTGAAGTTTTGTTTTCTGGAACAGTGAGCTACGAAGTGATACAAATACATCGTTCAACTGAAGCTAATTGTTTATGCTTTGGTATAAGTCCTGAAATGATTGGTGATAATGCTATGTTGTACTGTGTATCTTCCATTTAGAGTATGAAACCATCGAATGTCATATATGCGATGCTCCCTGCTGCAATCATTGCTCTTATTATACGAGTTTGGTTACTTTCCTCCTTCTCTTTTCTCCTCTGTATGTTGGTTCCATATCATATTTTCTCTTTTCTTGACATTTTTCCGTTAGCTAAACGCATAGGCTAAGTGTGTGGAGTGAGTGGTGCTAGACACCGGCTGTATTCTGTAAACAAAACTTTTTTCTCTATCTTTAATCTAAAGGCAGAACGCCTGCTGTTCCCGTCAAAAACATTTCTTCAACTATATCACTATTTCCAGAAATTGTATGGATTGTTTCATACGGAATTATAATAGACATGATAGGCTGGTTTTCCTGTAATTTGATAAGGAAACACGTGTGCCGAAGAATCTGACTGATCGACCCTTCAATGTCATAATTCGATGGAGATGAGATGGCACTATGAGGGCAGAATCAAGAAAAGATGAGAAGAAAATTGATAGTGTACCGAGGCACCTTCTGAAGAAGCAGTTCTATCAGTGAAAACATTTTAGAAAAACTAGACTGACGGTGGAGGAGTCCCGTGGCATCTCATCAAGAATAATGTGGATGCTCACATATAAGATAGCATTTTCTATTGTATATACGGATCCACACCAAAATATAGTTCTTCTGATCAATCTCCTTATTAATCATCCCGAATTTATTTTAATACTAAAGATGGCAGCCTCACTAGGAGCTCTAATACTTCACTCGTGATGATGTGTCCATCATATGTTGCATATGCACGTTCAAGCTCTGTTTGGATCCTCTAGCGGTAGCATCGCCGGTTGATTAACCACAGGCTTATAACCGCAGTTATAGCAATAGCAGTGAATTACATGAGGAGCCTCACCAGAAAAAAGACATGTCCCATTTTGGTACTTCTGGTCCATGCAAAAGTCCATACACTTTATATTATCGCATGGATCTGGCAGATTGGAGCGGTCGATCTTACACTTGGCTTCCGTACCTGTGTTATAAGAAATCCATCAGGACGAATGCTTGTAGTAAAGATCTGATACTATGTCCTTTACTTACCGTAAAAAAAGAGGACCGCTAATACGAACACAGATGCACCTACTACTGCCATCTTGCGTGCCATGATGAATACCTTGATAATTGTAAGTTGAGATGTAGAAGGTAACTGTTGGATTGATAAGTTGAGTTGTAGGATGCAAGAGTCGGTACACATGTCTATTTATATTGTTAGGATTGTATATGATAATTTGGAAGTTCGTAAATACATTTATGGCGCATTGGCAATCATTAAATGATAAATAATTATCTAGTATGGTGAAAAATTAATTGGTTTATCATTAAATGATAAATAATTATCTAGTATGGTGAAAAATTAATTAGTTTATGTGATAAGGATCAACCGTTGGTTGATATTTTGGATAATTATCCCTTTTCAGTAGCCATTTACGAGATGACCCTAGCATTAAAAAAAATACCGAGCAGTACAAAACACCTCAACAAAAACGAAAATTACAACGAGATCCTTGAGATGCCCTTCATCTTCAACCTCCAGACCGTGTCGACGGCGCGCCGCCGCTGCCGCTCCTCTCAGTGCCGGCCTGACGTTGTTTGTTGCGGATAGGAAGTCGCCGAACGGGTCAAGAAGACCACATCCGTCCCAGAGCCAAAGAAGAAGGATGAACCGCTGATGAAGCTCCATGACGATCCGGAGACAGCCACCGCCAAAAGAAATCCTCGAGAACCACACCACTCCCACAAGCTTCTCGACGTCGCCGTCGAGATGGGGCTGAATCCGGGAAGACATTATTGCAAAAAGCACCGCCACCACCAACAAAGCGCCGCCCCAACAAACCTGAACACTAAACCAGAAAAACAGAGCCCTCCCGCCAACGAGGGCCGAAATCCACCGCGCCTCCATGGCACGAAGGCCACAAAGGCGGGGCAGACGTGCGGCAGCGCCGACGGGAGACAACGAGATTGAATCCGATCGCCTTTCCTGGCGGGCGGTGCCTCACCTGACACTTGTCTCGCTTCTAGACCTGGGTAAGATCCATTTACGAGATCCGTTTGATCAGGTCATAAATTGTACGACCAAAATAAGAATTGTACGACATGGGTTCAGTAGGGCGCAAGGGGGAGGAGGGAGCGGGAGTGGGAGAGGAGCAATCAAAGGCCAGTGCAACTTTTTTCTACTAGTTGATTCGTGAGACACCGACTGATATCCCATTTAAAGTATGAAACCATGGAATGTCATATGTGATAATCGCCGCTGCAACCATTGTTCTTCTTATGCGAGTTTGATTGTTTTTCTATTTCACCTTTCTCCCCTTTATGTTTGTTTCATATCAGATTTTTATTTTCTTGACATTCTTCTGTTATCTATTATCAATATTATCCGCTCTATTCGCAAAAAAAAAAACATTATCAGCTCTATCGTTTGTTTGTTTGTTTGTTTGTTTGTTTGTTTGTTTGTTTGTTTGTTTGTTTGTTTGTTGTGATAGCTCATCAAGCATGCCGCTCGATAACATCATCAGCTATATCATGATCTGCAAAAAAATTATGGATCATTTCATACATGATTATAATATACTACCTCAGTTCTAACTTCTAAGATATAAGATGTTTTGGTAGGTCATTTTAGCCTACCAAAATGTCTTATATTTTGCAACAAAGGTAATACATGATATGCGTTTTTTCCTGTAAATTTGGTAAGTAATCATGCGGTGCGCAGGAAGCCGAGTGATCCACCCTTCGATGTCATAATCCAAAGAAGATGGGAAAGCACTCTGAGTGCAGAATCAAGAAAAGATGAGAAGAAAATTGGCAGTCTACCAAGCCACCTTCGAACGAAGCAGTTCTAGTAGTGACAACATATAGAATCTATATGTGTGTATCAGGTTTTCTTTTCTTTTCGTAACAAATGTTTGTCTAGCAGTTGACTCCTCAATCACATAGACTGTCTATGTTGTTGCACTGTCTCTGAGGACGCTACTCACATTTTCTTCTCCTGTCCAATCGCGAAATTTGGGTGGAGTGTTGTGCGGGAGCTGCTTGGGTGCAGCTGGTCATTGGCAAACTTCCCCCAATTCCATGCGATTTTGCAAACTCTCCTTGGTCAACCACGTAGAATCTGTTGGCTGTTAATCTCGATCCTGTTCTGGACCCTCTGGCTGACTAGAAATAAGCTTGCCATAGAGGCTAAGATTCTCTGTCACCCTACGGACATAATCTTCAAATTCCTTTTGTTGTTACAGTGTTGGACAAGCCTGTCCAAGGAGCACGACAGGGAGGTGCTGCAGGAGATGGCAAGTGGGCTAAAAGCAATCTACACTTCTCTCGCGCCAAGAAACGAGCAACCACCACTTGATTTGCTGTGTGTCCGGCTTGTTAGGGGGAGACTGGCCCCGTATCCTAGGCTCTTTCGTTCCTTTTTGCCTAAGCTGTAATGCCTCAGCATGTGTAACCGAATATTGCTGTGAACTGTGAGCTTTATTAATTTAAAGCTGGGTTTTAAAGCCTTTTATCTTAAAAAAAAAGTAATCCTGCTTTCTATATACATCTGAGCTAAGGTCTCATAGAATAGACGTAAACCGTGGAACAAAATATGCGACGCCTTTTCGAAAAAAACAAAATATGCGACAGCATGTTCCTCTGCACTATTGTCAATTGTTTTGTACTGGCCTGATGTAGTCTCAACTGTGTGCGCTGGGCTTCAGTCTTGAGATCTGAATCTTTTGCTCCATTTTGTGATGAGTTGTTCTATATCAGCATCCATTCTTGTTCCTCTACCTCCCCACACTAGCATATGAGCAAGATCCGTAATTGATGATCCGTCCACCTCATGCACTGCTTTGAAACCCATCCTTGTGTAGAACTTGACAAGCTGAGAACCAAAAAGAAAGGCGCCAATTAAAATATCTAAACGGATAACTTTCCCAACTTAAATCTCTACTCATAAACAAGAAATTGGGCTGATTATAGTTCAGTCCAGTAGATGTTTTTGCAGCTATCCCATATAATTAAGCAGCAGCCACCACACGATGCTAATCGGCAAAGACAGTGCAAAATAGTAGCAGCAAGCTGGCCTGCCGTGCACGCACACTGCACGCGGGCATACCTTGCGGTGGTAGAGCGGCGAATCGTTGATGGCGAGCAGCTCGGCGCGCACGCAGCCGGCGTCGAAGCCGTGGCGCACGGCGACGGCGCCGAGGAAGAGGCCGAGGCCGAAGAGCGGGCGGTCGGGGACCGCCAGCGTGGCGCGCGACATCCGCATGGAGTCCAGGTGCAGCAGGGAGCCCCCGGGCCAGGGCAGGACGGCGCCCTCGGCGCGGCCAAGCTCCACGGCCGCCTCCTCATTCTCGCCGCCGTCGCCGACGCGGGTCGCCGTGATGCGGAAGAAGGGGCCGAGCGTGCGCACGCGGACGCTCAGGCCCTGCGCGCGCGACGCCGCCATGATGTCCGCCATGGTCGGGAAGAGATGCGTGGGTCTGCCTGGTGTGGGCGGCGCGGCCATTGGGGGTGAGGATGGGAGAGGCAACAGCAGGAGGAGGAGGCGGGACGGGAGTGGAGGGGAAGCTGGGCACGTCTCGGTTGAGGAGGATAACCGTCTAATTTGGTACTCCTCAACCGGAGCCCCATTAAACCCTTTATTAAAAAAAAACATATTTTGAAAATAAATAAAAATTCTAAAAAAAATTCCTGGCAATGTTGTGTTCTATCAACACGCAAAAATCTCAAATCACATATTATGTGCTACATAAAAATAATAAAATCTGACTGATTTGGAAAAGTAATTTTTTATGCACTGTAGACTACTTTCAAATATCAGATTTTTTGCATGGTATACTACTTTCAAATATCAGTTTTAAATTCAACATTTTCTACATGCAGGACTTTTTTCAGATCTTTATGAAACTTCAAATATAATTTTTATTTTTTTTCAAAATAAAGGGCTCCTATAGCCCGGACACCACTTGTCCGCTCTCTAGAAAAATGTACTAGAATAACTAGCTTGTGCCGTTGCTAGCGCATAAAAATACATGAATATGTTATGCTAAAAAATAAGGATTCTATAAAAACCCGTGTTTCACAAAACTAATCCGCGGATGCGGGGAATTTACTTCCGGCCCTGTAAGTACAACTCCATGCATGTATGCAGCGGATTCTTCCACCAAACAATTTTTTTTTAATCTCAAACCGTTATTTATTTGCAGATCCGTATTCATCGTTCATCTCGACGAAAACTTAAAAAAAATATTTCCTCTTAACATCTTTTGAAGATTTTTTTGCTGTGAGTTTTCAGGTTCTTATACTTAAACTAGGGTATTACTAGTTAACAGTTTTCATCCAAATTATACATAGGTACCTCAGAATTGTTAAATTTTATTTTTATAGCAATGATCTACATGTCCGGATAGGATTATTAGATCACTGTAGACACGCAAAAAGATGACATTATCCTTATGCAAGGCTTACATTGACGAGGAGCGAAGTTCGAAAAAATTGGTAACCATTTGATTTTAACTTGCAAACGATTTAAATATAATTGGTGACCAAGTGATTATAATCTAGCAAAAAAAGTTGTCGAACATATTAATATGTGATATAGTTTCGCAGACGTCGTTGCGACAAAGTTAGCTATGAAAACATATTGAATTTAGACTTAGGCTTTGAGAGATAAAAACTGAAATTTGAAATCTCAAAGAATCTACTTGGCTGGATTGCATGCATGGCTTAGTTATTATATTTTGGATGTGCCCACAGAAAGCTAATCTAGGGCACACACCCTTATCAGAACAATCTATAAATAAAATAATTTAATTAGAAGAGTGATATTGCATGATCATGGTTGATTATAACATAGTTAGCCTCTAACTCTCTTCCACCTCTTTATGTGCTCCTCGTCTTCTTAAGTCACGTAAGATCGACTTCTTTACCTCCTACCGTCCACTACTATTTTACACTTCGTACGCCCAACACATCTTCAGCTTGGTTTATTTATGAGGTATCTTGACAAAGTTAAATAATTAAAAATACATAATGTGACAATTTATAATTATTGCCAAGGCTCGAAATGGACTCCCTGAGTATGGGAACCTGACGATTCACCATCATTTTTTGAAAATATCTTTGAGAGGATGTGGATAAGGCTATTCACCGGGCGGTAGCGCGGGCACTGCCCGCCGGTCTCAAGCGTTTGGTATCTGTTGGTCTCATCCTCTCTCTGTCTCTCCGCCTCGATGTACTTGACCTTTGTCTGTCCTTATGTGTGATCCCTAAACTTGTTCTAGGTTGCTCATGATGCTCTACTGCCCCGTGATGATGCTAGTGTGTTCTACACTAAACTCTCATGTTGCGTTTGAGTTTTGAACCAACCTTTCTTTTATCTGCATTGTTCTGCTAAATTTTATTGAATTTATCTTGTTTTTCGTCTTGGAATGGTGTAGATGTAGCTGCCATCGGATGTATTTTAGCATGACAAGCTTCTACGATGATCATTTGGATCGAGTTCTTGATGGTTTAGTATTGTCTATACTTTGTGAAAAGATGAGCTTTGCTCACTGTAGTGCCTCCTAGGAGTGTGCACATTGATCAAATGCATATATTGATTCTTTCATGTGATTATAAACTATTATAGGCATGCTAGGATGAGTAGATCACGTGTTGGTGTTGTAATTTGAGCTTTGTCCAGTTTCCTGGATATAGCTGCTTCTGTGTATTATTTTAGATGCAATGTTGATAAGAAATATCGAATCCGAGTCGGTTACATTGAGTATCCCGAGAAATCCGGCATTCGGCAATCTTGAATTGGTTTGTACTTCGAGATGATGCGGTCCGGGATCCGAACCCTTGTGCTGGCCCATGGTGGTCCGAGTGGGTCAGCTTCAAGACCTATGATCTCGACAATTAAAATACCTTTTCATGTATAATAATTCCAGTTTCATGCAGAGCATATGAAGAGTTTGCTCCATGCCATTTTAACATCTTAGTTACAGAGCACGCTTAAATCTCTTTATTTCCAGAAAGGAGGATAATTAACCCCAACTTCTCCATCGTGTAAAGGACACAGCTATACATTATTTCCAAGCATCAAATGTTACAAAAAGGAAGCGAACCGAAGTCTCACAATAAGGATATAACAACCACAATAGGGATTAAATATAGGTTGCTGTTGCTATATTAGGTCATGTAAAAGTTTTCAATGAATCAAAACACTTACTGAAAATACAAAATGCATTCATCTTCAAAAAAATGAATGTGTCATGTCCCAAAGTGGTATGGATTTATGGAAGGATCACTTATACTCCCTCCGATCCATTTTAAATGTTGCTACTTGTACTATCGATCTACATTCTACACTTAGCTAGCTCTTTTCTGGCGACAGTCTTTCCGGATCGGAGGTAGTAGTTTGGATAGTAAACAGCAAACGTGAGCTCGTTATCTATACAAATCGGTCGTAGACGAAGCTTTGCTCTAGAAAAGGACTAAAAGTCGTCCCCGATATTCTTGTTTTTACGGCCAGCTCGAGCCGAGTTCGGACACGGAAATCGATCAAACGAATCCGAGCCGGCCCAGTTGTTGATATACTAGAGTTGCATAAATTGTGGCCGTACGTACGTGAGCCTTCTTTGACGAGAATTAACAGGAAGCCAGCTACGATCAGTACTTACGTGTCATGGGTCTCTGCCTCGGGAAGACATCTTCTTCATCATCGTCGCCATGGCCGGACCTCCCGCCTGACCTCGCCGTCCTCATCGTCTCCAGGCTACTGTGCCACATCGACCGCCTCAACTTCGGCGCCGTCTGCCGCGACTGGCGTCTCGCCGCACAACACCAGCGCACGTTGTCGATGCCGCCGGCCATGCCGTGGATCAACCTTGGCCGCGGCTTCTGCCACAACCTCGCTGCCGGCGGCAAGGCGTGGCGCCGCTTTGCCACGCCGAGGGGCTGCCGCGCCGGCGCCTCGTTCGGCGGTTTGCTCATGTACGAGCACAAGCGGTCTCACCGGTGCTTCCTCCGCGACCCTTTCTCCCGGACCACGAACGCGATCGAAGCCCCGTTCATAACCTTTCGTGATGGGTCGACGGACGTCGTCGCCGATACCGATCCGCTCACAACATGGCACAGTCCTTCGCAAGGTATCCTCGTCTGCTCATCTCATCACCTCGTCTCCGTCTCTTGCCCCCGTAAAGGCATAACGTGTCTTGGATCGGGCAACACGACGACGACGACGACAGCGCGCCCAGCGCACGGCCGTGCGATCATGGTCAAATGCAGCCGCTGGTCACGTCTACAAGAGCATAGCCTTCCACCATGGAAAGATCTTCGCGGTAAGCTCGACAGAGAACCTTTTCGTGCACGAGTTTCACGACGACGGAGGGAGTCGCGTTGAGCATGTAATCAAGGAACGGCCAGCAGCAGCTCGGGCAGCGAATTACCACAACCACCATCTGGTCACGTCAGCCGACAAGAAGAAGCTACTCATGGTGCGGTGGACCATCCCTAGCTAGCAGATGGATCGGCGCAAGGTTGATCGTCCGGCGATGGATCTCCAGGTGTTCGAGGCGGACTTGGAGAAGGGAGAGTGGTCGTCGGAGGTGAAGGACATGGGCAACCAGGTCCTCTTTGTCGGACGTACTGGCTCGAGAGCGCTCGTGGCGGCGGGTTCGTCGGACCGGCGATTCCAAGGGAACCGCGTGTTCCTTCTCGGCTGTGAATTGGCATCGTCAATGTGTCAGGCCTCTGGCATCCACGACTGCAAACAATGTCATGGTGGCTCTCCTCCCGGCTATTGTGTGTACGACATGATAAGCGGCAGAGCCGGTGCAGTTTATTTAAGTCGATGTCCAAGTCGTGTGAAATATCCCATGTCTGCATGGTTTTTCCCGTCACAGTGAAAACCAGATGCACTGCCTCTCATTGGACGCAATACAGACAAGCATTCTACACTTTAACACAACTTTGTATGTGCATACTCACATAAGAAGATGGTGTTTAGTTACGAGAGTTTCTATGTCATGTTGTAATATAATCAAACTTATACTCCCTCCGTTCCTGAATGTAGTGCGTATAGTTTTCTGGCACGAATATTAAGACATGTGAATTTTATACATGGTGCAATTATTTCACATGGAGAGAATCGGAGAGAGAGGTGTTACTGACAGCTACAAATTAAAAAAAATCTGTCAAATATCTCAGTGGAAGTATTTAACTCATCTTTGGAGTAGTGAAATTGTCTAAAAATCATAATACACCTTATATTTTGAATTTTTTATCAAAAAACTATACACCTTACATCAAGTAACGGAGGGAGTATTTTTTTTCATATGTCTAATAAATTTTTTTTGTCTGATAGTGGCTCAGGGTTTATCTATATCTCTTACAGTATAAGATAACACTCCATTAAGATGCATTAAAGATTTTTCTATCTGAACATGCAAGCTATCCATATCATTCACTCTCTTAACCAATCGTTGCCCATGTTATCTTCACTAATATTTATTAATATCTATGTGCAAACTCCACATCATCCATCTTTTGAATCTAATAATTTTAATACACACATATTTCGTGTCGAAATTTTTTAGAATCTTGACTATTTAAATTTGTAGAACGAGAGAGATTGACGGAATATGTTGGATGTATTATTCACTACTAAAAAAGCAGCGATCAGTGACGTTTCTGAGGCGACGTTTTGATAACGTCATGTGTTTCCGTTGCGAGGTAGCAGAATAGTTGGATTTAGTCGCGACGTTTTGGCTTTTTCGACCATGGGCCTGTTGCGCGCGACGTTTCGTTAATATTATGTCGCGGATTTTCGTTCCCAGCCCAGTAACCCAGTTTTGAGGCGACGTTATTGTTCTTAGTTACAGAGAACGTCGCTGATTTTCATCGCATGCCACATCCTGCCCTGACTGACTACTTTGACTGGCGACGATTGACCGGTTGATGTGTGACCCCACCTTCTACCGCGTGTGCATTGTTGTGTTCCGTTTGTGGTGAAATTTAATCAAATCATCGAAAAAAGAGATTGCCGTGCACTGTTGTTTTCCGTTTGTGAGAACTGTAACCCACGACCTGCCTCTCGCAATCGTGTCACGGAGAACGTTTGTTCCGTTTGTGGAGTGCAACTAAAATTTATACAAATAAATGAAAAATTTAAGAGAATGCTCATATTCTAAAATAATAGCATTGGGAGAACACAAATCAATATAGCAAATACCTGATTACGAATCAACACGGCAGAAATAAGGAAACATAGACATTACTTTATTGGATCTGTTCGATGGGGCAAACTATGCATACATAAACATATATAGGATCATAAACATATACTTTATGACCCTGGGAACTAAGCATGAGAGGGAAACATCTAAGCATCGGATGGGAACTCCGCTGCCTTGGCGATGAGTGCTTCCTTGCGCGCGAGCAGAGTTTCCTTCTGCGCGAGCGCTACCTCGATCTACAGGTTCCCAACCTGCCTCACCAGGTCTAGGTTGCTGCCCATCAATGTCTTCAGATCGTCGAGCAACTTCTTCACCGCTTCGTTGCAAGCTTCCACCAACTGGACCATCTCCTTTCTGGCTTCAACAACCTTGTCCAGATTGTCGAGGGCGAGCTTCATGGCCACTTCAAGCTGACCTTCTAGCACGGGTACCCTCTTCGCCAGATGATCGAGGAGGGCCCTCTCCTCGACTTCTAACTCCCTGTACATAGATGCAAGATCGGAAGTTTATGTTAGGGTTAAAACGGATCTAAGAAAGATGAAACAAGGAGGAGTTCAGAAACGAATCAGAAGTACTGGAACTGACATAGAAACCCATATAAATCTACCTCGAGGAAGCAGAACGCTTTGACGGTGGAGCCATCGTTGTTGCCTGGTTGGGGGGGTGGAGGGCCGAGGAGGGGGAGAGGGAGGAGGAGCAGCGACGAAGAGGGTTTTAGCTGTGGAGGGGAGGGGCGATCGGCAGATAGAGGGTGAAGTGAGTAGTACATCGCCTGTGCACCTCTACTTATACACAGGTCACATGTGGAAGACACGACGTTTGATCTCCGTGTGGCAAGTGGCCGTAGAACTGCACGACCCCACTACACCGTGTGGCGAGTGGAGCGGAAAACAGCACGGCGAGTGGGTGGAACGGACGGTGTGGTGCATTTACGCATGCATGTAGACGAAGGGACGGGCCGGCCAGGATTATTCACTTTGTGTTATTGACAGGTGGGGCCCGTGACTGATTGGGCCCAGGTGGAAGTGTAACGGAGGAGGCGCATGTGTGGCGAGTGGATCGGTACAAAACGGAACTACCGTAACACGTACGTGGCATGGCATGGTGCGCGGTACAAAATGGTGAGACGCATGCGTGGAGGAACGTTTTGACCTGCATGTACGTGGCGTGGTGCGGTACAAAACGGTGTATTTTACAGGATGCATTTATGCATTCAGGCGAAGGGACGGGACGGGACAGAGATTTCTTTCCAGGCATGCTTCGCATTTACGTCGGCGACTGCGCAACGCCCAGCCTTTGCCGGCTTCCCAAGCTGCACCAGCGCGGCGGAGATGCGAAGCAATTAAACGTCGACGCGACCCGTGCGACCAAGCGCCACCGTCTCGGTTTCCCAGCCCATCGCATTAACGCTAGCTGACGCCTACACAACGCTCAGCCTCTCCCGGCTTCCCACGACGGAGACTAGATAGCTAGCCATTAAACTCCGACGCGCGACGCGTCTCACCCACCCGTCAGTTCCTGCCCAGCGCCATCGCTCCCCGCCACCGCTTCCAGCTCGACCGGCCGGCTATAGAAGCAGACCCACACCTGCTCGCCGTAGCCCACACCACCCGTCGTCAAGGTTGATCGCCGTAGCACACACCGTCGCTATGACACGCCGCCTCACGACCACATGGGGCGCCCGCATCTAGGCCGCACCCGGTGCTGACGACAAGGAGAGTGGCGACGACCTCTTTGATCGGGAGGAGGTGGAACCGGAAGAGAAGGAGCCGCAGCAGGAGCGGCCGCTGTGGCCTGACTAGGTCATGGCGGCCAACTCGTTTGCCACTTGGCGCAACGAGGAGGCATACCGCCGGATGAAGGCGGGCTTGGAGGCGGCGTTCGCCACCTTGGAGGCAGCCGCCATCGAGCGTTCGCCGAGAGCGCGGAGGAGGAGCGTGCCCGCTCCCTCATGGCCGCCGAGCGGGCGGTCTACCAGCAGCTGAACGCCTAGGTGGCGTCGGCCGAGCACCAGCAGCTGATCGCCTAGATGGAGGAGCATCCGCCCAGGTATGCCTCCAGAGGGGACGCCGAGCGTGCGGCACGTGAGGAACTGAACGCGGTGAGGGCGGCGAGCCAGAGGGCGGCGAGGGAGGCAGAGTGATACGTCGCAAACGTATCTACTTTTCCAAACACTTTGCTATTGTTTTGCCTCTGCTTTTTAATGAATTGTTTGGAACTAACCCGAACTGACGTTGTTTTCAGCAGAATTGCATTTGGTGTCTTTCTTTTGTGCAGGGTTCAAAAGTTCGCGGAAAATTCCAGAAAAATCAGAAAATGGATTTTTAAGGGAAAAGAGCCACGGAGCCAGAAGACCACGAGGGGGGGCACCCCAGGAGCATGGGCGGGTCCCACCCGCGGGTGGGACCTAGGCCGCGGACGAGGTCCGCCCCTGCCCCTGGGACCTCGCCTCTCGGCCCCCCTTCGCTTATAAACTCCGTTTTGACCTAAAATGCGGAGCCCCCGATCACTTTTTCCAAAAACCTTACAGAGCTCCGCCGCCATCGTGAAACCTAAATTCGGGGTCCAGGATCGCTGTTCCGGCACCCTGCCGGAGTGGATATCGCCGCCATTGTCACCGCCAACGCCTCTCCATCAACCATCCATGACATCTCCATCCATGTGTGAGTAGTTCCCTACTGTAGGCAAGGGGATGGAAGGGATTGAATAAGATTGCTCATATAATTCGATGCCAAATTGTTAGGGCTTGATGCCTAGTATCCTCTATATGTGTTAATCATTGTTGGTACAATTAGTTATGCTTAATGCTTGTCACTTTGGGCCCGGGTGCCATGTTTTCAGATCTGAACACTTTATGTTTTCATGAATATAATTGATGTTTTGGGTCCTATCAACTAATTGTATGCACTTGTTGTTAACCGGAACCGGAGACCCCGAGTGACAGAAATGGGGACATCGATGAGAATGGTTGGTAACTCGAGGGTTACATGTATTCATTGTGTGTTACTACGTTGCTCCGGTGTTCTATTAAAAGGAACACCTTAATTGCCATTTGTTCCTTAATTGGCCCGGCTAAAACCAGATGGCAGGACAAAACATGCCGTGCAAGTTCTTATTGCAAGCATGTACGGCTAAATTAGGAATACATGCCTATGATTGTTTAATACTTGGATGCTATATTTATTTATTTTGCTTCGTGCCTAGTTATGTTTATTTCATGAGCTATCTTATTCATGCAGCGCCCGTCTATCTGTCCCTATGCCTACGGTGTTCTTAAATCCTGCTGTTTACAATTAATATTTCTGCTGTCACCATTGCTGCCTTTATTTTTTTTTGAACAGCATTGTTGCCTTTATTTTATTACTGATGTTACTGATCTACTGCTGCCATCAAATTACTGTTACTACTGATAAATTGCTTCGAGAGAAATCCTTTTCAGGTGTGGTTGAATTGACAACTCAACTGCTAAGACTTATAAATATTCTTTGGTTCTCCTTGTGTCGAATCAATAAATTAGGGTTATACTACCCGTGAAGACTGTTGCGATCACCTACGCTTGTGGGTCATCAAGACTATTTTCTGGCACTATTTCCGGGGAGCATAGCTCTATTTATAAGTTCACCTGGGAGTTTTTCTGTCTGCTATAATTTATTCTTCATTATGAAGGGTAAGCATGATCCCAAGTTTCCGATACTACTGTCCACAACAAGGAAAGGTACTGCTCTGAATTCTAAAGCTACTCTTGATTCACCTACTGTTTTAAATCGACTTGTTACACCACCTGCAAACATTGGTCCTACTGTTGATGCATCACTTTCTAAGTCTGCTACTATTTCTGATGAATTTGATGATGCTTTATTATGCTTGATGATTCTGGTTCTTTAGGTCCTTTTCTGGATACTCTTATTTCTAATCATGAGAAAGTTACAAATCTTGATGAAAGACTTATTACACCTGCTAGCTCTGCTGAATTATATAATTATGAGAGTAGGTATCCTGATGATTCTTATATTGATGTTAATGATGAATCTATTAGACAATATATGAATCGTGAAGCCTCAAGAGATCCTTATGCTTTAAAGAAATTGCTTGAAAAACATGTTGTTAAAAATCATTTCACACCTGATCCTGAATTTGCTACTTCTCCTATATGCATTAAAGATGATGATTTTGATTTCTCTGTTGATCTCTCACTTATATCAAATGTTGAATCTGATCCTTTTTGTGGAACTGAGAATGATGATGCTATAGAACACATGAATAAATTAGCTTCGCTTAGCTTACTATTTTCCAATGACAAGAAGATACAGTGTTACTATTTAGTAAAGTTGTTTCCTTTTTCATTAAAAGGTGATGCTAAAGCGTGGTATAATGCTTTACCTTATGGTTCCATTAAAAGTCCTCATGAATTGCTTGATGTTTTCTTGCAAAATATTTTCCCGCTCACATGCAGCATGAGGCTTTGCAGAGAATTTTCAATTTCAGACAACTGGAGGGTGAGCATCTCCCTAAAGCTTGGGGGAGATTTGGCGCATTACTCAGGGCTCGGCCAGGGCACGATATACCGAAGAATGAACTTCTCGATATATTCTATAATGGACTAACTGATGAATCTAGGACCTACCTAGATAGCTGTGCTGGTTGTGTTTTCAGGAAAAGGATTGTATCTGAAGCTGAGGAATTAATGGCTAAGATAGCCCAAAATCATGATGAATGAAGTGATCCTGAGCCTCCTCCCTTACCAACCCCGAAGAAAAAGGGAGTGCTTTTCTTAAACCCAGAAGATATGCAAGAAGCCAAGAAATCTATCAAGGAGAAAGGTATTAGAGCTGAAGATGTGAAGAATTTACCTCCAATTGAAACTTTATGTGAGCCTACCACTCACCCACCTATGGTAGAGGTACATTCTCTTTATGATTTTACTGTCAATGATATTCCCCGTAGCAAGCCTCCTAGTCAGTGTTTGGATGAATTTGATAACTTTATTGTTAAACAAACTCATTTTAATATGCAAATTCAAGAACAATTAAAGGATAACACTCTGGTTATTAAAAATTTGTATTCTGTCTTGGAGAAAAATGCTAATGATGTTAAAGGTCTTGTTAAGCATTTTCACATGGTTCAAACTCAACTTGAACAAATAACTAAAGTACAAAAAGATTTGCTTGCTGGCATTCCTATACAAAATAATAAACAAGCTTGTGGTGTTTCAACTAGAGGTGGTATTACTACTCAAGACCCTTTTTATCCTGAAGGGCATCCTAAAAGAATTGAACAAGAATCTCAATTAGCTGAAAATAATATTACTAGCTCCCCTAAAAAGAAAAAGAAGAAACATAAAGAATTAGGAGAAACTAGTAATATGGAACTTGATAAAGAACCAGTAGTTAATAATCCTAATGGTGTTTCTATTTATGATGCTGAAACTGAAAGTGGTAATGAGCATGAGAGTGACATCAATAAACCTGAAGAACAGGAGGAAGATATTGCACCTCCTGTTGCTAAGAAGCATGGTAGGGAAAGAGAGCCATGGGTGCAAAAGCCTATACCTTTTCCATCAAAATCCCATAAAACCAAAGAGGAGGAGCACCATAATAAATTTTGTGAATGGATGAAGCCTCTCTTTTTGCAAATCCCTTTAACTGATGCTATTAAATTACCTCCTTATTCAAAATATATGAAAGATATTGTTTCAAATAAGAGAAAAATTCCTAATGAAGAGATTTCTACTATGCTTGCTAATTACTCTTTCAATGGCAAGATTCCTAAAAAGCTTGGTGATCCAGGTATGCCCACTATTCCTTGCTCCATTAAAAATAATTATGTTAGAACTGCTTTCTGGGATCTTGGTGCAGGAGTTAGTGTTATGCCTTACTCTCTTTATAAGAGACTTTTATTAGACAAGCTTATTCCTACTGATATTTCCCTACAAATGGCTGATAAATCTACTGCTGTGCCTATTGGTATATGTGAGGATGTTCCCGTTAAAGTTGCTAATTGTTTAATCTTAACCGATTTTGTGGTGTTGGAAATGCCTGAAGATGATAATATGTGTATTATCCTTGTAAGACCTTTTCTTAATACTGCAGGGGCTATTATTGATTGCAATAAAGGAAAAGTTACTTTTAATGTTGATGATAAAGAGCACACGGTATATTTCCCAAAGAAGATTAATACTAAGATTGGTTTGAATTCCATTGAAAATATTGAAGCCATCAAGGTTAGAGCTATTGATTGTCCTATTCTTATGCATCATAGAAAATATGAAACTCTTATGATCGGGACAATTGCTATGCAATATGAGGTAACATAATTGTCATTTGGAAATTGAATTCTTCATGTCAAATAAATTTGGTGTGGTAGCAAGACTTGATCAACCTTGCTAACAAATCAATTTTAGCAACATAAAGACTTTAATAACCATTAGTTTTTCCTCTGATAATTATCTTTTACTTTTCTGCAATTTTTATTCCTTGCTTAGTTTATCTCTTTTGAATATCAATATCCTGTTTTATTAGCTTATTTTAATCTCATTTAAGTTCTTTGGGAAAAGTTTTTGAAAAATTCTACAATTTTTATTTTTTCAAAAGAGCCACAGAAGTGGCTGAGCCTGACCTGGGGGACCCCCCAGGGCTAGAGGCGGGTCCCACCCATGGGTGAGGGCCAGGCTCGGCCAAGGGCCGCCTCTGCCCTGTGGAGGGCCCCACCAGGTGAGCTGCCTCCCACTATCTTTCTCTCTCTCGAAAAATCACTCCACCATTGTTCAAACCCGAGTTCTTGCTCTTGAGTGCTGGGATTTTCGATCTCTTTGTCCAGCCCATCAATCTTGCTGAAATCTGGTGCAAATCTTCTCTGGTATGTGACACCTTCACCCCTCCAATTAGAATTTTGAATAGTTTTGTGTAAGTTGAGTATTTTGCTACTGTATATGACCTTTGATATAAACTTGCATGCTTGATTTGTAATTTGTTAAATGGTTTTGATGCATGTATTAGTTGGAATTAAGTTATGAGAGTAGTTGAATGCACTTCCTAAATTTTATTTTTTAAGTTTTATGAGGTTTTTGAAAAATTTCAGAAAAAAAAGATTATGCCTAAGTTCAATTTAGGTGGGTTCTTTAATAAGAAGGAGCCCTCTTCTCGTCGAGAAACGAGATGTTCAAGTTCTAATACACCAATGAGGCCCTCATACAATGAAGATTTGGAGCCACTTGGTGTTATTGTGCTTGCCCGAGAGTCGGACGTGCGTTCATCGGTATACCCATGTTATGAATTTTTACAAGCTGCAGGTATACACGATGAATTCACTAGTCTTGTTACTAATGCATGTTTGACAAATATTGTATTAGTGGAGAGGTCTCAATATCTTAAGCTCGCTAACATCTCTGTGCAAAGCTTTAATTTTATTGATGATCAATATCACCCAAGTATGGAGTTCATGTTACATGAACAACCTTGAAGAATGCCTTTGTCTGAGTTTTGCAGTGCTTTGGGTGTGAGGAATATGGGGCTCACAGGGAAGATGAACGCGCAACCCCAATAACTCAAGGAGCTCTATGCCGGCATCTGTCAGGATGATTGGTGGGACTCCACCCGTGCAAAATTTGGGAGCATTCAGTTTCCAGCTGTGAGGTGTTTGGGCTATGTCATTGCTCGTTGTATCCTAGGCTGTGGACTTTTTTTCCTTCACGAGCCTATGACGTGGATTTTACTTCACGCGCCTATGACGTGGACTTGGAGTGTCCGCAGATATTTATTTTTAATACTCTTCACGTTTAGGTTGTGGACTTTTTTCCTTTACGAGCCTAGTTACTTCACGCGCCTATGAAGTGGACTTAGAGTGTCCGTAGATATTTATTTCTAATACTGCGTTGGCTAGGATTTGAACTCTAAACCTCTGGCTCTGATACTATATTGAATTGATGCACTAGCCAATTATCACAAAAGTCCGAACTGATGAAATAGGCAGTACAATATATTATATTTCTGACAAGATCAATTTGCCGCTTAAATTTTGACATGTTATAAGGAGAGGAAGCCGCCACTCGTACTCATGATCTACTCGAGGAGAAAATGGGGATCAAACTATGGCTAGAGTTACTCTGTTCGATTGATTTTTTTGAGAGAGTTGATTGATTTTGGGGTGGAGTACTCTACATAACAATTGTTGTAGGAGACAACGTCATGTCAGAATAAAAATCAATCCGTAGCAACGCACGGACATATTTACTATTATTAATTAAGGCAGGTTTAAGGACTTGAGATCGATCGATCAACCGCATCGATCATGGGTCTCTGCCTCGGAAAGACTTCTTCTTCATCATCGTCGCCATGGCCGGACCTCCCGCCTGACCTCGCCGGCATCATCGTCTCCAGGTTACTGTGCCACATCGACCGCCTCAGCTTCGGCGCCGTCTGCCGGGACTGGCGTCTCGCCGCACAACACCAGCGCACGTTGACGATGCCCCCGGCCATGCCGTGGATCAACCTTGGCCGCGGCTTCTGCCACAACCTCGCTGCCGGCGGCAAGGCGTGGCGCCGCTTTGCCATGCCGAGGGGCTGCCGCGCCGGCGCCTCGTTCGGCGGTTTGCTCATGTACGAGCACAAGATTTCTCACCGGTGCTTCCTCCGCGACCCTTTCTCTCGGACCACGAACGCGATCGAAGCCCCGTTCATAACCTTTCGTGATGGGTCGACGGACGTCGTCGCCGATACCGATCCGCTCACAACATGGCACAGTCCTTCGCAAGGTATCCTCGTCTGCTCATCTCATCACCTCGTCTCCGTCTCTTGCCCCCGTAAAGGCATAACGTGTCTTGGATCGGGCAACACGACGACGACGACGACAGCCCAGCGCACGGCCGTGCGATCATGGTCAAATGCAGCCGCTGGTCACGTCTACAAGAGCATAGCCTTCCACCATGGAAAGATCTTCGCGGTAAGCTCGACAGAGAACCTTTTCGTGCACGAGTTTCACGACGACGGAGGGAGTCGCGTTGAGCATGTAATCAAGGAACGGCCAGCAGCTGGGGCAGTGAATAATTACCACAACCACCATCTGGTCACGTCAGCCGACAAGAAGAAGCTACTCATGGTGCGCTGGACCATCCCTAACCTGCAGATGGATAGGCGCAAGGTTGATCGTCGGGCGCTGATGGATCTCCAGGTGTTCGAGGCGGACCTGGAGAAGGGAGAGTGGTCGTCGGAGGTGAAGGACCTGGGCAACCAGGTCCTCTTTGTCGGACGGACTGGCTCGAGAGCGCTCGTGGCGGCGGGTTCGTCGGAATGGCGATTTCAAGGGAACCGCGTGCTCCTTCTCGGCTGTGAATTGGCATCGTCAGTGTGTCAGGCCTCT
The DNA here is from genome assembly GCA_012064385.1 of Puccinellia tenuiflora. NCBI lineage: Eukaryota > Viridiplantae > Streptophyta > Magnoliopsida > Poales > Poaceae > Puccinellia > Puccinellia tenuiflora. Next base: position 1,069,147 of record QRDG01000081.1, on the reverse strand, counting down.
GGCATCCACGACTGCGAGCAATGTCATGGTGGCACTCCCAGCTATTGTGTGTACGTACGACATGATAAGCGGCAGAGCTGGTGCATTTTTTTTGAGTCGATATCCAAATCTTGTGAAATATCCCATGTCGTCATGGTTTTTCCCGTCACAGTGAAAACCAGATGCACCGCCTCATTGGACTCACGCAATATTTTTTTTTTGATAAAGGGATTTTTTTAACTCAATAGTTCGCATCAGGACGATACAATCATAAAATCACGCAATGCATACATGGAATCTACCATTGAACATAACTTTGTATGTGCATAGTCAATTACTCCCTCTGTATCGAAATGTAAAATGTTCAAGACTTTGTCCACATGTGAATTCACATGTATAAAAATGAATTTAGACATATTTTAGTGCGTACATTGGACCATAAGAGCAAGTGTGTCGCCAAAGCACCTTGAACACGACGAAGAAACAACTTCAACATCCAGAGCCAAAGCACCTTAGTACTTACTGTACTACTTAACTAACATACCCGCAGGTGAAAGTCACAAGTATACACAAAATGAATCGTAGTATGACAACTCTAAGAAAGTGTCAGAAACATGATTTGGGACTGCTTTTAAGAGGCGTAGAGCTGAACACGGTGTAGAGTTGAACGAAATAGTATGCACACAAAATACTTATACATTGCACTAAACTCAAATGTTGCATGCTTCTAAATAAACCCGTATATGCATGACAAGTGTGACATGCCGGTCTAATCACCTGCTTCTGCCGCCCGCGCTCCCGCGCCCGCCTCACCGCCCCGCCCAACTAGAATCTCCTCCTCCACCGGTACACCCGCCCTCCTCGAATCTCCTCCTCCATGGGTCCACTATCATCCCGACCTTCCCTCTAACCCCCCCCCCCCCACCACCACCCCCACACACACTTCTCCGACTCCGGCGCCCCACCCCGCACCCCCCACGTTAAGTGTTGCTCGCCTCCACCTCGATGGGCGGTCGGCGCAGCGTCGACAATGTCGGTTTGGGCCGGGATGAGGAAGAAGAAAGGGAGGGGATGGGGAGAAGAACATACGTGCGGGACCCACCCCGCGCGTCCATGGAGCTGATACGTGTCAAACGTATCTATAATTTTTGAGTGATCCATACTAATTTTGTGATGTTGTCACATGTTTTTATTATCATATCACATTATTTTTATGCATTTTGTTGGACTAATCTATTAACAAGATGCTCAGTGCCAGTTCATTGTTTTTGCTGTAATTGGGTTTCAGAAATTTACTTCTGGAAATATTCTCGGAATTGGACCAAAATATACGGAGATTAATTTTACGCCAAAATGAAGACGGAGTCCGAAGGGCAGCCTCGGAGGCAACCCACAGGGCGCAGGCGGCCTCCTGCCGCGGCCTGGGGGGGAACCGCGGGTGGGACCCGCCCCTGCCCGTGGGCCACCTCCTCGACCCCCTCCGACGCCTATAAATACACATTAAACCTAAAAACGTCGAGGCGGCCATTATTTTCCACAGAAGACATCCCGACGCGCTGTCATCTTAAACCCTAGTTCGGGGGTGATTCTGAAGCAGTTCCCGGCACTCTGCCGGAGGCGAGATCGATCCCGGAGGGCTCTTCATCGCCATGCCTTCCTCCGTGATGATTTGTGAGTAGTCCCACCTTGGACCTTGGGTCCATGGCAGTAGCTAGATGGTAGTCTCTCTCTTGTGCTTCATGTTTATGATCTTGTGAGCTGCCTAACATGATCAAGATCGACTATTGTAATACTATGTGATGTGTTTGTTGGGATCCGATTGATTATAAAGTTATGATCAGATTGTGCATGATTCTTATATGATTGATTTATGTTCTTGCATGCTCTCCGATGTGCATAGTTACTTTGTCCAAGTGATTGTGTGTATCTCTAAGAGAGATTATTTATGCTAGATAGTGGGTTCGTGCCCCCTCTTGTTCCTGGGCACGAGTGATAGAAACGTCTAAGGGCGAGGGTGTGCTGTTGCTACTAAGGGTAAAACAGCGGTGTTAAAGTCTCTTTTGATATTTAATATTGCTTACTTAATGCAAATGTATGTTGCTTGCAACTTAATACCGATGGGTGACAGGCTGGATAGCGATCCCACGGTGGACTGTTTAGACAAAGATGCATTTGGACTCAACGGTCTTTGTTCCTTGTCGTGATGTAACGCCCCGACCCCGGAGGTATACAGAGAGGCTATGTAGTTGGCACAGCCATCAAGGTATACCACAGAGATCGAGACTTGTGGAACAAACTGGCACACTGCATGACTCTACGACACAAACATATATCAACTCATATACGAGAAGAATACAAATATTACACATCAAAAGGATCGCAGATCCAACAATACATCAAGCGGAAGCGGGTAGTGTTGTCTAACAACAAGAAGCAAATATATGGCATAAGAGGCCTACAATAAACATCACCCAAGCCAACTTGTTCCACGGCCCCAAGCTGCCACCTGGGAACCCCAGACTAGTAGTCGACGTCAACGAAGAACCCACCTAGTTGCTCGGCGTCGTCCTCCTCTGAAATACAAATGTAGAGGCAGCAAAGAGAGACTGAGTACGATGTACTCGCAAAGTTTAGTAGGGCGATATAGGCCCAATGACTGACGGAGGCTCTAAAGCTGAATAATGTAGCTATTTTGCATAAAGCTAGATTTTCATTTCAAAGGGTAAAAGACACGAGGCATCGTCTATTCAGATTGTTTTTCATAAAGGGGATAAGAGAGTAACACCTCATCTTCGTTCTCATCGAACCTACTTGTAACCATCACCACTCATCTCCACCAAAGGCACTCCCTCGAATCACCCTCGAGGAAATGAACCTTTTACACACACGTTGAGTTGCAACCTTTAACTGCCAAATTATTAATTAAGGTTAAGATTCTCTATGATCCCGTAAATCCATTCCCAAGGCGTCCATAACCGCAGACACGGCTTTTCGAAAAGATAACCTGCAGGGGTGTACTAACTTACCCACCGGTACCGTCCAGCTCACCTGATTGGTCCTCTTCCGGGGAAAGACCGGCGAGTGGGCGCGGTTAAACCTTTAGCTCACGTGAGAATATCCAAGAGTCATTTGTTGTCACAGGACAGGTTCAGCGCTCCCAGCGCCCTGCCCCATCGCCACGTCCTAACACAAATCCTCATCAACATCATCTTATCCACTCACACGCAAATGGAAAACCGAACTAGAGGACCCTTGGATACGCCCTCACAAGTTATTCAGTTAAGGGGATTCCATATGTCCCCACCAATGGCAGCACGCTCAGACCTTGGTTCCGAAGACAGGAACTCGCACTTAGGGGCATGAGTGAGGCAAAACACCATCCCCGATGGCAACTCACCCAAGCCTACTTAGCATTTTAAATTAAACACCCCACATATCCACCAAGTCCGCATCATTCCATCAACATCAACAATTATGGAAATAAACAACGGACATAACTCAATTATCTAAGCATGGCTAAGCATATAAGTACAACAACTAGAGTATTGTCTCAGGCCAACACATCATCTCTAGGGTTCATAGGTAGGGATACTTGTGATTGGCTCAGGGAGAAACATGCAATCATAGGATTTTCTATATTCTGATCAAAAGAGACATCTGAATCGCATGCAATATTATGGTGGATAAAATAAGTTTGCAAACATTAGGATGCTAGAATGCCAAGAAGGTTAGGTTATCTCTTGCCTTGCTGCCCGGGAGTGTAGTACTGCTCGTCGGGGTAAGTCGCGTTAGCCTCGACTCCGGAATCTATCGATACCCCAAAAGAGATACAAAGAACAAATAAATCACCAGAACACAAGGTGCAATGCTCATCACATGATGACATGTCAAGTTGATGCAAAGCTAGTATCATTTAATTCAACTAACAATTTAAATGGAGCTCCAATAATTGAAGCAATTATTTGGAAGCAACCCCATATTTATCTTAGTGACCACATCCTTCATACGCTATCAAATTATTAGAGAAGTGGCTCAATTATGCATGAACATGACATGAATGGATAGGGTTCGTTCTTCCGATCGTTTCGGTAGTTTATTTGTAATTTTCAGATCACCGATGAATAAATAGCAAAGTAATTAATTAATTAATTTAATTCATTTGATCAAATTATGAATAACCTCAAATGAGAGTTTGCGATCATGATGTGATAAGTGCATCATTTTGATAGCATTGAATTGTGGATCACCTTATATTTAATTCATAATTTTTTGGATCAATATCTAATAAGTTATGAATTTCTCAATTCGGTATTATTTAGCCCACCAGAGGGATCTTTAAATAAACAGCAAAGATTAGGTTTCAAAATAATGTCACAAACGATCCCATATTGTAGGGTTTGTTTTCCCGATAAAATGGTATTTGATTTGCTAAATTTGGGACAATATTTGTAAGTATGAATTATTCCAATTTAAAGAAAAACTGTTTTTACTGTGCAGGCCGGCCACAGGTCGGCCCAGGCCGTTTTGCAGGCCAGGACAGCGCCAGAGGAGGCCGGCCTCAGATCCGGCCAAACCGGGGCCAGGCCGGGCCCAAGCCAGAGGGAGTCGGCCTCGTGGCCGGCCCAGGTCGGGCGTTAGGGCCGGGCCTCCCTCGGAACCAGCCGGCCTGCTGGCCGGCTCAAGCCGACGCCCAGGCCGGGGCACGCTGGAGTATGCGGTGGCCACCGGCGGAGGTTCGGCCGGCGACGACCATTTTCTAGCGGCGCAAAACGGAGCCGCGCGTGCGCAGAACGCGTGCCGCGCGGAGGCGCTGCGATGCGTGGAAACGAGACGGAGGGGGGGGCACGGGGCGACGCGGGCGTGCTCGAGCCGCTCGGCCGGCGGACGAACGGCGGCCGCTTGCACGGACACGACGATGCAGAAGGGAGGAGGGGAAAAGAGGTGTCCGGGAGGGACGCGAGCTCACCAGGAATGGCGTGACGGGGCTCGGAGGCGGAGGGGACAGCCGGTGGCGACGGCAATCGTGCCGGTCGGCCCCGGACCGAGAGGAGGAAAATGACGACGACGGCTTCGAATTAGGGCTCCCTAGCCCGATTCCTACGGCGGGGAGGCGTAGCTCGGCGAGGCGGAGCTGATGACGGCGACGCCTTGCCTCGGGGTGGCCGGTGCCGACGGCGAGGCGCGAGGAAACGGCGGCGGAAGACGTCGGTCACGGGAGCTGTCTAGGGTTCGGTCTCGATCCAGAAAAACGGGCGCAGGGGATGGGGAGAGAGAGAGGGGGGCAGTTGCGCGTCGATGAGGTCCGCAAGACCTCCAGGACAGCGAGGGAAGCGACGACCGCTTGCGCGGCATGGCGCCAGGGCCATGGCGCACAGTGAGGGGGAGGGAAGAGAAGGAGAGACTGACAGTGGGGACCACTGTCAGAAATTTAAACAAATCCCAAATTTCTGTTTTCCCTTTTTATTCAGCAACTTCAGGGATTTACAAGAGGCACTAAGACATTTTTGTAAAATGTGCAAAATTCATATAGGCTCTATTTAACCTTTAGAACCTCTACAAATGTTTGGCTTTAAAATAAAAGTTTAGCACCATATTTGTTCATAGGGTTTAGTTATAGCCATTTTGATAAATTCCAAATAGATTTATTTGGGGCATTTAAACATTTCAATAATTTATGAAAATATTTATGGAGTCTCATATTATAATAATGTAGCACCCCATATTTTTATTTTGAATTTTAGGGAAGTTTAACTTGGTTCCAAAAATATACTTTGAATTGAACCAAATTGAATTCCCAAATTTATTTAATTGATTTTAAGGACTTAGCCTTTGGCAATTATTTACAAAATATATCCTTGAGTTTCCTGAACAATTTGGAGGCTCAAGAACAAATGGTTTTACCAAAATGAGTATTGTATTTGGTTTGGAAATTGAGGAAGGGTTTGCTTCCCTAGTTTTTAATTCCAAGTGTGGCTTTATTTGGAAATAGCAATTTAAATAAGAATGCCATGATGCAATGCAAAACAAAAAGTGAAAATTTGGCCCATATTTTAGGGTACTAATCTGGGGCTGTTACAATTCTACCCCCCTTACAGGAATCTCGTCCCGAGATTCTAGAGTAGAAGTAGAGAGGAGGAGAACATGACAACATACATCTTCCACCGTCTTCTCGATCTCACGATGATCTCCCTTGGAGTATAACTTAAGATAGAAAGCATGACATCTCGATGCGGCGGAAAGAACAGAAGATAGCTTACGGTGACGGACAAGAGGAACCTTGCCCAAACCATAAGCCATTAAGGAAACAGGAACGACTTGACCAAACAAAGGTCGAGCCGAGGGTAGGACAACCGATCACTCTGTTCAGGATATTGGTCCAAGACCTAGTCAATACTTCAAACCACCCGCTGTGTAGACCGTAGGGCTTTGGCACCGTGAGGAGAGAAGACATCTTCTTTTGGACTCCACGCTTGTGACGTACTAGACGTTTCCATATGGCTGAACGCTCGGGCCCTAACGTGACTGACGAATTCACACACTGTCCGTGGGATGGAGAAAAGCTTGGGTATACCTAGGAAGGAGAGATATGGCATTGCCCCACATTTAGATGGAGGGGTAAAACCTCATAAACGAGACACTGTCACGAGGTGGATGGAGTAGGAGGATTGACAGATAGGTATTTGCAACTCCGTAGCGAGGTTCTCCTTGAGGTTCTAGATATCGCATTCCGTCTTCGGGAATAGCCTTCATTTGATCCTCAAGCGAAGGTCGTACTTGAAGATAGCAAAGACCTTGGGGAAAAACTTCTAGAACCATTGACACATGATTCTCATGGACAGCGGTCGATTTGAAAGAGTTAGAAGATTTAGTCAAAGACCTTCTGGTAAGGTGCGTGAACCACAACACCGGATTTGTCAGGATTACTAGTAGGCTTAGGTCATGCTCTTGATAAACTCCAAGCATCATTTATGCTTGAGGTTCTGAGTTGGTTAGGCATGTGGGTAATTCAGACTTGACATGTCCGAGGGAGGAGTGTGCTAAAGTTAGCCGATAGGTAGGATAACTAGATTCCCAAGACAAGGGCTATAGAGTCAAGCTCCAGAGCAAGAGCTAGATTGGGAGTTCCATTGGGTCACGATTACGAAGAAGAAAACTGGACCAGCATGAACTACAAACAATGAAGCCCAACTGAGTTAGGATTGGGAAACACCGGTAAGCGGACGAGAATTGACAACTTATTCTTATTTAGGAACGACTCGGTCAGGGCTTGGTGTGCACACATGGCTTAATCAGCGAACGGGAGGTAACAACCTACCAGCTCAATAATGCACGTATGCATAACCAACTTGTGTTTTAACCCGAGGAGACAAAGCGAACTTCACTCGGATCCATAGCGACAAAGTCACTCGTTGCGAGAGAAAGCTTGCCTTTCAAAGAAAAGAAGGTGGTCTTGAGAGTTTCGACACGAACCTAACTCGTTGACCGAAGGTGCGCACCTGAACGGAGGGACTTGGCAACACAGACAGCTCAGCTCGATGATTGGATTACCAGTCATGCTAGGAGTGCCACCAAAGTCCTTGGATTCAAACAATAACAATTGCTAAGAATATTCGATTACCACAACGAGATCCATCCTCACATTCTCGAGCCGAAAAGCTCGGAGATAGATGGATAAGGAAGGGTAGGAGCATCACTTCATCAAGTACGTCATGAGACTAAGCACGACCTCTCGATATAAAAGAGTGTGACACTCCAAGGTGGAACGGAACAAAAGCTAGACAAGCTCTTACTCCGCGAATCACAAAACTTTGACCTGGCCGAGAAATGGACAAGGTACCGGAGTTTGTTTCTCCTGGCATCCCGAAGTGGAATGCCTTGACGAACCACAAGAATAACATGCATCAGAACACCCCAATGCACGATAAAACTTGACTGTCCGTAGACAGATAGAGGGCGGACGACAGATTTAGATTAAGGAACGGGCTAACAACAATTGCAAGCTATTGCAGAAACCCTTGTAGCACTCTTCCGACAACTAGTGCCGAAAGGGTTTCAGGAACGGGTGTTACCAGAGGGATCACAATTATTGATGGAAAACTCACTAAGAGCAATCCCGTCGTGATTCAGATGCTTCCAAAGCAGAGAGCCTAGATAAGCTAGTGACAGAGAGAAGCATTGTTGAGGAAAACAATTACGGCTGCAACCTCGAGCTTGAAGACTAACTTCAATTTCTGCCAACCTGATGTAGGGTTTAACCATTAGCACAGGGTTCAACGGAAAAGATCTTGGGTTAAAGATCAGCTTCATGCACCGGGACTCGCAATAGCATAATGCTCACAAGGGTGACAACCCTCATGAATCATTACACCGAAGCCCTAGCACAATCGGGGACCTTCGGTTCAAGATCTTGGGCTAAGGCAAAGGAAATTCTTGATGATCCGCAACACTTCCTTTCCTCGGCTTCAGAATTGGCAGACGAGCAAGGTTAACCACTAACTAAAGATAGAACCCAACCCCGTGATCCTAAAAATTTGAACTTTGCAGACGATCAGAAACACCGTTAAATCAAATAGAGGTAAGATGACACCGAGATCAGAGTGAATTGGATAAGGAGTAAAAAGAATTGTAGGAAGGTTTTCACAACTCATTTTTAGGATAAAAATAATTTTCACGAACTAGACTCGACATCGATCAATAGAGAGGGTTTCCTACAGGCAGTCCTGCTCTGATACCAACTTGTAACGCCCCGACCCCAGAAGTATACAGAGAGGCTATGTAGTTGGCACAGCCATCAAGGTATACCACAGAGATCGAGACTTGTGGAACAAACTGGCACACTGCATGACTCTACGACACAAAACTTATATCAACTCATATAACGAGAAGAATACAAATATTACACATCAAAAGGATCGTAGATCCAACAATACATCAAGCGGAAGCGGGTAGTGTTGTCTAACAACAAGAAGCAAATATATGGCCTAAGAGGCCTACAATAAACATCACCCAAGCCAGCTTGTTCCACGTCCCAAGCTGCCACCTGGGAACCCCAGACTAGTAGTCGACGTCAATGAAGAACCCACCTAGTTGCTCGGCGTCGTCCTCCTCTGAAATACAAATGTAGAGGCAGCAAAGAGAGACTGAGTACGATGTACTCGCAAGTTTAGTAGGGCGATATAGGCCCAATGACTGACGGAGGCTCTAAAGCTGAATAATGTACCTATTTTGCATAAAGCTAGATTTTCATTTCAAAGGGTAAAAGACACGAGGCATCGTCTATTCAGATTGTTTTTCATAAGGGGATAAGAGAGTAACACCTCATCTTCGGTTCTCATCGAACCTACTGGTAACCATCACACTCATCTCACCAAAGGCACTCCCTCAAATCACCCTCGAGGAAATGAACCTTTTACACACACGTTGAGTTGCAACCTTTAGCTGCCAAATAAATTAATTAGGTTAAGATTCTCTATGATCCCGTAAATCCATTCCCAGGCGTCCATAACCGCAGACACGGCTTTTCGAAAAGATTAACCCTGCAGGGGTGTACTAACTTACCCACCGGTACCGTCCGGCTCACCTGATTGGTCCTCTTCCGGGGAAGACCGACGAGTGGGCGCGGTTAAACCTTTACCTCACGTGAGAATATCCAAGAGTCATTTGTGGCCACATGACAGGTTCAGCGCTCCCAGCGCCCTGCCCCATCGCCACGTCCTAACACAAATCCTCATCAACATCATCTTATCCACTCACACGCAAATGGAAAACCGAACTAGAGGACCCTTGGATACGCCCGCACAAGTTATTCAGTTAAAGGGGATTCCATGCATATGTCCCCACCAATGGCAGCACGCTCAGACCTTGGTTCCGAAGACAGGAACTCGCACTTAGGGGCATGAGTGAGGCAAAACACCATCCCCGATGGCAACTCACCCAAGCCTACTTAGCATTTTAAATTAAACACCCCACATATCCACCAAGTCCGCATCATTCCATCAACATCAACAATTATGGAAATAAACAACGGACATAACTCAATTATCTAAGCATGGCTAAGCATAGCTAAGCATATAAGTACAACAACTAGAGTATTGTCTCAGGCCAACACATCATCTCTAGGGTTCATAGGTAGGGATACTTGTGATTGGCTCAGGGAGAAACATGCAATCATAGGATTTTCTATATTCTGATCAAAAGAGACATTTGAATCGCATGCAATATTATGGTGGATAAAATAAGTTTGCAAAACATTAGGATGCTAGAATGCCAAGAAGGTTAGGTTATCTCTTGCCTTGCTGCCCGGGCGTGTAGTACTACTCGTCGGGGTAAGTCGCGTTAGCCTCGACTCCGGAATCTATCGATACCCCAAAAGAGATACAAAGAACAAATAAATCACCAGAACACAAGGTGCAATGCTCAATCACATGATGACATGTCAAGTTGATGCAAAGCTAGTATCATTTAATCCAACTAACAATTTAAATGGAGCTCCAATAATTGAAGCAATTATTTGGAAGCAACCCCATATTTATCTTAGTGACCACATCCTTCATACGCTATCAAATTATTAGAGAAGTGGCTCAATTATGCATGAACATGACATGAATGGATAGGGTTCGTTCTTCCGATCGTTTTGGTAGTTTATTTGTAATTTCGGATCACCGATGAATAAATAGCAAAGTAATTAATTAATTAAATTTAATTCATTTGATCAAATTATGAATAACCTCAAATGAGAATTTGTGATCATGATGTGATAAGTGCATCATTTGACAGCATTTGAATTGTGGATCACATTAATATTAATTCATAATTTTTGGATCAATATCTAATAAGTTATGAATTTCTCAAATTCGGTATTATTTAGCCCAAAGTAGGGATCTTTAAATAAACAGCAAAGATTAGGTTTCAAAATAATGTCACAACGATCCCATATTGTAGGGTTTGTTTTCCCGATAAAAATGGTATTTGATTTGCTAAATTTGGGACAATATTTGTAAAGTTATGAATTATTCAATTTAAACAAAAACTGTTTTTACTGTGCAGGCCGGCCCACAGGTCGGCCCAGGCCGGTTTGCGGGCCAGGACAGCGCCAGAGGAGGCCGGCCTCAGAGCCGGCCCAAACCGGGGCCAGGCCGGGCCCAAGCCAGAGGGAGCCGGCCTCGTGGCCGGCCCAGGCCAGGCGTTAGGCCGGGCCTCCCTCGGAACCAGCCGGCCTGCTGGCTGGCTCAAGCCGACGCCCAGGCCGGGGCGCGCTGGAGTATGCGGTGGCCACCGACGGAGGTTCGGCCGGCGACGACCATTTTCTAGCAGCGCAAAACGGAGCCGCACGTGCGCAGAACGCGTGCCGCGCAGAGGCGCCGCGATGCGTGGAAACGGAGGCGGAGGGGGGGCACGGGGCGACGCGGGCGTGCTCGAGCCGCTCGGCCGGCGGACGAACGGCGGCCGCTTGCACGGACACGACGATGCAGAAGGGGAGAAGGGAAAAGAGGCTGTCCGGGAGGGACGCGAGCTCACCAGGAATGCGTGACGGGGCTCGGAGGCGGAGGGGACAGCCGGTGGCGACGGAAATCATGCCGGTCGGCCGCCGGACCGAGAGGAGGAGAACGACGACGACGGCTCGAATTAGGGCTCCCTAGCCCGATTCTTACGGCGGGGAGGCGTGGCTCGGCGAGGCGGAGCTGATGACGGCGACGCCTTGCCTCGGGGTGGCCGGTGCCGACGGCGAGGCGCGAGGAAACGGCGGCGGAAGATGTCGGTCACGGAGCTGTCTAGGGTTCGGTCTCGATCCAGAAAACGGGCGCAGGGGATGGGGAGAGAGAGGGGGGGGGCAGTTGCGCGTCGATGAGGTCCACAAGACCTCAGGACAGCGAGGGAAGCGACGGCCGCTTGCGCGGCATGGCGCCAGGGCCATGGCGCACAGTGAGGGGGAGGGAGAGAAGGAGAGACTGACAGTGGGGACCACTGTCAGAAATTTAAACAAATCCCAAATTTCTGTTTTCCCTTTTGTTCAGCAACTTCAGGGATTTACAAGAGGCACTAAAACATTTTGTAAATGTGCAAAAATTCATATAGGCTCTATTTAACCTTTAGAACCTCTACAAAATGTTGGCTTTAAAATAAAAGTTTAGCACCATATTTGTTCATAGGGTTTAGTTATAGCCATTTGATAAATTCCAAAATAGATTTATTTGGGGCATTTAAACATTTCAATGATTTATGAAAATATTTATGGAGTCTCATATTATAATAATGAAGCACCCCATATTTTATTTTGAATTTTAGGGAAGTTTAACTTGGTTCCAAAAATATACTTTGAATTGAACCAAATTGAATTCCCAAATTTATTTAATTGATTTTTAAGGACTTAGCCTTTGGCAATTATTTACAAAAATATATCCTTGAGTTTCCTGAACAATTTGGAGGCTCAAGAACAAATGGTTTTACCAAAATGAGTATTGTATTTGGTTTGGAAAATTGAGGAAGGGTTTTGCTTCCCTAGTTTTTAATTTCCAAGTGTGGCTTTATTTGGAAATAGCAATTTAAATAAGAATGCCATGATGCAATGCAAAACAAAAGTGAAAATTTGGCCCATATTTTAGGGTACTAATCTGGGGCTGTTACAATTCTACCCCCTTACAGGAATCTCGTCCCGAGATTCTAGAGTAGAAGTAGAGAGGAGGAGAACATGACAACATACATCTTCCACCGTCTTCTCGATCTCACGATGATCTCCCTTGGAGTATAACTTAAGATAGCAAGCATGACATCTCGATGCGGCGGAAAGAACAGAAGATAGCTTACGGTGACGGACAAGAGGAACCTTGCCCAAAACCATAAGCCATTAAGGAAACAGGAATGACTTGACCAAACAAAGGTCGAGCCGAGGGTAGGACAACCGATCACTCTGTTCAGGATATTGGTCCAAGACCTAGTCAATACTTCAAACCACCCGCTGTGTAGACCGTAGGGCTTTGCACCGTGAGGAGAGAAGACATCTTCTTTTGGACTCCACGCTTGTGACGTACTAGACGTTTCCATATGGCTGAACGCTCGGGCCCTAACGTGACTGACGAATTCACACACTGTCCGTGGGATGGAGAAAAGCTTGGTATACCTAGGAAGGAGAGATATGGCATTGCCCCACATTTAGATGGAGGGGTAAACCTCATAAACGAGACACTGTCACGAGGTGGATGGAGTAGGAGGATTGACAGATAGGTATTTGCAACTCCGTAGCGAGGTTCTCCTTGAGGTTCTAGATATCGCATTCCGGCTTCGGGAATAGCCTTCATTTGATCCTCAAGCGAAGGTCGTACTTGAAGATAGCAAAGACCTTGGGGAAAAACTTCTAGAACCATTGACACATGATTCTCATGGACAGCGGTCGATTTGAAAGAGTTAGAAGATTTAGTCAAAAGACCTTCTGGTAAGGTGCGTGAACCACAACACCGGATTTGTCAGGATTACTAGTAGGCTTAGGTCATGCTCTTGATAAACTCCAAGCATCATTTATGCTTGAGGTTCTGAGTTGGTTAGGCATGTGGGTAATTCAGACTTGACATGTCCGAGGGAGGAGTGTGCTAAAGTTAGCCGATAGGTAGGATAGCTAGATTCCCAAGACAAGGGCTATAGAGTCAAGCTCCAGAGCAAGAGCTAGATTGGGGAGTTCCATTGGGTCACGATTACGAAGAAGAAAACTGGACCAGCATGAACTACAAACAATGAAGCCCAACTGAGTTAGGATTGGGAAACACCGGTAAGCGGACGAGAATTGACAACTTATTCTTATTTAGGAACGACTCGGTCAGGCTTGGTGTGCACACATGGCTTAATCAGCGAACGGGAGGTAACAACCTACCAGCTCAATAATGCACGTATGCATAACCAACTTGTGTTTTAACCCGAGGAGACAAAGCGAACTTCACTCGGATCCATAGCGACAAAAGTCACTCGTTGCGAGAGAAAGCTTGCCTTTCAAAGAAAAGAAGGTGGTCTTGAGAGTTTCGACACGAACCTAACTCGTTGACCGAAGGTGCGCACCTGAACGGAGGGACTTGGCAACACAGACAGCTCAGCTCGATGATTGGATTACCAGTCATGCTAGGAGTGCCACCAAAGTCCTTGGATTCAAACAATAACAATTGCTAAGAATATTCGATTACCACAACGAGATCCATCCTCACATTCTCGAGCCGAAAAGCTCGGAGATAGATGGATAAGGAAGGGTAGGAGCATCACTTCATCAAGTACGTCATGAGACTAAGCACGACCTCTCGATATAAAAGAGTGTGACACTCCAAGGTGGAACGGAACAAAAGCTAGACAAGCTCTTACTCCGCGAATCACAAAACTTGACCTGGCCGAGAAATGGACAAGGTACAGGAGTTTGTTTCTCCTGGCATCCGAAGTGGAATGCCTTGATGAACCACAAGAATAACATGCATCAGAACACCCCAATGCACGATAAAACTTGACTGTCCGTAGACAGATAGAGGGCGGACGACAGATTTAGATTAAGGAACGGCTAACAACAATTGCAAGCTATTGCAGAAACCCTTGTAGCACTCTTCCGACAACTAGTGCCGAAAGGGTTTCAGGAACGGGTGTTACCGGAGGGATCACAATTTTTGATGGAAAACTCGCTAAGAGCAATCCCGTCGTGATTCAGATGCTTCCAAAGCAGAGAGCCTAGATAAGCTATTGACAGAGAGAAGCATTGTTGAGGAAAACAATTACGGCTGCAGCCTCGAGCTGAAGACTAACTTCAATTTCTGCCAACCTGATGTAGGGTTTAACCATTAGCACCAGGGTTCAACGGAAAAGATCTTGGGTTAAAGATCAGCTTCATGCACCGGGACTCGCAATAGCATAATGCTCACAAGGGTGACAACCCTCATGAATCATTACACCGAAGCCCTAGCACAATCCGGGACCTTCGGTCAAGATCTTGGGCTAAGGCAAAGGAAATTCTTGATGATCCGCAACACTTCCTTTCCTCGGCTTCAGAATTGGCAGACGAGCAAGGTTAACCAGTAACTAAAGATAGAACCCAACCCCGTGATCCTAAATATTTGAACTTTGCAGACGATCAGAAACACCATTAAATCAAATAGAGGTAAGATGACACGAGATCAGAGTGAATTGGATAAGGAGTAAAAAGAATCCTAGGAAGGTTTTCCACAACTCATTTTTAGGTTAAAAATAATTTTCACGAACTAGACTCGACATCGACCAATAGAGAGGGTTTCCTACAGGCAGTCCTGCTCTGATACCAACTTGTAACGCCCCGACCCCGGAAGTATACAGAGAGGCTATGTAGTTGGCACAGCCATCAAGGTATACCACAGAGATCGAGACTTGTGGAACAAACTGGCACACTGCATGACTCTACGACACAAAACATATATCAACTCATATAACGAGAAGAATACAAATATTACACATCAAAAGGATCGCAGATCCAACAATACATCAAGCGGAAGCGGGTAGTGTTGTCTAACAACAAGAAGCAAATATATGGCCTAAGAGGCCTACAATAAAAATCACCCAAGCCAGCTTGTTCCACGGCCCCAAGCTGCCACCTGGGAACCCAGGACTAGTAGTCGACGTCACGAAGAACCACCTAGTTGCTCGGCGTCGTCCTCCTCTGAAATACAAATGTAGAGGCAGCAAAGAGAGACTGAGTACGATGTACTCGCAAGTTTAGTAGGGCGATATAGGCCCAATGACTGACAGAGGCTCTAAAGCTGAATAATGTAGCTATTTTGCATAAAGCTAGATTTTCATTTCAAAGGGTAAAAGACACGAGGCATCGTCTATTCAGATTGTTTTTCATAAAGGGATAAGAGAGTAACACCTCATCTTCGGTTCTCATCGAACCTACTGGTAACCATCACCACTCATCTCCACCAAGGCACTCCCTCGAATCACCCTCGAGGAAATGAACCTTTTACACACACGTTGAGTGCAACCTTTAGCTGCCAAATTAATTAATTAAGGTTAAGATTCTCTATGATCCCGTAAATCCATTCCCAAGGCGTCCATAACCGCGGACACGGCTTTTTCGAAAAGATTAACCCTGCAGGGGTGTACTAACTTACCCACCGGTACCGTCCGGCTCACCTGGTTGGTCCTCTTCCGGGGAAGACCGACGAGTGGGTGCGGTTAAACCTTTACCTCACGTGAGAATATCCAAGAGTCATCTGTGGCCACAGGACAGGTTCAGCGCTCCCAGCGCCCTGCCCCATTCGCCACGTCCTAACACAAATCCTCATCAACATCATCTATCCACTCACACGCAAATGGAAAACCGAACTAGAGGACCCTTGGATACGCCCGCACATCCGCACAAGTTATTCAGTTAAAGGGGGATTCCATATGTCCCACCAATGGCAGCACGCTCAAGACCTTGGTTCCGAAGACAGGAACTCGCACTTAGGGGCATGAGTGAGGCAAAACACCATCCCCGATGCAACTCACCCACGCTTACTTCGCATTTTAAATTAAACACCCCACATATCACCAAGTCCGCCTCATTCCATCAACATCAATAATTATGGAATAACAACGAACATAACTCAATTATCTAAGCATGGCTAAGCATAGCTAAGCATATAAGTACAACAACTAGAGTATTGTCTTCAGGCCAACACATCATCTCTAGGGTTCATAGGTAGGGATACTTGTGATTGGCTCAGGGAGAAACATGCAATCATAGGATTTTCTATATTCTGATCAAAAGAGACATCTGATATCGCATGCAATATTATGGTGGATAAAATAAGTTTGCAAAACATTAGGATGCTAGAATGCCAAGAAGGTTAGGTTATCTCTTGCCTTGCTGCCCGGGCGTGTAGTACTGCTCGTCGGGGTAAGTCGCATTAGCCTCGACTCCGGAATCTATCGATACCCCAAAAGAGATACAAGAACAAATAATCACCAGAACACAAGGTGCAATGCTCAATCACATGATGACATGTCAAGTTGATGCAAGCTAGTATCATTTAATTCAACTAACAATTTAAATGTAGCTCCAATAATTGAAGCAATTATTTGGAAGCAACCCCATATTTATCTTAGTGACCACATCCTTCATACGCTATCAAATTATTAGAGAAGTGGCTCAATTATGCATGAACATGACATGAATGGATAGGGTTCGTTCTCCCGATCGTTTCGGTAGTTTATTTGTAATTTTCGGATCACCAATGAATAAATAGCAAAGTAATTAATTAATTAAATTTAATTCATTTGATCAAATTAGGAATAACCTCAAATGAGAATTTGTGATCATGATGTGATAAGTGCATCATTTGATAGCATTTGAATTGTGGATCACATTAATATTTAATTCATAATTTTTGGATCAATATCTAATAAGTTATGAATTTCTCAAATTCGGTATTATTTAGCCCAAAGTAGGGATCTTTAAATAAACAGCAAAGATTAGGTTTCAAAATAATGTTCACAACGATCCCATATTGTAGGGTTTGTTTTCCTGATCAAATGGTATTTGATTTGCTAAATTTGGGACATATTTGTAAGTTATGAATTATTCCAATTAAACAAAAACTGTTTTTACTGTGCAGGCCGGCCCATAGGTCGGCCCAGGCCGGGACAGCGCCAGAGGAGGCCAGCCTCAGAGCCGGCCCAAACCGGGGCCAGGCCGGGCCAAGCCAGAGGGAGCCGGCCTCGTGGCCGGCCCAGGCCGGGCGTTAGCCGGGGCCTCCCTCGGAACCGACGGCCTGCGGCCGGCTCAAGCCGACGCCCAGCAGGGGGGCATTGGAGTCTGCGGTGGCCACCGGCGGAGGTTCGGCCGGCGACGACCATTTTCTAGCAGCGCAAAACGGAGCCGCGTGTGCGCAGAACGCGTGCCGCGCGGAGCGCTGCGATGCGTGGAAACGGAGACGGAGGGGGGGCACGGGGCGACGCGGGCGTGCTCGAAGCCGCTCGGCCGGCGGACGAACGGCGGCCGCTTGCACGGAACACCGACGATGCAGAAGGGGAGGAGGGAAAAAGAGGCTGTCCGGGAGGGACGCGAGCTCACCAGGAATGCGTGACGGGGCTCGGAGGCGGAGGGGACAGCCGGTGGCGACGGAAATCGTGCCGTACGGCCGCCGGACCGAGAGGAGGAAAACGACGACGACGGCTCTGAATTAGGGCTCCCTAGCCCGATTCCTACGGCGGGGAGGCGTAGCTCGGCGAGGCGGAGCTGATGACGGCGACGCCTTGCCTCGGGGTGGCCGGTGCGACGGCGAGGCGCGAGGAAACGGCGGCGGAAGACGTCGGTCACGGGAGCTGTCTAGGGTTCGGTCTCGATCCAGAAAAACGGGCGCAGGGATGGGGAGAGAGAGAGGGGGCAGTTGCGCGTCGATGAGGTCCACAAGACCTCCAGGACAGCGAGGGAAGCGACGGCCGCTTGCGCGGCATGGCGCCAGGGCCATGGCGCACAGTGAGGGGAGGGAAGAGAAGGAGAGACTGACAGTGGGGACCACTGTCAGAAATTTAAAAATCCCAAATTTCTGTTTTCCCTTTTGTTCAGCAACTTCAGGGATTTACAAGAGGCACTAAAACATTTTTGTAAAATGTGCAAAAATTCATATAGGCTCTATTTAACCTTTAGAACCTCTACAAAATGTTTGGCTTTAAAATAAAAGTTTAGCACCATATTGTTCATAGGGTTTAGTTATAGCCATTTGATAAATTCCAAAATAGATTTATTTGGGGCATTTAAACATTTCAATAATTTATGAAAATATTTATGGAGTCTCATATTATAATAATGAAGCACCCCATATTTTTATTTTGAATTTTAGGGAAGTTTAACTGGTTCCAAAATATACTTTGAATTGAACCAAATTGAATTCCCAAATTTATTTAATTGATTTTTAAGGACTTAGCCTTTGGCAATTATTTACAAAAATATATCCTTGAGTTTCCTGAACAATTTGAGGCTCAAGAACAAATGGTTTACCAAAATGAGTATTGTATTTGGTTTGGAAATTGAGGAAGGGTTTTGCTTCCCTAGTTTTTAATTTCCAAGTGTGGCTTTATTTGGAAATAGCAATTTAAATAAGAATGCCATGATGCAATGCAAAACAAAAAGTGAAAATTTGGCCCATATTTTAGGGTACTAATCTGGGGCTGTTACACGTGATGCCTCCATAATATCTATCATGTTCTTTTTGTCATAGCTAAATTAAGTTTGTGTTATAATCTTGTCAATTTGCCCAGCTGTAATTTGTTTACCCATCATTGATCTTCTATTTACTGAGAGGACTCGACGAGTGAACACATGGTCCCGGTCCATCTTTTATCTTAATTACAACATTGATCATCACTTTTCATCATCATACTCCACTGGTCCATTTCATAATTCATCTATTCACTATACAATTAACCGCTTTGTTTTCTGCGAGACCGGAAAGATGACAATCTTTACGCCGTGGGGGCAAGTATTTTGGTTGAGTGTGTGCAGGTTCACGTCTGTTGAAGATAAGCGCCAGAGATTTTCAACATTCACTTGTTGTTAATTCAAGGTACCATGGGTTCCAAAATCTCGGTTCGTTATCGAGTGAGAAATGCTGATATCTGCAACTCCGCCTTCGCTTGGGGCACCACCCAACTCTTTCCACACACCATCAGGAGCCTACTTGCCATCGCGCGCTCGTAGGTAAGCAATTTCGGCAAGTAGTTAATCTCATCGAGACAAAAAAACAACTTCTTCTGTGCACACCGTGGGCACATCGACATCCGCTAGCTTATAGAGCACACCACTCGAGGTTGAGTCATGAAGATGGATGCCCGGAGCAGAGAGGCTGGAGGAGTCACGCATGGAGGAGGGGTGCACGCGAAGGGTTAAACTTCTTCATACCCTTCTCTAAGATGTTTGTAAGTAAGTGAAAATACGATAACCAAAAAGTTTGAACTACGTACTAGTAATTGCCGTCAAAATCCACCATTCCTATGCACATTATGGAAACACGACCACGTAGACGCCCAAGACCACATCACACAGAGGACGTCATATCATACAGGTGTACATATGCGTGCAACACCATGTTGTAGAGTAGGGAGAGAATTCGAGTATACGTAGTACTATAGGAGAGGGAGGATGGATAGTGATTTGCCTTGTTGCCTCTCAAGGAAAAGAGAGAAAAATATAACGAAACTATACCAAAATAGACTACTTTTTTCCAGAGATGTGCGTACTCTTAGTTCTAGCTAGCCTAGTGATACCAGATGGACTGCATGTCCAATGGTCCTCACTTACTCATCATCATCATCATCATCATCATCATCATCATCATCATCATCATCATCATCATCATCATCATCATTGTCGTTGTCGTCGTCGTCGTCGGGACATGAGCATGCCTTGCCCCACTCAACGCCACATCCATAGCAGAACTCAAAACTCGCACCTGCCAGTTATGCGATCATCAAGATTTAGGCATCAGGTTTTCATG
The DNA here is from genome assembly GCA_012064385.1 of Puccinellia tenuiflora. Lineage (NCBI taxonomy): Eukaryota > Viridiplantae > Streptophyta > Magnoliopsida > Poales > Poaceae > Puccinellia > Puccinellia tenuiflora. The sequence continues at coordinate 1,048,697 of QRDG01000081.1, read as the reverse complement.
CATGCAACACCGCTATACACTTAATTGTTCCACTACGTCACTGATTAATTAATTAGTGCACAAAGAAAACTTGCCTGCAATCATATTAATACAAATTGTTCAGCAAAACAAAAAAAATCTGGTTTAGTAGAAGGAGATCCAAAAGGAAGGGGCAATTACCTGCAGACAATGTGTAAGCAGCCATCTATTTTTGCCACGAAGAACTCGCACTTGGGGCACCTTCTCCACTTCTTCTCTTGGCATCTCCGCAGCATCACGTCCTCCCTGCTCGTGTCCCCTCTCCCAGCAAGCTTCTTGTAAGCGGCGCAGTCGGCGCCGGCATGCCACGGCACGCCGCACTGAGCGCAGAACAGCCGCCGGCAGACCTGGCACTCCGACTGCGTCACGAGCTCTCCTCCGTCGCACCCGTCGTCGTCGTCGGCCACCATCATCTCCGAGCAGTCGGGGAAGGGGCAGTACGTCCGCCGCGCGCCTAGGACATGGATTCGCACAGCGCGGCGCACCACCGCTCGAACACGTCGGCCGGGAGGGCGGCGCGGCACAGCTCCGGGTCGAGAGTGCCGGCGCAGGACGCGTCCAGGCATCGTACGGTGCCGGCGCCGCCGGACTCGACCTTGGCGCGTACGTGGCCCGCGAGGCACGCTCGGCAGAAGGCGTGAGCGCAGGCGCTGCCGCCACGGTGGACCTCCATTGGCTCTTCGCAGATGCTGCAGGTGTGCTGCGCCTCTCCCGCGGCAGCCGCCATTGGAATTGGAGGAGGTGAGATGTTTTCTATGGATTCGTGTACTGAATAACTGATTGGAAAATATTAATCCATCTCGATCTATCCGGCCGATAGTCCCTAGGTTTTGTTAGGATTTCGCCTAGCGTCATTCCCAGCTGGCTAAACGGGCCGTTTTACACGGGCGGTCCGTGGCACGAAAATTTTGGCACGATCCGCTTAGGGCACAGCCCGTGCTAATCGGGCCGAGGCACGGCACCGGCCCAGTCGGGCTCATACCCGACTTCGTTTCGCGGCCCGTGGGCTGGCACGGCACGTCAGGATTTAAATGGGCCGCCACGCGGCATGGCGTGTCGGCGCGTGCTCGGCGGGCGTAGCGGGCACGGTTGGGCGGGAGCGGGCTCGGCGGGCGGAGCGAGTACTGTCGGGTGGGAGTGGGCACGACGGGTGGAGCGAGCACGCCAACCTAGGAGCGGGCACGGGAACAGCCAGATTAGCCTGTCAGGCCGCGCCAGACACGTTCAGGCACGCCCCCGATAAGGGCACACCAGCCCAGTAACGGCACTATTGGCCTGTTTGGCCCGAAAATTTTGAATTTTGAAATTTGTAAAGCCTCTTTTTTTTGCTATAAATAGGGTCCCTCACCCCCTGTATTTTGCACACTGAACCCACACTTCGCATCCCACATTCCCATACTTCTCATCCCATGGAGCCCCCCTTCCCCTCATGAGCCTTTTAACGGATATCCCGAGGGATTTGTCCTCGAACCGATGATCCAGTTTCCCGTACAAGAATTAGGACTTCGTCCCGAAGATCTCGCCTACCTAAACTAAGGACCTCACCCCCAATCCAAACCTAGCCAACAATACCATTCATTCGATGTTCATTATAGTAGTGCCACCACGTCCTCTACCTCTACCAGTACAAAGAGGCGTCGAAGCTCGTGGGTGTGGGTGGAGGGTCATTTCGAGTATCGTTGTAGAGCACTTGAAGATGGCAAGAGGAAATATGAGTGTGCAAGTAGCCTGATTGCAACAAGATCCTTAGCGGCGTCTCCTCCTAGGGAACTGGTCACTTGGAGCGGCATGCAAATTCACACAAGTTGAAGAGGAGCCAGGAGACGTAGAGAAGACATGCCCAGCTTGGTTTCACCCCCCGACGGCCAGGTAAGTAACTTCAACTACGTCCTGATTTATCTCGCCAATGACTATGTCGTATGGTTGTTGCACACGATTTACCGCTTGGTTTTGGGGCGTATCCCGCTGTTGTTGATTGGGTTAGAACTTGTCATAATCCGCAGTATCAACCAATTTCTAGGAAAACTACATCTAGGGATATGAATAAACTAGCCAAAAGGATGCAAAAAGAACTAAAAGATGACTTTACAAAGTGTGTATTTTCAGTTTCATTAACATCTGATATCTGGAGCGGTAGAGCTAAGCAAGATTATCTAAGTGGTGTAGCTAATTATGTGACCAATGATACTTGGGAACTAAAAAAAAGTATCATTGGATTTGAATTAATTGATGTTAGCCATACTGGGAGACCCATTGCTGAAAAAGTTATGCAAGTCGTGCATAAATTTGGTCTAGAGAATAAGATGTTTGCAATAACTTTAGATAATGCTTCAAACAATGTCAGGGCAATGAATGATCTCACTCCCAAAATTTGTGGTTATGCTGCATCGTACCTTTTCCATCAAAACGTTGTGCATGTCGTATTATTAATCTTATTGCTAAATGTTCTTTAAAACATCTGGCCCCACCCATTGAGAAAATAAGAAGTAGCATTGTTTTTTAAATGATTTTAATCCAAGGCTAGCCGACTATAAAAGGTGGTGTGATGTAGCTTTTGCGGCCTCTCATGTCTATAATATAGACATGACAATTAGATCAAACTCTACATATAAAATGATTAGAGATTTGATCCGTGATAAAGATTAGTTTACCATGTTTGTTAATTCAAATTCCAATGGAGCAATTTTTATTACCCCTGATGACTGGGTTATTGCACAAATGGTAATGGATTTTCTAGAAATTCTTGACGATGCAACGAATATTTTATCAGGGGTTTATTATCCCACATCTCCTCTACTAGTGCATCAGATTGTATTGATTGCTAATCACTTAAAAGAGCATGAAGATGATGAAAGGTTAAAATAAGTTGTTAAAAATGAAAGAAAAGTTTATAAAATATTGGAAAGAAATTTCTGATTTGTATGCATTTGCATTTATTTTGGACCCACGGGCTAACTTGACGGGTTCGACATGGCTCTATCTTGCTTAATGGCCTTCTTAAAAAAGACTATAATGAATTTCAATATATTATTAAGAGCAAACTCGCTGATCTGTACACCAAGTATGAGAATAAGTTTGCAAAGACAGTTCGTCTGCCCCGTCCTCCACCAACTGCACACTCCGGAAAGAAGAAGACAATCTTCAAACTCATCAACAGCTCCGGTGTCGGCTCAAGTTCAGTCAACTCCAGTGGTACTCGACATAGCGAGCTAGCAGTTTACCTCAATGACCAGCTGGTTGCCCACGACGAGGAAGTTGAGTTCAACATATTGAAATGGTGGCATGATCATAAAAATACATATCTGGTGCTTTCCATAATAGCATGGGGTGTTTAACTGTCCCCGTACCAACAACATCGACAGAGGGAACTTTTAGTCTAAGTGGAAGAGTATTCAAGACAAGAAGAGTAAGGCTCAGTTCTTTTGTCAGCCTAAAAAATAAGGTGCCCCCTCCCCAGCTTCTCCTATAAGCCACCCAACTTATTACTTGGAGCTTCTAGTTTAGTTATAGGATAACTACTTTGGAAGCTCCAAGTAATAAGCCGGGTGGCTTATAGAAAAAGTTGGTGAGGGGCAGCTTATTTTTTAAGCTGGCAAAAGAACTGAGCCTAAGTCTCCATCCTGATATGGTGAAGAGTTTAGTGACGGTAGAAGATGGCGATCAGGCGATGCGTAGAACCCAACACATGCCGGAGGACCCCGAGTTGATGGCTGCAATGGAGTATCTTGATATCGACGATGAAGAATAATTTTCTTATCCTCTTTGTAATTTTATTTTGTAATTTGAACTCGGTCTGTAAATATGAACAGTTAAGTGCGAGAGCAACAAGTTTCAGACACACCATTTTTCCTTATCAGGGTACCTAAGGGGACCGGAAGGTTGTAATGAGACGACTTGCTAGTTCAGTATAAATTATTAAGATCATATCTAACTTTGTCTAAGAAGGAAAGATAGCTTTATTGATAGCTGCCTCATTAAAAAACCTTCTTACTCTAAGAAGGAAAAATAGTACAACTTTACTCTAAAAGGCTAAATTAGAAGTCCTCGACACCACTTCCTCCACCGTCTTCTACATATCTCAGGGATCTCTTGACGTGAACGGCGTGGTGCCTCTGCAAGTGGCTGGTTCCTCCTCCTCTTGCCATAGACAGGTAGCTCGTTGATGACGTGAAACCACATGTTCGTTGGGAGACCCCAAGAGGAAGGTATGATGTAGTGCAGCAGCAGTTTTCCCTCAGTAAGAAACCAAGGTTATCAAATCCAGGAGGAATCAGAAGTGCTCAGAAGGTTGTCAGCTGCACGGGCGGCGCAACACAAGTGCTGACGTGGAACCTGCACACAACACAATCAAACTACTTTGCCCCAACGAAACAGGAAGGTTGTCAATCTCCCCGGCTTGCTGAAAACAAAGGATTAAACGTATGGTGTGGAAAATAAATGTAAATGCAAAACGTGGACAGCGAGCAAATGATGGTGGAACGTGGTGTAAACGGTGTTTGTTTCAGTGTAAAAGAATGGACCGGGGTCCACAGTTCACTAGTGGTGTATTTCCATAAAAGATAACTAACATGTTGGGTAAACAAATTACAGTTGGGCAATTGACAAATAATGAACGCATGACAATGCAAATATATGACAAGATGATTACTATGAGATTTAATTGGGCATTACATCAAGATACATAGACCGTTTTCCAATAGCATCTATGACTAATAATCCACCGCCAGGTTAACATCCATGTTCCTCATTGGTATTAAGTTGCAAGCAACAGATAATCGCATTAAGCAAAGTGTGTAATGTAAACAACACAAATGACCGTAGACATAGCATTGTTATTTTATCCCTAGTGGCAACAGTACATCCACAACCTTAGATATTTCTGTCACTCACCCAGATTACCGGAGGCATAAACCCACTATCGAGCATAAATACTCCCTCTTGGAGTTAAAAGCATCTACTTGGCCAAAGCATCTACTAATAATGGTGAGCATGCAAGATCATAAACAACATATAAAGATAGATTGATAATCAACTTGGTCATAGTATCAATATTCATCGGATCCCAGCAAACACAACATGTAGCATTACAATAAGATGATCTTGATCATGTTAGGCAGCTCACAAGATCTAAACATGATAGCACAAAGTGGAGAGACTACCATCTAGCTACTGCTATGAACCCGTAGTCCAAGGATGAACTACTCACGCATCACTCCGGAGGCAGGCATGGTGATGTAGAGCCCTCCGGTGATGATCTCCCCTCCGGAAGGGTGCCGGGAAGAGCTTCAGGAACCCTCCCGAGTAGGGTTTGACGACGGCGGCGGCTCTGGAACTTTTCGTGGAATATGACTCGGGTACTTAGGGTTTTCGGGGTAGGAGGAATAAATAGGCGAAAGGGCGGCGTCGGAGGGCACCCGAGGGGCCCACACCATCTCTCGGCGTGGCAGGAGGTAGGGCCGCGCCAAGCCCTGGTGAGGGCGCCCCCTGGCGCTTCGCTGGCTCTCCTTCGGTCTCCGTGGATGTTTTGGTGAAATATTGATGTCCATTGATTTTCATCCAATTCCGAGGATATTTCCTTAATAACTTTTCTGAAAAGAAGAAACAGCAGAAAACAGGAACTGGCACTGTGGCATCTTGTTAATAGGTTAGTACCCGAAAATGTATAAAAATGCTATAAATTGTATGCAAAACATGTAACAACAAGCATAATAACAGCATGGAACATCAAAAATTATAGATACGTTTGCAACGTATCAGCACCCGCAAGCTTAGTTCCTACTCGTCCTCGAGTAGGTAAACGATAAAACAAAATAATTTTTGAGGTGACATGCTACCACACAATCTTGATCAAATGATAGTGTAAAGCACATGTGAATGAAGTGATCCAAGTCAATGGTCTATAGTTTGCTACTAATTAAGCAATGAATAAACAACTGGATTATATGAGCAAAACTTTTCATGAATAGTACTTTGGAGACTTGAATCCAAAAGTTTTGCACAAGAGTTAACTCACAAAGCAATAATCTCTAAGTAAAAGGTATTTGACCAACACAAAGGAAGATTTTAGTTTCAGCAATTGCTTCAACCTCAACATATTTATCTCATGGATATCATCAATACAAAGCAATATAATCAGTCAAATACACCATCATATAACAATTGTTGTACCAAAGTTGACACTAGTGTTTGCTTGTGGAAGATAGAAAGAAGTAGGAAAACTGACTCAACATAAAAGTAAAAAAAGGCCCTTCGCAGAGGGAAGCAGGGATTAGTCATGTGCTAGAGCTTTTATTTTTTTATAGAACAGAAGTAAAACAATTTTGAGATATGCATGCTTTCGTCAACGACTTCACAGCAAAGAAACTAGCTAGTCCCCCATAACAAGCAAGGCTTTTAGACTTGTGAGAGCGGCTGGTTTTATAGGAACGAGTACATTCCTCTTTCTCCTTTGTTTCACCACTACCTAATGTTTGAGCTGATTTCTCATTTTCATTGTGCGGAGGAGAATGGTGAGTTATATTTATATTTTGCTTAAGCCGCTCTCGGGTTGATTCAAGTGAGGACGTAAACCATCAACACCGGGTGAAAGGGGGGAAATGACCTTGCTTGTCACAAGTTATATCTAGCTCTCTACTGCTTCCTCATGAGCTTAAAAACAGAGACACAAAAAGGAGTATTTTGAATATTTTAAAGGTAGCACATGAAAATTTTACTTGGAGTGGCAGGAAAATACCACATATAGGTAGGTATGGTGGACACAGATCGCATGGATTTTGGCTCAAGGTTTCGGATGCACAAGTAGCATTCCCGCTTAGTACAGAGTTTAGGCTAGCAAGGTTATTTTTAAGCAAACACAAACTATCAACCGGTACAGCAAAAACTTATATGACAACATATTAGAAACATTATAAGACTCCACATTGTCTTCCTTGTTAACCAAACTCTTTTACTAGAAAATATCTAGACCTTGGAATTACCACTTATACAAACCAAATTTCAACAAGCTTTACGGCAGTTCTCCATTAATGGGTTTTACTTACATGATACAAAAGCTTAAACATGTCCTACTTAGTAACTCAAAACAATTGACAAGTATCAAATTATCCAAGTTAGTGATCTACAAGAGTGTGTAAGCATTTTCCATTATGCCAATTACCACATGCAACATTTTCTGTTCCAACCAAACACCAATCAACTTATTTAAACAACTCTCCAAACAAGTATAAGTGAAGCAAGATAGTACTTTCTTTAAAACAACTAATAGCTCTGACAAGAGATACATGAAAACAAGAGCTAAAAGCTTAACAGCGCTAGAAATAAATACTCAACAAGTATAAGTGAAGAATAGGAGTATTCTAATGAAAAAGCGGAGCGTGTCTCTCTCCCAAACAAAAATGCTAGGATCCAACAAGTTGTCACCAGAATATAAAACATAAACAAACTGAAAATAAAAGCACACAGACGCTCCAAGAACAGCACATATGATGTTTAGGAATAAAAATATAGTCTCCCTAGAGATGACCTGATAATTTGTCGATGAAGAAGGGGATGCCTTGGTGATGCATGTAAAATGCATACATGAACTTTGCACTATAACACTTATTTTCCATTCATATTTGCATCATATAAGGGGTATATTACTGTTATTTAATGATTTTTGGTAAATAACAATGATTTCCCCTTTTTATGGAATTAATCCTGCGCAGGCAGAAAGCCCCTATTTCTTTCCTTATTTGTTTCAGGGCCTTAACGACGTCATAATGAGCTATAAATTTACGGGGATCATTATTTTGGAAGGAGGAAGACCTAGGAGCGAAAGAAGCAAGCGAACGGAGGCCGGAGGGGCAAAAGGGGGTGCCCCATGCGGCCAGGTACAGGGGCCGTGTGGGCCCACCTCTTTTGGCCCTCGTGGCCCCGTTTGCGTCGATCCTTCGCCCTGAAGCATCCTCGTGACCTAAAAACGCCTATATAAAGAGCCCCCGACGTTTTTCGGAGAGAGAGTCGCCACACGAGAGAAACAAGAAACAGAGACCAGGAGGTTGCAGATTGGAGGGGGGGGACTCCGACGGAGCGCTGCCGGAGAGATCTCCTTCTTCTCCATCGACATCTTCACCGTCTCCATGATGAAGAGGGAGTAGTCCACCTCTGGACAATGGGTTTGTGGCAGTAGCATATGTATCTCTCTCTCTCTCTTGAGCTTCACTAATTAGCACCGTATGAGCTGCTGAACATGATTACGGTCATCGTTGTATTACCTTTGTTGTGGATCTTTTTATGATTAATATATGTTGAGATTGCAATGTTTATTTCAGTTATGAAAGTAGATGCATATTATGTACCCCGTTCTTGTATCCTTGTTTTGATCAAGCATGTTTATGAGAGCGTGTGAGGGGGAACGTGTGCATTAGTTGGAGTAACGGGGGTGGTGATGTGATAAGCTGACAACTTAATATCGCGATCCATTGGGTGTTTACCTTACTTTGTTGCCTCACTAGGGATAAACCAAAATACCATGTTGCAAGGTATGAGGAGTGACAAGCCTCTACCTATGATTAGATCCAGCATGTTCTTATTTTCACTTCATGTCATTAATCTTAAGGCTATATTCTGAGTCATCTTAATTACTGAGGTGTTATGATTTAGTTCGCATCTTGGTGGAGTATAAGTGAGACTAATAATCAAAAGGTCTCTATGCTAGAACGTGATGCCCATATAATTAGTAACATGTCATTAAACTTGTGTGCAATCTCATATGTTAATCCTATGTCTACTTATTTGCCACACTATATTAAAGAGAGAGTGCATGTGTGAAACCATGAACCCCGGTCCATTTCTAATCATAAGAAACAACTTTCCAACCACTTTTAAGCATTTTCTACATTCATCTATTTTAAAATCAGAAAATACAAAAACACTTTTATTCATTGCATACACATATAAAAACCCCAAAAATATCATCCATCATCATTACTATCATCCTTGCATTACTACTTACCACCATTGCATATTTATTTACTGTTTTGCATTCATTATTATCTTAATATCATTCTCACAGCTTGTGCTTGACAACCACTTGGTGAGGTTGAGGGCACAAAGCAATCTACTTTGTTTGCAGGAAATCTAGAGAATGACAAGGAGATAAAATCCCCACTACTAATTCCCCGAGAGTTCGATATTAAACCCTCAAGTCACCCTCGTGGGGAAAAGACTTCCACTTCTACATACTCTGCACTTGGAGGCTCAACCTATCCCATATATTATTTTCCTTTCAGGGTATCAAGAGTGCTTGGTGGCGTAGTTGAGGGAGAAACACTCTCATCAATTCCGTCATCACTTGGGCATCCCCAAGCTTAGACGCTTGAGTCTTCTTGAAATATGCTGGGGAGATCCATGGGAGCCTCCCCAAGATTAAGCTCTTCACTCTTCTTGATCTTATTATATCACCCTTCTCTCTTGACACTTGAAAACTTCCTTCACCCCAAACTCAACATAATTCTCATTAGAGGGTTAGTGCATCAATCAAAAACTCACATGTTCTGTAAGGACGCAAACATGGCAATCATCTTAAACATTAGCTACTGTTACTAGCCTTAAGTGAAGCTCTTCCACCCAAAAAAGAATTCCACCTAACACTTGTAATAGAGAGAATGCAAAACAAAAGACAGAATCTGTCAAAACCAGAACAGTCCGCAAAGACGAATTTTTTCGAGGCACTTACGGGTCTCAGATCGAAAAACGTTGAACTAACGAAAGATGCGTACATATATCAGGAGTATGCACAAACAATTGCAGATTTAAATCACGTATCTATAATTTTTGGAATTTCGTACAGTGAACAGCAGAAATCTGTTCCTGCGCAGTCATCCCAATATAGCATCGTCTTAACATTAGAGACTTTCCTTGGCACAACAATACGAAAAAGTAAAGATACAAAGGAGTTGCTACAGAAGTAGACAAGCACCTTGACTCAATAAAAGAAAAATTGCAGAAAAATAAAATGGGTTGCCTCCCATAAGCGCTTCTCTTTAACGCCTTTTAGCTAGGCAAAAAGCATGCATTAAGTATTACCAAGTGTAGAAAGATCAACATTGTTAAAAGTCTCCTCAAATACATGGCTTGTCTCAAGAGGATTTTTCACATTATGCAATTCTTGGGAAGAAAATTTAAATAATTCATTGCATAATTCACCCTCAGGTTTACTAACCATTTTCTCAGTTTCTACCACATCTGGGGGTTTTGGTTTAAACACTTTGGGTACATACATAAATTTTTGCCCTTTACCTACTGGAGCCTTTTGCCTTTTAGCTTTAATGGAAGTAAACGTGGAACTTAAAGTATCAATAGCCTCTTCCAATTCACCAATCCTGAAGTTTTGATCCCCATGGATAGCACTAGCTTCTAAAACAGTAATTCTTCTATTGATATTTGACAAAGATTCACCAACTTTATTAGCATTACCAAGTAGACCTGGCAAATTTTTCTCCATAGACTCCAATTTTTTCATAACATCTTCCAAAGTAATCTCACTTTTAATGTCATTAACAGGGGGTATTCCTACCAAACTTTCAATAATATTACTAGCTTCCAACGCAGGGGTACCAAGAAAGTTACCTCCTGTCAAAGTATCTAAAACATACCTATACCAACTAGTGATGCCAACATAAAAATTCCTAAGGAGGATCATGGTGGAATATTTTTTAGTGCATCTACGATGAGCATCGTTGATTCTATACCAAGCATCTTTTAAGCTTTCTCCGCCCTGTTGCTTATAGGAACGAACTTCAATTTCAGGAGATAAAACATAATGAGCAGAGCCAGACACAATGACTAAGCAAAACAAACTAAAAATAAACTAGAAACAGGAAACTAATTTTTTTGTGTTTTTGATATTTGAAAGCAAACAAGATAAAATAACTAAGCAAGACAAAAACAAAATAATGAGATTGGGAGTGTGAGACTCCCCTTTCAGAAGCTCCTCTAATTCCCCGGCAACGGCGCCAGAAAACTGTCTTGATGACGTGAAACCACACGTTCGTTGGGATAGTGTAGCAGCAGTTTTCCCTCAGTAAGAAACCAAGGTTATCAAATCCAGGAGGAATCAGAAGTGCTCAGAAGGTTGTCAGCTGCACGCGCGGCGCAACACGAGTGCTGACGTGGAACCTGCACACAACACAATCAAACTACTTTGCCCCAACGAAACAGGAAGGTTGTCAATCTCCCCAGCTTGCTGAAAACAAAGGATTAAACGTATGGTGTGGAAAATAAATGTAAATGCAAAAAGTGGACAGCGAGCAAATGATGGTGGAACGTGGTGTAAACGGTGTTTGTTTCAGTGTAAAAGAATGGACCGGGGTCCACAGTTCACTAGTGGTGTCTCTCCATAAAATGCTGGGTAAACAAATTACAGCTGGGCAATTGACAAATAATGAACGCATGACAATGCAAATATATGACAAGATGATTACTATGAGATTTAATTAGGCATTACATCAAGATACATAGACCGTTTTCCAACAGCATCTATGACTAATAATCCACCGCCAGGTTAACATCCGTGTCCCCCGTTGGTATTAAGTTGCAAGCGACAGATAATCGCATTAAGCAAAGTGTGTAATGTAAACAACACAAATAACCGTAGACATAGCATTGTTGTTTTATCCCTAGTGGCAACAGCACATCCACAACCTTAGATGTTTCTGTCACTCACCCAGATTACCGGAGGCATGAACCCACTATCGAGCATAAATACTCCCTCTTGGAGTTAAAAGCATCTACTTGGCCAAAGCATCTACTAATAACGGAGAGCATGCAAGATCATAAACAACATATAAAGATAGATTGATAATCAACTTGATCGTAGTATCAATATTCATCGGATCCCAGCAAACACAACATGTAGCATTACAATAAGATGATCTTGATCATGTTAGGCAGCTCACAATATCTAAACATGATAGCACAAAGTGGAGAGACTACCATCTAGCTACTGCTATGGACCCGTAGTCCAAGGATGAACTACTCACGCATCACTCCGGAGGCAGGCATGGTGATGTAGAGCCCTCCGGTGATGATCTCCCCTCCGGCAGGGTGCCGGGAAGAGCTTCAGGAACCCTCCCGAGTAGGGTTTGACGACGGCGGCGGCTCTGGAACTTTTCGTGGAATATGACTCGGGTACTTAGGGTTTTCGGGGCAGGAGGAATAAATAGGCGAAAGGGTGGCGTCGGAGGGCACCCGAGGGGCCCACACCACCCCTCGGCGTGGTAGGAGGTGGGGCCGCGCCGAGCCCTGGTGAGGGCGCCCCCTGGCGCTTCTCTGGCTCTCCTTCGGGCTCCGTGGATGTTTCGGTGAAATATTGATGTCCGTTGATTTTCGTCCAATTTCGAGGATATTTTCTTAATAACTTTTCTGAAAAGGAAAAACAGCAGAAAACAGGAACTGCCACTGTGGCATCTTGTTAATAGGTTAGTACCCGAAAATGTATAAAAATGGTATAAAGTGTATGCAAAACATGTAACAACAAGCATAATATCAACATGGAACATCAAAAATTATAGATACGTTTGCAAGTATCACTCGTGCATCCAGGCCATTTGCACATCGCTTTGACCATCTCGACATCATTTTGATCGACAACTACTTCATTGAAGTGCTCCCACACACTGGAAGTGTTCCGACGCCTTGGAGGACCTTGTTTGGGTGGTTGTTCAGCCATGATTGTGTGAGAGAAATGAGAGGGGTGGACAGCCCTTTTTATAGAAAAAAAATTCGGGCTGTAATAGTGCCAAACAAGACAATAGTGCCTAACCCGGCCCGTCAGGCCGTATTAGTGCCAGTGGGCTGTGCCGACTCAAGGTCGCAGCCCGTGGGCCGGCCCGACGGGGCACGTTTCGTAATCATGCCAAACAGGCCGTGCCATAGCCATGCCAGGTCGGGCCGTGTGCCGTGTCGTTCCGTGCCGGGCCGCCCGTTTGGCCAGCTATATTCCCACGTAGGACTTTAGGAGTACTGCCAAACCGTTTTCCGTTGGCATCGATCAACCAAGTTTCACACCATTTGTTGGAAAAATAATACGTTTAGTTGGGATATCTGACATATTAAGTGGTTGTCTGGATTTGAAGAATTTAGAGATACTTTTGGCCTTTGGGGAAGACGAGTTTTTATTTAGGTAAGAGGCACCAAGTGCCCGATTTTAAATTAATAAAACCACAACGACAATTACAAGCTGAATGATCAACTACGAAGAACAAGAAAGAAAACACAACAGAAGCACAACTTGATATTCGTCGACAAGGACAACACCAAGGAGAAACATCGTGAAGCAAGGCACCACCAGGATAATTTGCTAAAATCGTAATACCTAATGTTATTCCTAACATTTTTTTTTGATAATGAATCATTGTAATATACATATTGAACGAGCAGACTCTAGTAGTGAGACTTTTGATGTTATTCTTGTTGAAGAGAATAATTAATGTCTCTTCAGAAAAAATGCTTCACCGTTTTCTTCGATACTTGTTCTTTTGCTTCATGTATCTACGTAAACATGAGAGAAAAAATAACTTTTTTTCCTGATTCTGTATCAAGATTTTGTATAAACATAAGTTTTTTTTGTGTGCCCGACCGATGCAAGGCACATGGTTCAACTAGTTTTAACTAGAACCCGACGGACGCCATCGGCATGGAGGAGGTCGTAGAATGGTTCTAATAGATTTCACAATATTGTAACATGTCTTGTGTGCTCACGCTTGTGACTTCTATAAAAAGAAAACCAGCAAGAGAACGCGTAAAAAACACCAAATTAAAACCTTCTCAGAGGATATGTCGCTGTCAATGAAAACCAGGCTCTGTACCTTTTCTCTAAAAACAGAGAAACCACGTAAAAGGAAATGAAAATTTAACTTTCGTTTTAGGTTTAATTACCCATCTCTTACACTTATTTATTTCCAACGGGCTTCAATCCCTTTCATTATCAGCAACAGAAGTATTCAGTTTGACATATTTACAACGAAAAGGACAAATGCAGAAATCAGTAGCAAGTTTTTTTTTTTAACAAGGCGAAGGACCCCGAAGGGTGGATCCAGACTGCATTAATCGGTGGGCTTACAATTTACAACAAGGACCTTGAAATAAAGAAATACAACCAAGTCCCTTAATTTTACAATAAGGACCTCAACTAAAGATTTAGGAATGCAGTTAGGTCCTTCTCCACCGAAGAACAAGAGCAATACAACACTACGGCCGTCAGCGCCATTGCCGGGGACGGCACCACTTGAAGACGGTGCGATGTTGGGCGTCGCAGCGGAGCTATTGAAGGGCCTCCATGATGGCTCGCTGGCCTGGAGGTTGATGGAGCTATGGCGCTCGAAGCACCACAGCACGGAGTGGCCACGCCGGCCAAAAATAATGGTGGCGCAAGATTGCTGCCATTGATGAACTCCGGTTGTTGCAGCCTGAAGATCTCCCCGTGGAGCAGCAGATCCGAACCGGTCGTCCTCCTTTCCGCAACCTCTGCAGTGAAGAAGAACAGGGGCACCAGATCCGGGAGCTCCAGCACGATCCACACCGAACTTATTTAACGGAGACACCAGCTTCGCCTCCCCCAGCTTCTCGTAGCACCATTCTGCCACTACCGAAGATAGCTTCGCTGCTAGCCACCAGACGCTGCTCGGAGGCGCCGACAGCATGCTCCATACTGGCATAGAGCCACACGCCATAGAGGCAAACCCTAACACTAGGCCTAAAGCTACTATATACAGATGGGGCTAATCACCAGAACCATCTTCTCGCCGGCCGGCAGCGCCGTCAGAGAGAGAGAAGGAGCGGGGCGGCAACTGTGCGTGGAAGTCGACTCTCAAATAGGCCGAGCTTTGGGCCGGGCCTAGAAAATCCCGCAGCAGAAAACCTAGGCCCAGGCCCACCCAGGCCCTGTCAGTGGGCCTAGAATTCAGGCCCAAGCCGGCCCATTGGCGGAAAATAGAGACGGACCTAGGGCCATGGGCCGGGCCTCTTCCTCAAATCACCCATATGTGAAGCCCAAACCCGGCCCTACCAATCCTTTGGGCTTAAAACGCAGGCCCAAGGCCCACCCACGGGCCTCAAAACACAGGCCCAAGCCCTGAAATTTCGGGCCGGGCCTGGGTGGGCCGGGCTTCCCATGGCCTGGACTACTCTCAAACTAGGGCAGAGAAGAGATGAGCTCAACAAAGCCCCTGGTGGTGGTGCCGTCAAATCAGTAGCAAGTTGGGGCACACTACTAGAAAATCGTGTGTGACATTCGCCATTGAATGGCCCACTAAGGGACGAAAACCTACTACCACCACAACGAGAACATAACCTAGACACAGTATAGTATGAGAGTGCACTTTCTGAACATGGGGGCATCAGCCCCTGTTTTTTTTAAATGCATTTTAAACACGTTTTAAATTGTGTAAAAATCTGAAATAAAATTTTATGTGTACATCTCACCGAAATATGTGTGCGGCATAAAGTTTTGTGAAAAAAAAAACTTTTGTTTTGCCTCCGCAAAAAAGACAAATTTTGGTGTTGGAAAAAAAGACTTGTTTGAGACATTCTTTTGTCTTTTTCACATAGACCAAAATAATGATCATTTATTGACAAAACTTTTGGCGCCGCCATAGAATGTGGATGTGTATGCCCGGAATTTTTTTCAAAATATTTTAGCATGTGAAAACCCGTTTTTTGAAAACGGGGCATATGCCCCTAGGTTCAGATGTGTATTTCCCTAGTATAGTGCTTATTACATGGAGTGGAGATTTCGTTCTCCCGAGCTCCAGTGATCCCACGATTTTGAAAAATTCAAAAAACATATTTAAAAGTTTAAACAAAATCTGAAAAAATCATGCGGGTTCTCGATGATATATGCTACAACCGTGCAAATTTTCAATGCAAAATACTTGGGGGGTTTGAGCTACACAAAAATGACAAATGTACAGATCTGAGTACAGTGAATAGTGTATAGTTTCAAATCTCCAACTTTTGTCATTTTTGTGTAGCTCAAACCCCCAAGTATTTTGCATTGAAAATTTGAACAGTTGTAGTATATATCATTGAGAACGTGCATGATTTGTTTCAAATTTTTTTGATACTTTTAAATATATTTTTGAATTTTTCAAAATCATGGGATCACTTTAGCTCAGGAGTCAAAGTAACTTTCCGTTATTACAGCCCAACATGATAGTAAAGAGGTCTCAAAACGAACTAACATCAGCACTGCTCCCAGGAGACAACATCAGGACATAAGCACACACTGAACATCAAGCACACGGGATATCATCACAAACTCTCACATTTATTCCTCTTGGAGTATCACGAGTGTATCTTGGTAGTACACCCAGCACTATAAAAATTGAGGTTAATCGTCATAGCAAATCTTGCAGTTGCACATACCAATCAAGGTCCTATCACACGAGGCGTACCAGCTTTTGCTATGATCTTCTTCCGCGTGCCGCCTGCAAGGTAGAGCGCATATTTGCTTTGTGCATAAGAATAACCATTCCCTATTCGTCTCGCAGCGCTCTGTGCCCATAAACCATGTGTATATGTGATCAGACGAAAAGGGTGACTAAGCATGTGAATGGACTGCTAAAGAATCCAATTATTATCAAAAGATAGCATGTGATGTGCATCATACTCCAAAATTTTCCTCTTGAGTAAGTGTCGAAGAGCTTTAACTTTTTCCAAAAAAGAGAAATTTACAAAGAAGGCGAAGGCATTCTCCATGCAAAAAACTTTACGAATGTCTTATACCCCCTCCGTCCCAATATATAAGGCGCATATGCTGGTCTTTCATGCTCGACTTTGACCACTAATATAATAAATTATATGGATTGAGAATGTATAAATTGTCCTGCTGGATTCGTCTTACAAAATTCTTTCGTTTTATATATTTTTATGCTAATCTTGTGAATATGTTTTAAGTATAAATCATGGTTAAAGTTGTACGTCGCTGACCAACAATATTAAAGGACGTCTTATATTTTGGGACGGAGGGCGTACTTGTTTGTAAAGGGATTAGTCCTAGAAAATTGACTTGAGACTTATAGAGCAATGATGTACAGGTGTGGGGCGTTTTGGAACATGGACGACTAGGAACCCCTTTTTTTGACAATTCAACTCTCGGTTTAAAAAGTTCCCAAAATCATGTATATAGTCAACAATGTGTAACAGTGTGCAAAAATGAATTCGAAATATATCTTGTATTCTATATATGCTTAGCAAAAATGATAAAAGTGCAAACCTGGGTGTGGTGAACAATGCAAAATTTTGAAACTTTTAAATTTGTCATTTTTTCTGATCCCGGAATACATGGTATTTCGCATTGAAAATTTGCATGCTTGTAGTGTACATAGTTGGCTATACTCAGGATTTTTTTTTAGGATTATTCTGAAACTTTGAAATCATTTTTTTAAATTTTTAAAATTTTGAGTTCATTGTCGCCTGAGCTAACAATTGATTTTTTGTGTTGCGTACAAAGAGAAAAGGAGCATACCTGCACAAATAGGACTTCCCAGCAACAGTAGGGCCAAGAGGAAACAGACACCAACAGACCTTCCGTCCATTTTTGAATGTATCGTTCCAAACTCCCAATGGTACTATCTGTTTTCTTCTTATTATTGTTTACTATTTTTGAAGGTCACGTTCCAAATTTCCAGTATGTCTGTTAAGGTGGATACAGAATACAGTCACATTTATAGAGCCCCAAATAGGCGAAAATGCAAGATTGAAATATCTCACATGTACTATTAAAGAAGATAAAGATTTGGTTTGTATAGCCAATAATAAAGCTACAATTTGCGACATGTATTTGGTGGGCATAGAGACAAGGGAAGACTATATCAAGGTGGTGGGAGGGGGTTGCACTTTGAGGTCTACAATTAATATGGCCATTCGTAAATAGTATGTGATAAAGATCATGATGATAAATGTGAAATACACGAGTAAATATGTACTGCCGTGGGCCATTGTTCTTTTAGCTAACAAATTCAGCAAAGCACCTTGTTGATATCTCGCGTTGATCTTATACTTAAATACTGTCCAGGTATAAATATTGCAGTTAATTAAATACATGTAGCAAATGCTGTTCATATCTCTGCATACGGATACACTAGAAAACGTCTATATACAGGGAGCGGCGTTTCTGCTCCCGGGCTCACCAGCTCCTGCTTAGTTCGGTGAAAATAAAAAAATAGTAAAACTTTATGAAAAAATCTGAAAAAACTTAGAGACACACGCATACAAGTTGTTCACACTCGTGAATTTTTTCGGAATGAAAAGACATCGCCTGTGCTCTTCTGTACAAAAAAGACAAAGTGAGTGTCAAAATAGATCTAAAGACACATTTTTGAAAAAGCTGATTTTGTCTTTTTTACACAGATCGCAGGGGATGTCTTTTCATTCCGAAAAAATTCACGAGTGGGAACAACTTGTATTCGTGTGTCTCCAATTTTTTGAGATTTTTTCATAAAGTTTTACTATTTTTTTATTTTCGTGAAAAAAGCAGGAGCTGGTGAGCTCGGGAGCAGGATTGAATTTCCGCTATATACATCCATATCTAGACAAATCAACGTCAATTAATTCGGGACGGAGGGTGTACATCGCAATTTGTTTTTATGGTCCTAAAATCAAATGGCTCGCTGAAATAAATGGTCCTAATATCAGAGCCAGTGGGCGGTCCAGATAACAGGATCATCTAGACCCATCTTGCAGGTCTTATATTTCCACATGCAACGTGGTTGTACTTCAAATCATGTACTTTCGGATATAGCATGCTTGTTTGTACTTCCAGGTGCATCACAACGTACTTATACTTCTAGGTGCAGCGTTTTTGTATTACAAGATACGTTACTCTGAGGTCTATTTAGCGCACTTGTATTTCCAGGTGCAGCGATGCTGTAATTACAATACACTTTCTTGTACTTTCAGGTGTAGTATATGTACACTAACAACAGGAAGTACAAGTGTACTAAAATCCGAATAAAGGGAAAAACAGCTTCCTCGCTCCCTGGTCGCTCCAGCGGGCCGCTGGGAGCGAACCCTAGCCTCCGCCACCAGCGAGACTTCCTCCCTCCGCCACCCCTCGCCGCCACCGGAAAGGCGTCGCCGGGCAAAGCCCTCGGGGTGCGGCCTTTTCCTCCTTCCGCTCGGCGAGGTGCGGCGTGGGCCGGCCACTTCGGCGGGAGCTCGAGCGGCGGTTGCTCGAGGTGGGGCGGCACCGGCACATCGGGGCTGGACAGCAAGGATCTGCGCACGGCGCGTGAGTGAAGAGCGGTGCGGCACGATTGCTGCGCGGGGAGGAGAGTTCAGGGCCGGTGGCGCGGACGTGTTGCGTGGTCGCTGGCCTGCAAGGGGCTACGGAGGCAATGGTGGTCGCGAGGTGCTGTAGCGGCTCCTGCGGCCATCGGCGCGCAGGTCGGGCCCAGTCTGGGCTGGCGGGACAGCTGGGGGCTGAGTGCTTCCCGGCGGCGGAGATGTAGCAGGGGCTGCGGCAGCGCACTGTCGTGGTCTCGATCTCGGCTGCGTGGGCCGGCCCTGGGCGTGTCTGCCGCAGTGTGGAGAAGATGGGCGGGCGGTTCCAGCACGGCAGCAGGAGTGGCATCCCTCGTTGCCGTTCTTCGGCACCTGGGTAGCGAGGAAGCCGGGGCGGCGGCCCCGGACCTATGTCCGCTTCGGCGGCGCGGCTTGGTCGTCTCGGCGTGAGGTGCTGCGACCACCTCGGTTCGCGGTGTAGTTCGGCGGTCGGCCACGGATGCGGCCTCCCATCTTGCGGCTCCCTAAGCTTCGTGGGCGGATCGAACTCCGGGCGAAATCCTCGCACCGACTACGGTCGGTGCCGACGATGGCGGCGCCTTTTGGGTGTCGTTCTCCTTCCTGTTTGCATCGTTGTGGAGTCTCGACAACCAACCCGACGGGAGCGGACCGATGGTCTCCGGGTGAAAGCCTTAGCTCCGTTGGGAGCGGGCGACAGTGACTGACGCGTCACTTCCTTGTTGGAGGCGTCGTCTTGGAGTCATTGGCTCTCCCGGTGCAATGGTTTCGCGGCGGATGAGTAGGATGGCTATGTGGTTAGGGGAGGTGGATCTCGGGGCGGCGGTGGATGTTGAGGTGGCGGCCTCGATCTCCCATGCTGCGACGGTTCTATGAGGCAGGGCCATGGGTTTGCGTGGGTTTGGGGGATGACCTGGATGAAGACTGCGTGGGCAGAAAGTTCGTCGACCTGACTGGATCGCCTTCGGGCAATGCGAAGGTCAATCTGGTTGCTACGCCGGGGCGGCGGCCCTAGAACAGGTGGGATTTGGTGGCAGCCTGGATGAAGATTGCGCGGGCACAGGGTTCGCCGACCATGACTGGATCGTCTTCGGGCAATACAAAGGTCGATCTGGTTGCTATGCCGGGGCGGCGGCCCCGAAGCATGTGGTGTGTGTTTGTTGCGTTTTGGTTGACTTGCGTCGTGTGGACGGCGGGTCGCCTCATCTGTGCAGTTTTTTGGCTCTGTTTTCCTTATAAACAGGGCATTGTATAGTTTGTACGGTTTTTGAGCCCGGTTTTCCTTATAAACTGGGCCAACTCTATTCTATGTATGCGGAATGTAGGAACGCCCTGCCCTCTTCGAGAGGTTTCTCGAAAAAATTCCGAATTACTCCAAGAAATACAAATATAGTATTTTTGCAAGTATAAAAAAACTTTATCAAACAGGGATCTAGTTCTGAAAATCTTGACGTGAGGAACAGAATGGTGAAAACTGTTCGTAATTCAAACAGTCTAAAGATATATCATTTTAAATTTTGAATCCTTGAAAACTAACCGACCTTCAAGGCCTTTTTCTAGTGATTACCATAGCATCAAAGAAGTCCATGTACAATGTACATCAGCAAGGACATCTCTAGTAGATCCCATAAAACTTGGCAAACCAATAAAAAAAAGTCATAAAAACGTCCGGACCTGATTATGTAAAACTTGCAAAACCATAATTATTTTTTACGTAAACTGAAAATGGAGAGCCTCAAACCGCATATTCGCAACACGAGGGGTGAATTTTACGATAAACTGGGTCACATCTTATGTTTGAACTTGGAAAATGTTAAAATCGACATGCGTTTATGGTAGGCGGACATTGTCAGTTGGATTTATAGACATATGAGCTTGAAACGGTTAATTGGGACTTTGAGCAAAAAGGTGCATGCCCCACTCCTGGGGGACTGCCAGTGAGGTCGGGACCCTCCTGGTCCTGGAGGCTTTTGCGAAAGCTACCCCTACGTATACAAGTTGGTTATCGGAGCAAAGGAAAGATCAAGCCGAAGAGCATACCTGCCGGCCATCTAAGATGGCAGTACTAAATAGCTTACACGACTAAGTACTCCAGGAAATGTGCCAAAATGCAGTAAAAAAAAGGTGTCACAACTCACAAGGGCCTATTTAACTGTGATTTCAAAATCAATTGCCCAACTTTTCGAATTTGCAACAATATGTGAAGTCATAAACAAGCATACAATTCTATGAATGTGAAGAGCTGAAAGTATATGATGAAATTAGATAAGCCAAAGAAGCAAAATAAATACAAAAGGATTTTTACCTGAAGTCTCCGAGACTTGTCGGTCTCCTGTACTGTTTGGTGGTCTAGCAGGATCAGGAAACAACAAACAAGTGTTGAGTAGATAGAATAGGCATGAACTGAATATGGAATCATAAATTCAGTTTAGCCCTTGCAATTAACAAACAACTCTGGCATTAGGATAAAAGATTAGAAGGCACAGGCAACCGTTTTTCAGTTGCACAAGCAAAGAAATAAGGTATGGAGCTATCAAATATTTGGTAATGCCAAACGCACAGAAACAAGGTAGCAGGAAGTAAATTCATAGCAGCAGTAACAGGGGAGGATAAAGTAGGGAAATCTGCAGTGCGCACCCTTCCATGAAAGTGCACCTCCAACAGTATGAAGGAGACAATTAAGTCTAAACCAAAACATAGTGATCCTCAGTATCATGATTATCCTGTGTAATCGCTCCTTCACATGATCTGCAATGTGTATTTCAGTCCACTACCTAGAACTAACTATATTTTTTCAACCCGCAAAAAAAACTAATTCCATTTTGTGAAAGATCTACCCATTGGAAAATTTGGCATCATTCCTTATTCTAAGCAAACTGATCTTGACAGCTCATTATTCATTTCACTGTTGTCACATAGCATCTAGAAATATTGCTTGCTCCAGGAAGTGCTCCTCTGTACCTAACTCTGGTTTTTCACGCTACTGGTAACTCCCATGCAGTCAAGCCAGGCCTGTTACCAACTTACCGGTTGTGCGAACTGGCATTGTGAGCATATTATTCTTTTAGAAAAGGGGATGTACTCATTATATACCGGACATGGTGTTTTCACTCGTAGGTCTAGATGCACCTGTTGTGGAAAACGCATTTTAACGGAATTTTAAAATATCAAAAAAATTCAAACAGAAATTCTATGTCCGCACAAACAAGTTTCGCGAAGAAAAGACATTTTCTATGACCGGTGTAAAGAAGACAAAAAAATGTTTTGTGCAAAGTCATTTCGAAACACCGGTGATTTGTCTTTTCTACACCGGCCACAAAAAAATCTTTTATTCGTGATTTTTTTTGGACGAACATAGAATGTTCATATGTAGACCCGAAATTTTTTTTTTTGACATTTTAACATTCGATTTTCGGGTAGTGGGAGCATATGGTCCTATGACCCAAAACTGATTTCCATTATATACCCATAGAACATTCAAATCCACTATATAATAAGCTAAATAGGAAATTATGTTGGCAGCTCCTGCCATTTTCAGACATAAAGGAAAAATAAGCAATCTGTGGAAAACTATTCATATAAAATAATAGTAGAATGGCAAGAGCCCAATGGACACAAAGGTGCCAGGTATTCAATCATCATATGAACAGTGAGGAGCAGCAGTACAGCCAACGTCAAATGGATCTTCTGACCCACAACAATGCCAGTACTGGAGCACTTTGCCTGAACCCGGAGTATCCATGGTCCCACCAATATGGACACTTTCAAATTTTCTCTTTGTTTCTCCTGGAGTTGCAGAAATCAGCAAGTTAGTTTTATGAACGATGCTAGAAAATGTAATGGGTGATGCCTTGAGGAAGAAACAACTAGATTAGTACGCCGTTCTAATCAAAATGGTAAAAGCTAGTGGCAAGCTAAGTGTACCAGGTCAACAAAATAATCACAAGTCAAAGATTTGTACAAGAAAAAATGCTAGATATCTCAAAAAAAAAGGGGGCACCTAAAGCTGCGCACAGTTGAACAAAAGAAGATCGTCATTTCATACAAAATGAGCCGATCCTGAGCTTTGGGAAAGCAAATTCCACAAAAGAATAGGTAGACAAACTTGAAGGAACTTCTCGTCCGGGTCAGATGTACGGCTATTGATAGCCTGTGTATCTTGGAAACCGACATGGCAGTGAGCAGAGAGGGCATGTTTGATAGACGCATACTCACCACTGACTATTGTGTCTGAAGATGAGCAGATTAGCTGCAAGAGAGAGGATTTCGCACCTCCAAAGTGGGCCGTGTGGTGGCGGCAGGATGATTGGTGATTTGCCGCCGGGTCGTACTGTTTCTTGCAATTCTTGCAAGTGCGGAGCAGGGGCCCGCTCACGCCTCCTAGGACGGCCGCGGCGGCGAAGGACACCGAGGGCCGGAAGTGGCGGCGCGCGGGGGTCCGGGAGATGGTGCAAGGCAGGCTGGGTGCCCGGAGCAGCGGCACACGCGCGAGCGGCGCGGCCATGCGTGGCGCCGGCGCAACCCCGTAGCTGTCTGGCCGGGTGGGATCTAGGGACGGGATTGGGATTAGAGAGACGGAGAGAGGGACGATGGCCTGGACATCAAAATCCACAACTCAGAAGGCCAAGCCCATCGCTGCAAAAAGTGTGCAAGTAGCCACACACCAGCAAGTACGTACTGTTTTTCCCTTCCCTATTTTAATTTTCTATAAAATACTCTAACAAATAGATTTGGAATATTTTCCTATAAATTTAAAATTGGTTTGAATATTACTAGGTTACATGAAAAAGGTTTATAGCCTGATTGAGATGTTTATCATGTATTTCTTTAAATGTGTTCATGTATCCAAAAAAACTCATCATGTTTTCAAAAAAGTTCATCATATATTCAAAATGTTCAGCGTGTATTTAAAAAATGTTAATGGATCTATGTTCATGGATTTAAAAAAGCAAGTGTGTAAAAAAAATGTTCACAATGTTCAAAAAAAATATTCACGGATCGAATTTGAAACATTTTTCGAACTCTGAACCATTTTCTGAAGTGAATATCTTTTAAAAATGAACCATTTTCAAAAACTAAAATTCGGCTGAACCAAAATTATCTTGAACCAAAACTATAGGTGAATTGCAAAAAAATCGGAAGAACCGAAAGTAATAGTGAAACAAAGATATCGGTGAACAAAAAATAATAGTGAACTGAAAAAATAAAATTCGGCTAAACCTTAAATAACAGTGAACCAAAAATTTCGGTGAGCAAAAAATAATACTCCCTCCGATCCAAAATAAGTGTCGATGATTTAGTATAAACTTTGTACTAACTAGTACTAAATCTCCGACACTTATTATGAATCGGAGGGAGTAGTTAACCAAAAATAATGGTGAACAAAGAATAATAGTGAATCAAAAATGTTGGTGATCTGGAAATAATAGTGAACCGAAAAGAAATAAAAATTCACATGAACCGAAAATAGTAATGAACCAAAAACGTCGATGAACAAAATATATTAGTGAACCAAACATGTCGCTGAACCAAAAATAATAGTGAACCGAAAATAATACCGAACTAAAAGTATTAGTAAATAAAAAGTAATAGTGAATCGGAAATAATAGTGAACTGAAAGGAACTAAATTCGGGTGAACTGAAAATAATAGTGAACTCAAATTACCGGTGAACAAAATTTCAAATTGGGGTTATTTTTTATTTATATCCAAAAGTTGGTTTGGATAATAAAAATAGAAAAGTTAAAAGTTTGTTCTCCCTGAAAAAGAGTACCCGAGTCTGAAAAAGGTTCACGGGTATAAAAAATGTGTTCTCTTATTTAAAGAAAAACTTTCATGGGTTTAAATAAAGCAAAAATTTGGGCGAACTAATTCGGTGAACCTAATAATAGTGAAGCAAAAATGAAATTAACAAGGTGAAAGGAGCTAAATTCGGGTGAACCAGAAATAACGATGAACCAAAAATGCGGGTGAATCGAAACTTATAGTGAACCAAAAAATAATAGTGGACTAAACATGTACCAAAATTCAGGAGAACCGAAAATAGTAGTGAACCAAAAATGTCGGCGAAACGAAAGTGAACAGAAAATAATATCTGCAAAAAATAGTTCACTGGTAAAAAAGTGTCCACGAGTTAGATGTGTTGATGGGTAAAAAGTGTTCACGGGTAAAAAAATGTGCACAGTTAAAAACCGATTAGTGAAACAAAAATATCGGTGAACTGAAACTAATAGTGAACAAAACGAGAACAAAATTTCCTGTCAACCGAAAATAATAGTGAACCAAAAAGATCGATAAAGAAAAAATAAAAATGAACTGAAAAGTTTGTTGGTAAAAAAATAATTCACTAGTAAAAAGTATTCACATGTAAAAAATGTTCAGAGTTAAAAGGCAAGATATATTTAAAAATATTCACAAATAAAAAGATGTTCAGGGAAAGAAATATGTTCACACGGAAAAAGATGAAAATATAAAAATGTTCATGTGTTACAAAATAACATATATTTTTTCGTAAATAAAAATGAATGGGGAAATGAAAAGAAAAAGGAACGCGTGAACGAAAAGAAAGAAAAACGTAAAAATACGCCTCATACGCCTCGATGCCCTCCTTCAACGCCTTCATGTTCTTGCGGCGACAACGATGAGCATCCTTCTCCGTGGAGGTCAACGACCGACGTAGGAAGTTGCGCAAGACCTGGGCGTCCCCTAACTGGCTAGATCCAGTATCGTGGGCCTTCTTGTTGGCGCCCCGAGCCGCCGGCATCTCAGGCCAGAGGGCACGGCACCAGTATCCAACGACGCTCAAGAGTACATGTCGGCGGGGACGGCATGTACCACCGGCTGCATAGCCCTTTAGCCGTCGGCGCGGAGCTCAAAGAGCTGCCCTTGTCCTCCGTCGAGCGGTGGAGGCGAGCTCCTCGTCGTATGCGGAGAGCTCGAATCCTCCTTCGCGAGCTAATTCCTAATTCAGTCCACATCGGACTCAGATCCGTGGCCAGTGAAAATTATGGTGGAGCTTAGGGGAGGGGACGGAGTGGAGCGAAACAGTTCGAGACTGAACTAGAATTTAAATGGGGTGGGAATGGCTTCACCCCTAGTTTCTATCGGGTAAATCGAGAAAACCCGAACCCTAATTGTCGGGTTTTGATTATTTTGGCAATGTATCGGGTGTGAGATTTGATAACCTGAATATAAAATACCCCGATCAAAAATTTCAGGTAAACCCAAACGTCACACTAAACCATCACAACGGTCTAAATCTAATCCACATGTGAGCTAGGTTTGAAGGGTACCGCGCATAGATCGATTATTTGGGTTTGGTTTGAGAAGTCCGGTTGGTTGCGCCTTTTCGCTCCGATAAGGGCAGAAAAAAGATATACACACACGCCAAGTGTCCCACAAGGAAAAATATCACGTCCCTTAAAAAAAGAAAATATCACGTCCTAACCACCAAGGATGGAAAATACGAAAGAAGCTCAAAATTGGTATGGCTGATTCTAGAATTCGAGAAGCTTGGAGTGATAAATCTAAAATGTTGTCTGACAAATTACTGCCGGCAGAGTGGCCGACAGCCTACTAATAATGAATCAAATCGTCAAATCCTCTCCACAAATCTGCAGTACTCATGTCTCCACCTACACATCCGGCTGCAGAACCTCCTCTGCTCGTCGTCGGCCCCGTCCCAGCCTTCCGACGTCTCCTCCATCTCACCGCACCTCGGGTCCGTGCAGGGAGCCGGGGGCTCCGCCATCTTCCAGCGGCGCATCGTCAGCCTCCTCATGACCGACGCGGCCTCTCTCCGCACGGAAGCGATCTTGCCCCCTGTTGTTCTTGGAGCAGCGGGCACAGAGCCTCCCTCCAGTTCCAGATATCCCATGGCCTGCTCGATCCCTTCGAGGTCGAGCGAGTCGCGCAGCATGACCATGCCGATCGTGTACGCCGCGACGGCGTGGCCGTGCTCCATGGCGCGCTGGAGGTGCCGGAGCCCGCTCGCCTTCCTCCTCCGGTTGCAGATTTCCTCCTGGCAAATGAACTGGGTTGGTTAGCACGCGAACGATGGAGCAATTATGCGTGATGATGAATTGCGTGGTTCAGACGTTACCAGTCCGAGGATGTAGGAGGCGTCGGGGTTGCCGCTGGCCGCGCACCGCCGGAGCACCGAGAGGAACCTGGCTTTGTCCCACCAGTGCAGCCGCCACTCCCTCTGCACCGCCATGCACCGCCCCACCTCCCTCGCGGCAGTCGCGTCGCGGAACACCTTGCACCTGCAGACAGAGGACGCTCGCATGATGTAGTAGCTGGTGTATTTTTGCATCATACCACCGAACACCAGAAATGAATCGGACAAATTGGTCACTTACGATCGCCTGAGGCTGACGATGTCGTCGAGGGGCGTGGTGGACTCCCCGGCGATCCTGGCGGTCACCTCCACGAGGATGTCGGAAGGGAGGCCGGCGATGTCCATATGGCTGAGAGACGAGGTCCTACTCCTCGTCGTTCCCCTTTTGGCTTGTTGAGGTAGACGATGGCCTGAACACAAGCACGTGTAAGTACAGACCAATTATAGCAAGTTGCAATGGCGGTTGGCAGAAAGGGAAGTTGTTTGTGGTCGGCGAGAAGCGGTGGGGAGCATAACCAAATGTATCACGCAAGCAGAACGCGAGTACCAAGAAGAAATACCACTAGTTTATATAGTTCGATGGACGTCTAGCTAGTGGGGCCTCAGATGTCAAAGTAAACCAGCTCTCTTTCCATTGGTTGGTTCACCGGTTGCAAATTAGCTGGCGTAGTACTACGACTAGAGAACAGTAATTGATTCCTGTTAAATTTCTACCAAAGATTATGCTCTAAATATATGTAACCCTTAAATACCAATAACAGTAATTCATTCCTGTTAAATTTCTACCAAAGATTGTGCTCTAAATATATGTAACCCTTAAATACCACTACTATAGTCTAAAAATATCTCTATTACTAATTTAATGCTTGCTAAAATGAAAGAAAAGGATTCCTCAAGAAAATGAAAGAAGAGGATCTGATCTACACTAAAAATATCTTTGTGATGAAAAAAGAAGAGTGCAGACATAAGCTCTCAAGCTCGCCAAATCAAAAATCATATTTAAGAGTTAAAATCAGAATTTAGTTTTGTACAGGTGCATAAAAATGATTCATGTGAACGGGTAAAATTTGGGCTACACAAAAATATGACTAAGTAGGCATTGAAAAAGAAAGGTGCATTTTGGCACACGGGAGCATATGTTCCCAGTTTTTAAAATATATTTTAAACTGCAATTGAAAATGTCAAAATGGACCCAAAAATCGCGTGTACATCTTGACATCTATGTTCTCCCAAATTGTTTTACGAAAAACCGACATTTTTTATGTCATGTGTAAAAAAAGATAATTTCGGTGTTAAAAAAGGCTTTTCACAACTAATTTTTTTGTCTTTTTTGCACATGGATCAGAAGATATTGGTTTTTTTCCACGAAGCATGGTGTGCACACATAGAATGTCGAGGCATAAGCGCCAAAGTTTTTTTGAAATATTTTGACATTTTAAAATATATTTTCCAGACAAAGGAGCTTATGCTTCCATGTGCCAAAATGGACTTTTGTTCAAAAAGTCAATTGTGGTCTTCACATTTGTCTTTTTTAGATCATATCTGAAAAGATATTTACTGAAACTTTACACGAACATACTGGACATGTTTGTGTACTTGTATATTTTTTCTGAAATTTTTCTATGTGTAAAATTGCATTTTTATTATTATTTTAAAACAGGCTCGGGCTCCGTACGGGGTTTCTACCTTAAATGTCTCCAACTGTTTCCGCAGGCAGAAGTTATGAACTCAACTTTTGTCACGATGTAATTGTGAATTTATATATCTAACATCTCATGTACAGATGTACTACTAAATATTAAAGAAGAAGGGAAAATGCTTACGGAAAAACAAAAACAAAAATGGTAGCTCAAATCAGGTCAGTAGTACTCAAGAAGTTTGCAATCTGGAGCAACACCAGGGGGGTTAGCAAGTAGTCACGCAAATATTCCTACTTTATATATAGTTGGATAGAGATCTAGCGCTTCCGCGTGGGCTCCAGATGTCAAAGGAAACCGATCCTAGACTCATAGTTCCCATTGGATGGTTCGTTGGATGGTTCACTGTTGCAAAATAGCTGACGTGCTACAAAACAGTCCTAGTTGCAGCAGGATGAGAAAAAGAATAACGCAACCTTTATTATTCTCTACGAAATAATGTGCGCTTACACAAAATTAAGCCTCAAATGTCTATTATTTTTCTAAAAAAGAGCATTTAATTAATGCGAAAAGGAGCTGAATGACACTAATATGTCTTCGCTAAAAAGCTAAAAACAAATCGAGAAAACGCAAAGCTTGTGTCTCATTGATATATAGGAAAAGGGTTACAACGTTCCAAGCCTAAGAATAGGCCGAAACACCCGACCACTCAAGACAACCACAACCAAGGGCCCTAAACACAAATTACATCCGACGTCACCAAACAAAATACGGACTAGATGCCATCAACACAAATGTACAAGACGCTAAAAAATGTACCATAAGGCCTCTTCTCTGAATTCCAAAAACGCGGGAACAAATACTCAATTGCACGGTCATGTCCATTTCAATCCTACATGATTCTTGTCGGAAAAAAAATCCTACGTGATTTCGCATGCACCAAAGTTTGTTTGATTCTGTTGCAGGAAATAAAAAGTTTCTTACCAAGAAGAGGTATGAGTAGATGTTAAATTTCCTATTAAGATTCCTTAGGAAAATTTCTTATGAGATACAATCCTACGTATCAAACAACCGTCATGCAAATAAATCCCGATAAATCCTCCAAATTTCCTATAAATTCGCTGAATCAAATATACATCTTTCATTGGCAGGATTTCTAAAACATAGGAATAGGAAAAACACAGGAATAGTGTCATGTCATGTTCAATACACACAACTGCATGGGCTGAATTTTTTCCATGATGTAATTGTGAATTATATATCTAACATCCCATGTGCTAGATGTTAACTCTAAGAAGGAAAATACATACAGAACAAACAAAATTGGTAGCTCAAATAAGGTTAGTAATGCTCACCAAGTTTGCGATCTGGGACAATATTGGTGTATGCTGATGTGTACAACATTCAGCATCAGATCACCAATGAATCTCTACAAAACAATGGGCAAGAAAAGGATTCTTCAGAACACATTACCTTAGACTGTACAAATCAAACTGTTCTTCATATAGTATTGCGAGCATAACAATTCACATTCAGAACAGTATGGAGCATTGGTTTCTGATCAGGACCTAAAGCGGTAAAACTAACCTATATATAGTCTAACATCCGTATCCATTCATTGGGAGTCTAAAATTGGGAATATTATGCAAACCCCAGCGACACAGGAATACAAAGACAACAGAGATAGATCTAAGTCAGAAGTTAGACATCACAGTAGTAGTGTAGTACAACAATTATCTTATACAAATTCATAGACTGATTAAATATTTTCAAGAATGCATGAAACCAACAGATGAAAACTTGACTAATTTAATCCCTTGTGAAATGAGGCCGGGTCCATAACAATAACTACTGAATTGTTAGCCTGAAGTACTAAGTCCACAGGTAATCCAACTTACCAGGTACAGTTTGATCTTCCAAACAGTGAGAAAGAGTGCATAATCAAGTGCGTGATTGATTGCAAAACATACCAGATACAGGGTGAGGTCTCCTCAAAGGCCCTTCTTCAGAAATAGCTTTAACCATCAGCTTTGTCCAAAAGGGTAGCAAAAGAACGAGACAATTTTGCCGTTCTTACTATTTTCATAACTAATAAATCACAACCCACCTGCACGGCAAAACAAGAATTCAAAATGATTATCCTTTTATCTGCAACTATTTTGTAAACAGCAAATTAAGGGCTTCAATAATGTACAAACCAACAACTGTCTAGCAGAAATAACCTGGGTAATGCAGACACAACAAAACTAGAATCACGTTGACGTGTTTAGCAACCAGCGTATTGAAGCTTTCAACACATATGCTTTCAGTCACAACAAACTTCTCACACTTTCCATGATGTCATTGTTTACGGCTCTAGAATGACGAGAAACTTACTCAGCCAGTGTTCTCCAGTACATAAATGTCGTCATCCTGCTTCCGTTTTTGCCCGTATACATTGCCTCTTTGGCCCCATCCAGTTCGCACTCTATTGGTAATTTTCATAATCGTGCGAGCACTGTCATCTCTGTGCATCAACAATAAAGTCAATTCATCGCAGGTCAGGTCGAATAACGGAACAGTGAAAGTGAAGATTTTACTATCTTGTTAGAACAGCTTGCATTACTGATTTCTAAGTGCATATGCCTTGATACTCGAAGTGTCATGGCAAACTTGCAACCAAGCAAAGAAAAGAAGATTCTAGCAAACAGAGAACAAAAAAAAATCGATCATGATAATACCTGTGCAGAAGAGCATGCCAATCACTTTCAGGATACTTGCCGTGCTCATGCTTCCTGCTTTTAGGGGTAACCACACCAGAAACAGCAACATTACCATCATTACGATCTGCCATTTCCATCATCTTTTCTGACAGCATATCAGCATCCTGCTTCTTTCCCATTTCACTTAATGCATCTATGACAGGCATGCATGTTGCTGGATCAAATGAGTGCCCTTTAGCTATAAACAACTTGAGTAGACTATGCGCATGGTCTGCCTCACTGATGTCACAGAGCCCCACGATTATCTGCTTGTATGGGAAACTTTGGATAGAAATTCGCATTTCAAGTGCCGTTTCTAGAATGTTCTTGGCTTCTATCCATCGAGCACAAGTAGAGAGTTCAGTGCAAATTAAGCAATAGAGCACTTCCTTCTGACCACACGTACTCAAAGCAACATCAAATACCCTGTGGGCTGCAGAGAAATCTGTAATCTTGCAAAAGGCCTTAATCAACAAGCCAAAAGAAGTTACGTTAGGAACTATTTCATTCTGTAACATTTCATCTAATAAAGGCATTGCCTTGTTCACCATTCCTCTTTCACAAAAGGATTTTATCAAGCTGTTGTAGGTCATGACGTTAGAAGAAATCCCCCTCTCCTTCATTTCATTCATCAATTCAAGGATTTCATCTGACTTGTGTTTTTCTTGAAATCCCCAGATCAACAGGTTGTATGACCTTGTGCTTGGGTTGCAGCCTTTCTTTTCCATGTCTCTCAGAACCTTAATGGCCAAAGAGGTCTTGCCATGCTTGCAGTACCCAAGAATAAAGGTATCATATATAACTGAATCAGGAGGAATATCTTTTGCTATCATCTCAATTAATTTCTTCTTTGCTTCATCAAACCTTCCTTCTTTGCACAATGCATTCATCAAAGTTGAGTAAGTGATTCGGTCAGGAAGGCATCTTTTGCTGAGCGAAGAATCACCAACTAAACTTGCAAACGAACTACCTAATCTGCCAAGAGCCAGGCTTCCTTCGTTCCACATTCCATCGACAATGTCCATAGCCAGATCTAATTTACTGCTTCTGCATAGGCCATCAATAATTATATTGCAGCTCGATGTATCCAAGCTATATCCTTTCTCACTCATCCTCTCTAACAAGATTTCTATCTC
Organism: Puccinellia tenuiflora; assembly: GCA_012064385.1. NCBI lineage: Eukaryota > Viridiplantae > Streptophyta > Magnoliopsida > Poales > Poaceae > Puccinellia > Puccinellia tenuiflora. Next base: position 1,015,763 of record QRDG01000081.1, on the reverse strand, counting down.
TGTAGTCCTACCTGCTTTCCACAAACTCTGCAGCAAAACGTTGTAAGTGAACAAATTCGGGGCACACCCCTTCTGTGCCATCTCATCAAGGATCCTATTGGCGGCGGCAGTATTGCCCTTCGAGCAATAAGCACGGAGCAAACTAGTATAAGTCACAACATCCGGTGTCATCACACCACTCCGCACGAAATCTTCCACTCTCCTGACATCAAAAGCCTTGCCCTCCTTGCACAACCCATCAACAATGATGTTGTACGTATAGCTATTAGGCTGGACGCCCTCATGAGCCATCTCACTCAGCAACTCCTGCGCCTCCCCGACCCTCCCGTTCCTCACCAAGCCTGACAACCAGCGGTTGTAACTCTCGACCTTCCTCAGGAACCCGCCACATCTCATAATATCTACCAGCACCCTCGCCTCATCCACCATCCCGGCATCACAGAACCCGCTCAGCATTACGTCAAATGTCACCTGGTCGGGCCTCGGCAGACCCTGCTCCCATGCCTCCTGCATGTCGTTGAATATCCTGTACGCATCCAGCACACGGCCAGCCTTGCAGAGCGCGGAGATCCTGCCGTTGAAGGTGACCACATTGGGTGCGAGCCCCTGTGCCCGCATCCGCTCCACCAGCCTCTCGGCCTCGTCCACCCTGCCTTCCCGGCAGAACCCCACCACCACCGTGTTGCAGACCACCAGGTTCATCCTGGGCATCGCGTCGAGCACCTCCAAAGCGTCGGCGGTCCTCCCCGCGCGGCAGTACCCGCGCACCAGGATCCCGGAGCTGAAGTCGTTCCGGGCGGGCATCGCGTCGAACACCCTGCGCGCGAGGTCATACGGCCCGCGGTGCAGAGCGCCTGGAGCAGGATGTTGCGGGTGAAGACGTCCGGGGCGGCGCCGGAGAGGAGGAGATCCTTGTAGAGCGACTCGACGAGGTCGAGGCGGGACTCGTTGAGCGCGGCGAGGAGGAGGCGGTTGTAGACGGGGGTCGGCGGCGGCGGGAGCTCGGAGAGAGCGCGGAGGGAGCGGAAGGCGGAGAGGGAGAATGCGAGGGGGACCCGCGGGGAGGCGGTGGGTTGCGGCGGAGAGGAGCGCGAGGAGGTGCGGGGAGGGGTCCGGGAGGGAGAGGAGGTGGCGGAGGAGGCGCGGGAGGAGCGGGTGGCTGGAAGGGTCGGCGGCGAGGAGGCGGGAGAGGAACGAGGTGGAGTGCGGCGGCGGAGGGGAGGCTGGGGAGGTGAGGTGGAGGAAGAGGCGGAGCGCGACGGCGGGTGTGGCGGCGTTGCGGCGGAGGAGCGCGAGGAGGCTGGTGGCGGGGGTGGGGGAGGCGGACATGGGATGGTGGCGGCCGCGGCGGGGGCGCCGCCGATGGGGGTTTAAACGTGCCCTGGCTGGCTGCCCGGTGGGGTACACTGTTAGGTCAACGGTCCAGTCCGCTCTCACTGCTCTGTGGGGCCGGTCGTCCAAGGACTGTGATTCCACTTGGTCTATAGCTTGCTTAGCTCGTGAGCTCGCTTAAACCACTACTAGTAGACCTAGTATTCGTTATCAAATGCTCACATTCTTCCTGTTTGATTTCGGACATGCATTCTCTTTGTCAAGTTACAAAGAAAATGATTGATTGATTTTTGTCCAATTACAAAGACATGATTGATTTAGTTCCTGTTTGAAGTTAGCAAAACATTGAGTCCAAAATAATTAAAGAATACATCAAGGGTTGAGAAATGACAGCCACCGGACCTAAGAATCGATGGCGTATTTCATTTTATTTTATTTGAAAGGAGAAATTGACCATTATATTCCAAATCATCATAGTCTGGTCGAGCTATTTGAGTTCGCATGAAAATGCACAGCTCCATCCCATGACTACACAACAACAACAGGTACTTCAGACTTCAGTTGAACAAATTTTCAGCCTCTCGATTTCTCAAAACAAAATTCAGCGTTTTTATTTACTTGAAAATTTTCAGTTAAGCAAGAACCCACTAGAGTGAAACACCAGAAGAATAAAATAAGAGACGAAAGAAATTGCACGAGCAAACTTTGTTATGTTATTCACGCCCTTGTGAAAAAATGTAAGTTGGGAACACCAGACAGACACACACACACACACACTCAGACAGCACGAGTATTATCATCACGTTACATCAAAGGAGCAGCAGAAACCACAACTTCACTCAATACTCAACAAGGAGATGATTGGGGAAAAAAATAAGGAAATGATTTCCTAGGCTATTATGGGTAAGAAACAGAACCTAAACCTCAATGCCGAGGTGAAGATCAGTAAACGAAAAGAGGGGATGGGGGATGCAACAGACAGATCCTAATGGGTGAAGATCAGAAGCATGAAACGTTCTCCGTTTTCATGACCAGGTTGCACGTCGAGTAGATCGACGCCGCAGCAGCTTGCACTGCCCACTCGCTCTCGGAAATCTCCGGGCTCTTCAGCTTCCTGTGGATACACATAGGCAGTTGTTCAGCAAAACATTCATTTCGCAAACACAAAATTCACATGCAGCGGTCAAGTGAAATTTACTGGGTTTGTCAAAAATTGATGGTTAATTTGCTGTTTTACTAGTTTGGTTAGCTTATTTCCGTAACTCATGAGTTCTCAAGTGGTAAAATCATTTATGGTCAAATGTGCTGATGAACTAACCATAGTTCGGCCATTGGGCCTAGTAATGGAGCTTCACAGGTCACTTGTTTTAACCCGTTGTCACAATTCAACAACATTGCCTGCACTTCCTTCATCCGATTTTCCTGCAAGAAGTAACAAGTAATTGGCATGGTCAGGAATGGAGCAACTTGTTTAAAAAATAATACTGATGCATAACATGCTAATTGTTATCACACTGGTATTACAAAAATGAAATGAAGCATAAATCTCGAGATCATAATTTGATATCTATGCTGATCTAAATTAATGAGAAGGAATTTAGACTCTTTATCTGTTAGATTAGATATCAAGAACACCAAAGGAGAATAAATAGTTATTCAACACCACAATGTTTGTTATGTCACAAAATACTCTTATGCACGAACTCACCAATTGCCTCCCCTCCTCCTGCAGTGTTCTATCCATCTGAACGAAAAGAGACCTCCACCGAGCAACATGTGCTTCTGAAACTGTTTTTCCAGTGGATCCACCTTCATCAATAAATGCTTCGTTCTCTTGGTTGGATGAAAATTCTGCTGATATCAGGTACGGCAGTTCAGTTTGAAGAGCATTCCTGACTCTCTTCCTACTGCGCTTCAAAGCTGCAAGGATGAAGGAATCATAATTAAGTGGAATGCATAGGTTACAATGCCAGGTTATAATTTAAGTTTTTCATTGACTGTTAAAGTATTACCAGCAAGCCGCCCTCGTATGTCTTGCTGTAGTAGCTCCAACCACTGGGAGGCGACACTGGCCGCTGATCATTGAAAGGGAAAAAATTGTCAGATGTGGATATTTCTGTAAATAGTTAGTGTAACACTTCCAGAATGTATGATTAGTGAGCTAAGCAATCGAGCATACCCTTTATTGATAGCATAGGCATGTAGTCATGTTTAGATTCAAGATCATCAGCTAACATACTGCATGTCCCATCCGAGGCCATAGTGACTGTTGATGAGAGTTGCAATTTAAGATTGTCACCATCCTCTGGGAGGAATTTTGATGTGGTAGGATGCCCCTGGTGAAACATTGTGTTATTACCTTCCGCCATGAAATGATACTTCATCAAACTATCCGCATACTTCTGCTCCTGAATTCTGTCGCAAACTTCTTTCCCTCTTTCACCTGTTTGGCTAGCAAAACCCGGCTGGATCGCATTTTCGAGCTCCTCAGAGCGTACCATTGCCTTTATTATGGAGTACACTTGCTTGCTATTTCTTACATGGTTTATGATCCAGGATTTAGCCCAGATAATAGGCCACTAGGAGCAGCAACCTTCGTGAACTTAGTTTGTTCATTCTGGGTCAAAGTGCTCCTCTTGAGTTCATCATCCCTTTTCCGCTTGGGAGGTCGACCACGTGGCTTAGGTGCCACTGTAGTTCCATGGGATGAAGAAAGGAACCCATTCTGCTTCATTTCTCTCCACTTTTTATGGGACTCACTTTCTCCTGTAGCACCAGTCGTACTACCACATTCTGATGCACCACTAACTTTCGACTGCCCCAGCTTCTTGTAAGGAAAGAAGGGATTAAGCTCTGCTGGATCTGAAGGATCCAGTGTATTAAGATCTAATCCAAGGGGTGTGTCACTCATCCTATTCTCATCGTGTTTTGCATCAGGCTTTGGTTGCAAGCCTGTCCTGATGTTTTCTTTGCCACATGCCAAAGGATTGGTGTCATGCAAATTTTTCGCCAACACTGCATCTGTAGAACGACCCAAGGTCAGGCAAGCAGGTTCTAACTGAAGAAGTGCACCAGTTCGAGGCAATGAAGGGGCCCCATATTCACAATTTGTGGCGCCTTCAGCAGTAAATTGAGGTGTACCCTTCTTATTTCCTGGATGTACCCTCAGATCTACAAGAGAGAAACAATGATAAGCAGGTGTGAGATTAAGCTGCAAAATAAAATTAAGTAACCAAACAAAAGAAAGAAACGAGTATGTTGTTTCCATAAGCAAATACAGTAAAGATAATTATGGCATGGGCACAACAACAATATGACGATATGAGGGAAGACAAAACCTTAAATCCATTGAAGCTAGAATAGAACTGTAGTAATGAATAGTATCGCATGCTTCCGTTTTATCCAGCGACTAGCCAAGATTGACAACAAGAGCAGTACTTCAAAGAGGCCAGCCATCGGAATTGGAATCATGAATTCTCAGCATTTCACAGTAAACAAGAATTCAAATCCCAAGATCATGCATGATTGTCAACTTTTCATACCACAGCAAATCAATTGTCAACTCAATCTGAACCACATCGCTAGCATTTTTTACACATCTGGTAGATGCATCTGTTGAGACATTCTAAGTTTATTCTGCCCTATTATTCCTTAACAGAAGCGACATAAAGAAATGATGAGCTATAACTGCACGAAAGGCTAGTTAAAATAACATGTACTCGCAGACTTAGATCTGCCCTGAAACTTTAGAATGTACTGTGTCATCTAAGTTTCATGTTCAGTCAGTGACCCAGTGCAGGACTTCCTGTTGAGTATCCATTCAAGAACAATGACAGCCCGACAATTCACATCTTATCCTAGCACATTAATTCAATTGCCAGCAAAGGATACTCTCCTAGTTAACACGGTTCACACGTCTAAGATAAGAAACGTGCTGCTAATAATTAGCAGGCGCAGAAAAATAGCCCATGGATGCGTTCCTGGACAGAACAGAAGTAGGCTATGTGTAGTCATAGGAGCTTAGATCTGATCCAGGACACTCAACCATAATGTGCTATCTCGAATTTAAGTTCTATTCGGTGGATTCGGGACTGCTGACTAACGATTCGAGGATGACGGGAAAGATAAGACAGAAACGAGGCTATTCCAGGTTTTGGCCCACGCTACACTAGAGAGGCTACTTAGATTTACATGTACTCGGACTCTTGGATCTGCCCAGAAACATTATAATGTATACTGTGTCATCTAAGTTTTTAGTTCAGTCAGTGAACGAATGCAGGAGTTTCCTGCTAATTATTCAAGAAGAATGACAGCCCGACAATTCACACCTTCTCCTAGCACGTTAAATTCGATTGTCAGCAAGGATGCTCTCCTGGTTAGATCTGTTCCGAGGACAGCTGACCCTAATGTGCCATCTCGAAATTCAGGTCCACCAGCGAATTTCGGGACTCGTAATTAAGGCATTCGAGGACAAGGACAGCACAATAACGAATTCAAGCTACGTTTCCAGTTCCGCCCGCGCTACACTAGAAGCACGGGACCACCAAGGACCCACCTCCCAATTCGACCGCCGGAGCCGACCCGCACGCCTCCGCGCCGCCGCTCCCGGCCGCCCTGACGCCCAATTCCTGCAGAGAACGCGCACCAAGACGTCAGCACCACAGTCCCCCCGCGACCAGAACCGAGAACCATACACGGGAGACGGCGCGGCCCAACCCACCTCGGTGGCCGTCGGCGGCGGCGGCGCGCCCGATCCGGCGGGATCCGGCGGGCCCGAGCGCAGGCCCGCGGGTTCCATCGGAAAACCGGGGAGCGCGGAGGGCGGCGACGCGGGAGCCGAGGGATCTGGGCCGGCGGGAGGCCGCTGCCTAGGGTTTTGGGGGCGGAGCAGATGGGATTGGAGCGGGGGGAGGGAGACGCAAAGCTTTGCGTGATTTTTGAAATGGAGATGTGTGAGGGGAGGGGGCTGCGTGGGGGTGGGGGGTGGGTACGGGGGGTGGGTTTTATGGGTGCGGGTTTTTTTGAATTCGAGCGGAGGTGGGCGCGGTTTCGATGGGGGCATGTGGCGTATGAAAAGGGTCCCCTTTTTATTCGCACCCAGGGACAGGAGCCCCCTATCCGATCCTAGCCCGATTTGAATTTTTGGGGTGTAGAGAACTTTTGTGGGATTTGAATTTGGGTACGGTGTAGGGTTAGGATTTCAGTGCTCCTTTGATTCAAAGGAATCTTATAGAAATTTTGGAAGATTTGATCCTTAGGAATTTCTCTTATATGCGTTGTTTGATTAGTAGGATAGAATATACTTAGAATTTATTTATTTTCCCATAAGATTGTGTAGCACTATGTTTTGAAGGAAAATTTCGATACACTCAAACTTCATGTTACAATTCCTTTTTATTTTCTATTATTCAAACATTGTTTGATGAAAATTCTTCTAGATTCTGGATCTTGTATGATTTAACTGGACATGATACTTTAATCTTGTGTTTTTCCTTCATGTGTTTAAAAATCATGTGAATCGAATAGGCGGGCCACACCACTATTGGTGGATGGATTGGCGGCTCATAGTGATGAATTGAAGTGTGATCGGTTGTAAACTCAAGTGCGATGTACGATGGAGAAAAGGGCCCAAAGGGTTGGTTAGTGCTCTTGGATGAGACTAAGGTTCAAAGAGTACATGCGGCGTAATATGTGCTTAGAGTACATAGTGATTGCTTATTATCGCTTCCACGGAAATGTCCAGCGAGGAATATGCTTACTCTCTTGATTGTACATGGATTATCTTTGGGAATATTTGGGTTGGTGGATGATATGTGCTCTCTTGTCGATTCGGGCCATGATTTTTGGGATTTATGTATGTACAGGTTACATATGTGATGGGTGTAATTGTAAAGTTATTTTGAATTTATGCCAAGCCATGTTTTCCAAAAGATTTAACTATCTATGTCTCATGTGTGTATGTTACAGATGCTCAAATTATACCGGAACGCAACTTAATTTCTCGCTAGATTTGGGATAGTTCCACATTTTTTTGGTGTCCTCATGCTTGACCTACTAGCATCTAAAATTTGGAGACAATTGATGTAGGTGATGGGACCCGATCAATACTTGCATTATGTTGGATCCCTCTCGATCAAGCAAGTTTGGTCCAACACTGTACTCGATCACAAACTCCATGTCACAGTCAGGTGGCAACTCTTTCATGACACATCTAAGAAGTCACAATCTACCGGTGCATCCTGGAGTTTGGGAAGAGTAAGTTCTTTGATAGAAAAGAGTTTGTGGTCTTGAAAGTTTAGGCATACACAGAACATACTGACTATTAGGGTGAGACAAACTTGGTTGCTTGGTCGATCAACACTCGATTTGAAGGGGAACATAGTACAAAAGATGCTCAACCACCCCCGCTCCTCTCCCACCCCCGTGTGGCGGCGCCGCGCCACAACGGAGTGCTCCCTGTCGGCCGGCCCGACCGCCCCTCGCGCATCTCCCCTCCCGCCGCCGTCGCTAGGTGCTTCGCATCCCCTGTGGCGTGCTCGCGGCGGCGGCGGCGGCCTTCCTCGGCCACGATCTGGATCGGTGGGGCGGCGCCCTGCTCCAGCCCGATCTTCGGCAGTGGTGCGGGCTGGCAGCGGCAGGGTGGTGTGCGGCGGCAGCGGCGGACGGGAGGACGACGGCGGTTCGATCTGGGCCCAGATGGGTCCTGGCGGGCCGAAACTGCCCCCCTCCGTTGCGTCAATGGCGTACACATCTGGGCTAGTCCCGCAACACGATGACGTCGGGGGCTCCGGCCCTGGGCGTGGTGGTGGTGGCCTCCTTCTTCGTCGGAGGTGGTTAGCCGGCTGACTATGGTGATCCCTCGATCCCACGGTTAGCCCGGCGGCGAGTTAGGGAGGCGTGGCTGCCGGTGAAAACTGAGCTCTGACTACGGTCAGGACTGGCGATGGCGGTGCTTACACGCCGTTACCTTGTTGAAGGCATCGCTGTTGCAGCTATCGTCTACCCACTCGCGCTGCTCCGGGGGAAACCCTAGATCCCGGGTTTCCCGGGTCGGACGATGGCGGCGCTGTCAGTGTCGCTTTCCCTCTTGGGGGCATTGTCTTTGGAGCAGTTGCCGGACGGAGGATGCAAGAAGTGGAGCGGTGTACATCTACCACGTTGACGGCGGCGAGTCTCGGCGGCATGGCGTCGCGGGGGTCTCGGCGACAAGCGTATGACGATGGACTCGCGCAGGATGGTGGTGCTGTCTGGCGTCGTGGTGATGTCGATGGCAGGCCTTGCAAGGTCTTCACGTTGATCGCTCCTGAAGATGGGATGGTGGAAGATGGTGGCAACGACTTCTGTTGTGCGTATGTGGCATGCACTGAGGATCGACTGGATCGGTTTGTGCTTCCGGCGCGCTGATGGGCGGCCTGGTTGAAGCCTCCGGTTTTAGATGATGTGCGTAGGTGCGTGAGGTCAGCGCATTGGCTCTGATTGGTCCACCCCCTCATCAAGCTTGTAGGTGTAGCGAGTTTTCGCCTGGACGGTGGATCTTCTGGTTGATCGATGTAATTCTTTGTAAAGCCTAGTGCTTACTGTTTTTCCATATTAATAAAACTCAGTTGTGTGCATCCTTTGGATGCAGAGGCTGGGGGCACACCCTCCATTTCTAAAAAAAGTACAAAATAAACATTTCGTTCTATGAACATAACTCAATATCACTATGAAGATGCGATGAGGTTAGATCCGATTTTTATCAACAAACACATGGTGACAAAGATTGTTGGAGAATATTGTTGATGTTGTTCCCTCAACTAGGCTTATAACTCACAGCAACGAGAATCATCCCTTTTGTTCAAAGATCGAAAGAATGATCACTTTGCCGGTATCCACTCGTACGGGGTCATCGATCCAGCAGAGCCTTGCCATGCATAACGAAGACTATAGGAGATCGGAGGTGGGGTGGACCGGACTTTCACCATGGAAATATTTTCCGAGATAGAAAGGGAAGGGAGGGCGAGGGCGTAGCTCAGCGGTACACCAGATTTCTTTGGAGGGCTGCCCCTACTCTATTTATATAGGGGTAGGGCGAGGAGGACTTGTGGATGGGTTTCCCTCCCCCTATGGTTGACCGCATAAGGGAGGGGTAGGCGCCCCCAAAAAGCGCCCCTTTCCTTCCCCCCTTCCCCTTTGGATCATGTGTTTTCCCCCTCTCTTGGACCTAAGCGAGGAGGCATCCTATGGCGCTTTTTTCCGTTGCCTTTTAGGGTTCCCCAAACCTTTTCTAAATTTATATCCAAAACACTTTTGACTTACTGAAATCATTCCCGAGTATTTATATCATAACCCACACACTTCTAGACTCAACTACTCGATGACCCTTATGCGTGTGACCCACAAGTTTTGTAATATGCAAACATGACCCGGAACTCCTTCCGGTCAATGATCAATAGCGGGATCTGGGCATCCATATTGATTCCTACACATACATGAATATTTACAGTAAAACTTTTGTTTCCATATGTAATTCCTTTGACTCCTCATATTAACCGAGGTGAGACTTATATTGGTATCCTTGTGAAGCAACAACTTGATCACAATACCAAGTTATCCTGGTTAACTATTTTGTTATCTTTTCTCGTTTCCATATTCCGGTACCCATGTGATCATGTCACATTGTGACCAAACAATCATGGATACCGTAAAACTAAGAGGTGTCAGAGAGTATCGCTCCATGTCCGAGGAGTAAATCCCAATCTTAAACTATCGAGTCTCTAGACATACTTTTATGAAGTACCTAAAAGTTGTCATTATAATGACTCTGTTTCAGGTAACGTTTGACAACCCCAAAGTGAAACACATTTATGATTACGATGGTCTTGATATTATGATGGTCTAAGGATGTGAGTATAACACGTTTATGATTATACTTATAATAGTGTGATGATGTGATATCATAATATATCATCTGGTTGGGTTATCCCACACCATTGTTCTTGTACTAATGGGCTCTCATGGTTGTCGGCAATAATGGTGCATGATTAGGAAAACAAAATCATCATGCAACACCTGAGATAATCTTAGAGGCGATACAAGGAACTAGTTTGCGTTTATGTTTCCCCACATGCTAATGACTTTTCCTCTGAATTTCATATTACAGAACCATAGCAATTCTAGCACAACAACATAAACATTAATCAAGAACATAGAAATAACAATAACATTTATTTTTACCTCTAGAGCATATTTGATACATTCTCCCACTTGCACTAGAGTCAACAATCTAGTTTACATAAGTTCTCCAATACCAATGACATTCGATGTTGCTCATTCTTTGCTTGTTGTAGAGGCTTCGTCATCAGATCTGACACGTTCAGCTCCATGTGAATCTTGCATACTTTCACAAATCCTCTATCAACAAAATCTTGGATAAGTGGTATTTGCGTTCAATATTTTTGGATTTTATGTGAGATATTGGCTCCTTAATTTGCCTGAGCCATGGTGTTGCTATTGTCACATTAGAGATCTATCGGGTCCAGCGGAACCACACCAAGATTGGTGACGAAATTCTTAAACTAATAGCCCTCCTTAGAAGCTTCTGATGGAGTGACATATTTCGCCTTCGTTGTACAATCAACTACAATACTTTGCTTGGAAGTTGGAACTATTCCATCTCACTTCACCACCACTGAGTGTGTAAACATAGCCCTAGTCACTACTAAAAATCCGGGGATCAGCGACGTTTCAATAATGTTGCGCAAGAGCTACAAAACGTCGCCTGGCCTCATCCACAATGTTTTACGTGACGGAAAAAAAAGTCTCCGGTTGAGTGTGATAGACGAATCTGTGACGTTTTATGTGAACCTCGAAACGTCAAGGCCACCCATGACATTCAGCCAAACGTCACAGTAGCTGGACCATTCGACCCAAGGCCCAATAAGCCGCAACGCATTTTCGTCACCATTGATTGCCACGTGGCAAACGGGGTCCTGACGGTCGTTAGCACCGTCTACTGACATCACTTTCCACGTCGCTCACGTCATTATGTTTGCAACATTTTTTCTGTCGTGCAAAGATACTATTATATACGGCCATGGTTATGATATCAAAGTTCATGTTTGTGATGCCATCCTTTCGGTGATGTTTTCTTCATCGTAGTATCACGCAATCAGATGGCGAATGGACGCAACAAGATTGTGGCATGTGGACCAATCGTAAAGTGCCACGTCGCTTCCTATCCGGGACAAATTTTATTCATTGAGGGCTAGGTGATGATGTCATTGCGTCGTGACGTTTTCCTTCTCGCTACACAACGTTGTGAGGCGTCGACACGTGGACCATCCACGCGACGCCACACAGCACCTACTCGTGACGTCTATGCTCATCGCGGAAATTGGTGATGACATCAACATGGCCGAGACATTTATTGTTCGTCGCGGTATCACCCAAACAGATTAGTGACACGTGGTCCAATCATATGACGCCATGTGCCCCACTTTATCCATGACGGATTTTCCCTGTCGCTGTATTGCTACAGTGTCATGACGTTTATTTTCGTGGCGTATTGATTCTTACGTCATCGTTCGAATTATATTTGTGTGTTCCGTGTGTGTGTGAAATTCTAGCCCTACTTATTTTCACAGCAAAGCAACCTCAAAACAGGCGTCAAATACAGAAATTCATCAAATTTCAAGACAACATACATAAATTCTGTTTTCATCAACACTACCACATGCCATAGCCTCACAGTTTTCAGACTCACAGTTTCAATTACCAATATATCACTTAGCCAACAGCTCAAGTAGGACAACTCCCTCTTCTTGCGACTTCTTTAACTCTTCTTATTGCTTCTGCATTTTTTGCATATGAACTAAAAACTTGAGCCTCACTTGCTCAGATTCTTCTTTCGCCAACTTCAGTTCAGTAATTGTACTACGTATATTCGCATTCTCTACTTTCTCATAAGGAAGTTAAGCTTCAAGTTGAGACTTTGAAACAATTGGTTCCACACGGCTATTCTTAGAGAAAGTATGATTTTCGCTCTCCAACATGACAACTCTAGTATCATCAGTATTACCATGTGAAGAAGATGGCGACATCCTTTTCTTTCTTGCCTATCAAGTATGCAAAGAACTTAGATCTAAATAGCAGATTACAAGCATAGACACAAACTAGACGAATATAGCATATGACAATCTATTAAGAGTGTGTCTAATGAATTAGCATATGACAAGCATATATGAAATAACAAATGAGAAGCATGCACCGAACATAGATGGAAACCGTGTTGAAATGACAACGAAACAAGTGGAGATTATAATAAACATATATGATGGTACACAATCGATAAGCTACATAGTTCATATGTACCAATCAATTGGGACGGTGGTATACTCCATCCATTAACTAATTAACTACTGTAAGGGTATCTCCAACAGTTGTAAGATAGATGTTGGTAAAACTTGCCACATAGCATAAATGATGATGTGGCATGCAACAAATAAGGAGAGAGATAGCAGAGTTGTATGTAAATTAAGCAACAACTAATGCACAAGCCCCAAGGTGTGTAGAAATCGATCACATTTATTAATTCATTTTCTATTGGAGTAATTGTATGATACCTTGGTGGTTGATAACATGGAAATTTTTACCAAGAAAAGTACATACAAATTGTTGGAGATGCCCTACATAGTTTGACCTGCAGTATGAGATGATACAATGTAACAACATTTTACGTAGAAACAATACATGTCGTACATGAATATGATGTGAAACTTAAACAACCTCTCTTTTTCTCAGAGTTTAAGAACTTGGCATATGCATTGAGTCCATCTATAACCGTAATTTCTTTGTACAAAGATTTCGTGATTTTAGGATCAAACATCCTACTAAGTTTGAATCAACTTATATGTCATATCAGTATGTTATTTTTATTCTTTGTGTCCTTGAAATCAAGTTTGTTCTTGTGTTATTTTGGACCCCTTCCTCTATTTGGTTCTTGTTTCGGTTTATAATGATCTACAAATGGTAACCGATAAAATAGCAAGAACATGATTTATCACCTATATTTCCATGTAATACATGATAGGATTTCAGGTTTTTGTTTTCTATAACTGAACAAGGTTTTAGGTAGGTTTCCTATTTTTCTTGTCTGAATCATAACTTTTAGTTTTTCTTCATGTGGCTTTGCTCTAGTTTACCTCGTATTCTAGATAAATTTGTGCTATTTATCCTTCCTGCTTTAAGGATTTTAGGAAACGCAAGGTTGAACCACAAAATTTTTGATGAGATGTTTCAATAAACATGGTGGGAATGTTATAAAATTATGGAAAAGAATAAGAAACATACTGGTCGATATTGTGTTTCTTCAAAATGAAGATGATGAACGGATGATTTATTAACACAAACGAAACATGATCCTTCTAGATTGCAATGTGCGTAAAGGATAACTATGTTGTGTTAATAGCTTCCATACTATCGCCGGAACATATAAGAGAGATTTTTAATTGTTATCAATGTACGAGCACTAGCGACAAACAACGCTTTAATTGCACCAAATGGTGTAGAGACTTTCTCCTCCTATATAATGGTCAACAACCCCCTCTCTAGACATTCAAGCCGCAACCTACAAATTCAACACTTGAAGATGCCGAAGAGGCCTGCCCCCATGTACATTGAAAATGATTCCAAGCGTGCCATCACCGTCAACAAGTTGTACGAAGAGCTTTGTAAGGAGGCGCTCGAACTCTCTACTCTCACTGGAGCGAGAACTGCCATCGTCCTAGAATCGGAAAATGGGGAGGTGTACTCGTTTGGCACTCCATCTGCCGAATCCGTCGTCGACGATTTCCTCTCAGGTAATCCATGTACGGATTTTGGTGGTGACAAGAATGAAAAAATCATGCAGCTGCAGAGCAAAGTGGCAAAGTTGGAGAGGGCTCTTACTGAGGTGAAAGAGATGGTGAAGGCATTGGAGAAGGTGTACACTGACTTCCCACCAGTCCATGTGGCTCCGCAGGTGTCACCACCACACACTTCCCCGGTGCAACCAGGGTCCTCTACTAGAGGGGGAAGTGTTAGTGGTGACATAGGATATGGCCCTCATCTTGGAAACTAGGTTGTCATTGTTGGTTGAATAATCTTTGTTAAGCATGTATGAGTTCCTTAGGTCTTGGCGCATGAACCTTGTCTCATGGGTCAGATCCGTTGCCTCTGCCTTAACATGTACTCCCTATATTGAATGAATCAATGAATAAAACTTGTGGTGGGATAAGGAATTGAGTTATGCGCAAGATTTATCTATTCATACATATGATCGGGTACATAAGTGATGAATGGTGTTCTTGCTTTCCTAGCTAAAAATCATGTTGAGCTAAACAAGAGGAACACGCAAATTCCTCTCATGTATTACGCCTCTTACCAAAAACAGTGGGCATAGCGGATTCCTTTGGATTTTTTTGGTATAACACCATCGTTCACTCTACACCGAAGAAAACTCTAGTTGGTGTAGTGGAATCCTTTCGAAGTGCTTTATGGACAACACCACATTTTAGACTGGACGTCGTCAAATCTTGTGCTATTCCCGACTTGCGACATTGGTTGCGTGAGCGTAAAAAATGACCCAGCCATCGCAGCAACACCTCTTGCATCAGTAGCAACGCATGCAGACTCAAGCAGATAAATATCACACATACAAGCAATTTGTCGAGGGTGACTGGGTTTATACCGCGCATTTAGCATTTCATTTTTATGGAGCTTTCCAAATCTAGTAGAAAGTAGGCAAGGTGGTGAATAAGTTGGTGTTGCCTTAAATTAGTCAGATCCACCCTATCAGTCATATATCCCAACTCAATTCCTTTTGAAGTAGGTAAACGAAGCTGAACACACTAAATTGCCGGTCTCCACTTTGACGCCGCTGCTTCTTGAGAGAGTTCTAGCGATATATCCGCAAAGGTTTGTTTTCTTAATGCCTAGTGCTAGTATGACGGACCGGTCTTCTGGAAATGTTCGTAGATTTTCGGGGCTCCAGTTTGGGATCAAGCTGGATCTCAAGGAGGGGGATGTTATGGACACAGGTACATCAATGAAGACATCACCTTTAGGAAGAACGTACAAGGAAGATATAACTTGAGAAGATTGGTAAACGTCCCCCAAGACTAATTGGGCCCGATAAGAACAACCAGCATGTATCTCATGCCAGACGCATGAATCGCTTGGAGCTTTTAGGCCTTCTCCTATGCATTGTCTCTTACCGCATTATCCTAGGTATTGGTGTAATTTAAACAAGAGTAATACTACACGTATGGACACGCACCTACAGCCTAATGTGGTGATTGATGGGCAGATCATGGTCAGTGAATCCCAGTAGGGGGAAAATGCGTCAGCGCTTTGCTGACACATCATCCCATAAGACAGCTCCGTAAGAAATCCATCCATAAGTGTAGCATTTCCGTTTAAACAACAATGGCCCAATGCATTGTTTCTTGTTATCTAAGATACAACACTGCTCTATTTCATCACTAATTAATTATGGTGCCACATCAGCATTTTACTTATGATACCGCACTAAGATATAATCATTGGGAAAAGCCTTATAGCAGCAGCCAACCACCAGAAATGTCTTGTCGTTAGACCAATGCAAAACTGAATTCTGCTCATGTACCCCCTTGTTTTTCCTTAACCAGAAGCTTGTCGCTGTAATTGTTAGTATACCCCCACAGTCCGGAGGACGTTGACAGTTGACACTAAGCGTCTCCATAGTCCATACTCGAAGCACTTTAACGCGGCTGCATGTAGGTACAAGTTCCAGTAATAAACAAGATTACTTGGAGGGAGAATATAGCAAGGAAGGCGAACACATTCTACAAGCTTATGAGAAGCAGAGGCAAGATGAAGAAGAAGATACAACAGAAAGCAGTCTTCTTCTTCTACACTCTGAAACCCCTGTTGCCATGTCGTTCCATTCACCTAGATGGACAATCTCTCTACGTCCACGATTTTCTTATGTGTCTTTCCATTCTGAAAAGTCCTCAGTTTGGTTTAGAGTTTACCTAGTTGTACTTGGATTTTGACTTACGGAAATCTCGTCAGACTTAGAATTAGCAAAGTCATTTTATGAAAGAAACACACATAAATAAGGTACAATATTCAGAGGCGTATTCATTTGGGGCATAACGAATTGCCCCTGGTAACAGTTGTCAAGACAGCAACCACTCATGCTTGATCTTATGTCGAACATATCGACATGCGTTTTTAGTTAGCTATAAGCCTGCAACTTATTGAAACCATGCAGTATTATCTGTGATAATAGGCAGTTAGCCTGCTGAAGATACCCTGCTGTATATATGTGCCTATTATCTTCAGCCTCACGGCACCGTGCTGTTGTTTGCTGCATCAGTGATGTCTATACAGTTTCTAGAGTCTGAATAGATGGATTCTTGTATTTTGCTGGACACCTTTTTGACTTCGCTAGCAGTTCAGATGTCCATTGCAGATGATACTAACTTTAACATTGGAAAAAGAGTCACAGTAAGGCAACACCTAACTTCAACAAATGCTAGCTATATATATTTTGGGTGGTTATTTCTCAGTAGTAGATTATAAAACATAAGTTTTGCTCACCACTGTTCACTACCGCATAAGCATCTTAATGTAAAAAAGAGAGTATATGCGTATGCTTCAACCAAGGGAAAGTCCAGCAGTTCCGATATGCAAAATGCTCTAATTGGCATGCAACGCATCACAGCTAGAGTTTGCATCAACTGCCACAAGTTGTAGCAACCATGTGCCATCAGTCATCACAGACTGATGGCAACTCCCTCTTCTTGCGACATCTTTAGCTCTTCTTGTTGTTTCTGAATTTTTTGCATATCAACTAAATACTTGAGCCTCACTTGATCAGATTCTTCTTTCGCCAGTATAATTCAATAATTGTACTGCGCAAATCCACATTCCCTACTTTCTCATAATAAAGTTGGGCTTGAAGTTGAGACTTTGAAAGAATTGGTTCCACACAGCTTTTCTTCAAGAAAGTATGTTTTGCACTCTCGAGCGTGACAGCTCCAGTATCATCGGTATCATCATCTGAAGAAGATGATGACATCCTTTTCTTGCTTTCCTGTTAAGAATGCAAAGAACATTGATGTAAATAGCAGATGACAATCTATTAAGCGCGCGTGTAATGAATTAGCAGGTGACAAGCATATATGAAATAGCAAATGAGAAGTGATGGTGTAGTTGATGGAGTTGGGTGGTGCCCCAAGCGAAGGCGTGGATGTATCAAGTAGCAGTTTTCCCTCAGTGAAGAACCAAGGTTTAATCGAACCAGTAAAACTTTGAAATCAACAACGAGGTGAACGTCAACGATCTCTGGCGCTTAACCGTCGACGAACGTGGACCTGCACACACTCAAACAATTACTTTGCCAACAACAGTAGGAAGGTTGTCAATCTTCCCGGTCTGCTAAAAACAAAGCGGTAAAACGTACAGTGTAGTGAAATGAATTTATGAAAACGGACCAGCGAGCAAGTGAATATGAAAAGCGAGTAAACGAGGTTGTAAACAATGTAAAAAGATGGACCGGGGGCTGATGTCTACTACACGCTTCTATTCTTGTAGACTTGTTGGGCCTCCAAGCGCAGAGGTTTGTAGAACAACAGCAAATTTCCCTTAAGTGAGTAAATCAAGGTTTATCGAATCCACGGGAGGAAGAGGTTGAACGTATCCTCTCTCAAGCAACCCTGTAATTAAGATACAAGAAGTCTCTTGTGTCCCCAACACACCTAATACAATTGTCAGTTGTATAGGTGCACTAGTTCGGCGAAGAGATGGTAAAATGCAAGTAATATGGATGGTAAAAGATGAATTTGTAATTCTTTAATAAAAATGGCAGCAAGCGAACAAGTGGCAAAAGTGGCTCGAAACGGTGATTCAATGCTTGGAAACAAGGCCTAGTCTTCATACTTTCACTAGTGACTAACTCTCACATCATTAATATAATTAAACACATGATATTTCCCACAATAACATATGCAAGATAGACGTTACTTGGAGATCGTTCTTTCGTGGACCAAATAGGATGAGAATTGCGTAGGCTACAAAAGCACACCTTGAAGTTCGTATTACACATTTATGGACACTTCATGCTGTCACTATCCGCATCCAAAGATAGTACTAACAAATACCACAACCTATCTCTTGAATAGTCTCTTTCTAATACATGCACGACACCCACACTGTCACCGAGGCACCATAGAGATTATACTAAACACAAGCATCAAGAAACCTCATGATCTATTCCATCCAACGACATTAAAGAACAAACTCATGATGAATATCCCTCTAATCTATTATCATAGAGTCACATATGGCACCCACACTGTCTCCGAGGCACCATGATCACAACGGTGACTCCCGAACTTATACTAGATAACACCACTTGAGCAACATCATCCATTACACAAAGGGAAACATCATGTATTCAATTATATTAACAAAGCTTATGATCACAACGAAGATCACATCATGGGAGAGAGAGATAACCACATAGCTACTCGGACAAGCCTCAACCCCGGAGAGGGACTACTCCCTCCTCATCGCGGAAAGCAGTGGTGCTGATGGAGATGGCTTCCGCAGGTCGATCCCCGTGCCGGCAGGGAGCCGGAGCAGGATCAATCTGACCCCCGAAACTTGTCAGCGATGGCGATGGAGTTCTATTCTGTTTCTGGGAAAATCCTTCGGGGGTCGTCACTTCTAGGTCACGACTGAATTTATAAGCGTCGAAGGGGGCCGAGACGACGCTCGAGGGGCAGGGGCGACCCCTGACCGCGGGTGAGCCCTGGGCCGCGGTCAGCACCCGCCCCTGGGCTGTGGGCTGCCCCCAGGGTCGCCCTTCTGGCTCCGGTCTTCATTTCTTCAATAAAAAATCCCCGTAAATTTTTGTTCAATTCCGAGAATATTTCCAGAAGTAACTTTCAAAGTACTATTCATGAAAACTTCTTGCTTAGATGTTACACTCGGTTAATCATTGTTTACTTTATTCAATAGACCATTGTATTGTATCACTTCATTCAGTTCATGTGCTTTACATTGTTACTTGATCAAGTTTGTGTTGGTAGCATGTCACTTCAAAAATCATTTTGTTATCATTTACCTACTCGAGGACGAGCAGGAATTAAACTTGGGGATGCTGATATGTCTCAAACGCATCTATAATTTTTGATGTTCCATTCTAGTTTTATAATAATGCCCCATGTGTTTATTATGTTTTTATATCATTTTGGCATATTTTATTGGACTAACCTATTAACCCAGTGCCCAGTTCCAGTTTTTGTTTATTATGTCTGCGCATTGCAAAAAAGGTCAAAAAATCCAAAGTGCTCAGAAAATTCCGAAAAAAATACAAAAAATCTTTTTTGCCAGAAGACCCCGGGAGCTAGAAGGACAAGTCTGGGGAGGCCCACAACCTCCAGACGCCACCCCGGCGCGGCTGGAGCTAGGGTGCGGCTGGGCCCCACCTGGGCGCCTCGTCCGCCGCCTTGCGTCGCCTCTTCTCCTATATATTCACCCCTGACCTAAAAACGCCAGAACGTCAAAGATTTTCTCTAGAAACACATCCGAGCTCCGCGCCACCAAAAACCCTAATTCGAGGGTCAAAAGGTCCTGTTTCGGCACCCTGTCGGGACGGGGATTGACCCCCGGAGCCATCTCCTTCGACTACGCCGCCTCCATGATGCTCCATGAGTAGTTCCCCCATGGACAACGGGTTCTAGCAGTAGCTAGTTGGTACTCTCTCTCCCATGTTGTTCAATACAATAGTCTCATGAGTTGTCTTACACGATTGAGATTCATCTGATGTAATCGGTGTTGTGTTTGTTGGGATCCGATGAATTGTGGAATTATGACCAAGTTTGTTCATCACTTATATCTATGTTTTATTTAAGATCTTGCATGCTCTCCGATCCTTGTGGTTGCCTTGATCACGTAATTACTTGTGTATCTCCAAGAGGGAGTATTTATGCTAGATAGTAGGTGCATGCCTCTTTTTGTCTGAACTCGAGTTGATAGAAACGATTAAGACTAAAGATGTGTTGTTGCTACTAGGGATAAAACAGCGGTGTTTACTTCCTTGTGTTGTTTCATTGCTTACATTATGCACCATACTTATTGCAATAATCTGTTACTTGCAACTTAATACTTTCGGGTGACAGGCCGGATGGCAATCCCGAGGTGGATTATTAATCATAGATGCAGTTGGATAACGGTCTATGTATTTTGACGTAATGCCCAATTAAATAGTTCAGTACCTTGTCATGATAGCATTGTTATGCTCCCACAATCTTGTCAATTGCCCGACTGTAATTTGTTGACCCAACACGTGTTCTTTTTATTGGAGAGTTACCACTAGCGAAGCTGGGAATCCTGGTCCATATTCATCCATCAACTATTTTCCGCGCCATTGCCTCCGTTGTTACCATTGCTGCTGCTACTTTACTGTTACTATTGCTCTCATATTACTGTTGCTTTCACATCACTTCTGTTACTAGTGCTTCTCCAGGTGTGGCTGAATTGACAACTCAGCTTCTAAGACTTACAAGTATGCTTTGGCTCCCCTTGTGTCGAATCAATAAATTTGGGTTTTACTTCCCTCGAAGATACTCTGTGATCCCCTACACTTGTGGGTCATCAAGACTATTTTCTGGCGCCATTGCCGGGGAGCATAGCTCTACTCATAAGTTCACTTGGGGAGTACATTCTACCTCTCTCTCTCTCTCTCTCTCTCTCTCTCTCTCTCTCTTTTCGGTTTTGTTTTGTTTATCTTAGTCTACTTTTATTTAGTTATATTTTTTCTAGTTTACTTTTGTGTAGTTTTATTTTGTTTAGTTTACTTTTGTTTAGTTTTATTTTTCTTATATACCCGAAAATCCATAACAATTTAAAAACTAAAAATTAAAAAAATTGCTACATGGTTACTTTCTTTGAATCTACATGGTTTTATTCTTCTTCAAATGTTGAAGCCGCACCTAGTGATGATCAAGGTCAACCTTTCGGTCAAGACGGGGACTCAAATGATCAAGATGATCAAGTGATACCTCCAAGATGCAATGAGGATATCGAAGCCCGTCGTCGAGCTAGAGTTGAAAGAACCATGGCACGTCGTGAACATTTCCTTGAGAAGGTGATTGGTGATGTGAGAGGCAAAGTGTCCACCCGGAGGCAATTGGCAAACTTTAGTGATCATCAAGCTCATATTGCCATGATAGAACCGAAGAAAGTGTCCGAAGCTCTTGAAGATCCGGATTGGTTGCAAGCCATGCATGAAGAGATCAACAATTTCGAGTGCAATAAAGTTTGGAAGCTAGTTGAGAAGCCAAAGGAGTGCCGCAATGTTATTGGCACAAAGTGGATTTTCAAGAATAAGCAAGATGAACATGGCATGGTTGTGAGGAACAAGGCTAGATTGGTGGCTCAAGAGTACTCTCAAGTTGAAGGCATTGATTTTGGAGACCTATGCTCCCGTGGCTCGCCTTGAGTCCATCTGTATCCTTCTTGCTTATGCATCTCGTTATAACTTTAAATTGCAACAAATGGATGTTAAAAGTGCCTTTCTTAATGGTCCCTTAAAAGAGTTGGTGTTCGTTAAGCAACCCCCGGGGTTCGAGGACCCCAACTTCCCTAACCATGTCTACAAGCTTGATAAGGCGCTCTATGGACTTAAGCAAGCACCACGTGCGTGGTATGAGCACCTTAGAGAGTTATTGTTAGGCCGTGGATTTGAAGTTGGGCAAATTGATCCCACTCTTTTTACTAAGAGGGTTAAAGGGGAGCTTTTCGTATGCCAACTATATGTTGATGATATTATATTTGGCTCGTCTAACAAAGCTTTTAATGATGAATTTTCAAAGCTTATGACCGATAGGTTTGAGATGTCTATGATGGGCGAGTTGAAGTTCTTCCTTGGATTTGAGATCAAACAATTGAGAGGAGGGACGTTCATTAGCCAAGCAAAGTATATTCAAGACATGCTCAAGAGGTTTAATATGGCCGATGCTAATGAGAAGAAGACATCTATGGATACCAAATGCCATCTACAACTTAACCCAAAGGGTATAGATGTGGATCAAAAGCTCTACCGCTCCATGATAGGTTCGTTGCTTTACCTTTGTGCATCTAGACCAGATATTGTGTTGAGTGTAGGTGTGTGTGCAAGGTATCAAGCGGCTCCTAAGGAAAGCCACATGTTGGCGGTCAAAAGAATCCTACGGTATTTGGTTCATACCCCAAGGTTTGATTTGTGGTACCCAAGGGATTCATCCTACACTCTTCATGGGTTCACGGATTCGGATTGGGCCGGTGATCAAGATGATAGGAAATCAACTTCCGGGGCTTGCCAATTCCTTGGTAGGTCCTTGGTGAGTTGGTCTTCTAAGAAGCAAAATTGTATTTCCCTCTCCACCGCCGAAGCCGAGTATGTGGCCGCCGCTAGTGCTTGCACTCAATTGTTATGGATGAGGCAAACTTTAAAGGAATACGGTGTCATTTGTGACAAAGTGCCTCTTTTGTGTGACAATGAAAGTGCTATCAAAATCGCCTACAACCCGGTGCAACACTCAAGAACCAAGCACATTGAGATTTGTCATCATTTCATTCGGGATCATGTTGCCCGTGGAGACATTGAGATAGCATATGTGCCAACCAAAGACCAACTTGCCGATATTTTCACGAAGCCACTTGATGAAGCAAGATTCACTTATTTGAGGAATGAGCTAAATATCGTGGATTGAAGGAGCTTGGCTTGACCATCTTGCATACACACCTATAGTTTCAACTTCTATCTTGGTTTAGGTGTAGGCATGGATTTAGGGGGAGTGTTGTCCTAACTATTGGGCTCTCCCTCCCACCATGATGCCTATATTAATGAATTCATTTGTCTACTCTATATTCAATTTCATGAATTGTGAGCTTAAATGATGAGTTTCGAGTGAGGACCCAAGATACATCTTCGCGGTGTCTCATTCTTTTATACTCATATATGGTGGCTTCGGCCACCGACCTCCTCATGTGAGGAGTTGGTTCTTATTTGGTGTTTATTTGGTTTTTCTAGACCTATATGTGTCACTATGTGCGTGCGATGGAAAAACACTCATGTTTGGCCTTTTATTTTTGCATCTTGCAAACGTGAGTGTAGTACCATATTATGACAGTTTGATCTCTCATCCTAAGCCCCATCTCTTTCCTAAAAGCCATTCCATATCTAAAACTCTAAATTCCCTCTAAAACAAAACATCTAGTTCATTCTGTCTGGAGCGGTACTACCGGTCGAGTTACCGGTACTTCCGACCTCTCGGAAATTTCAGCAGTTCCCCCGTCTGAAAATCCCGCGCGGGCGGAAGTACCGGCTCGATCGCCGGTACTACCGGTGCGGTGGGATGGAGCGACTTAAGGGATCAGGCCGGGGGGAAGGAACCCTAACTCCTTCTTCTTCCCCCTGCGCCCCAACTCCCTTCTCTCTCTCCCTCCAGCCGCCGGCCACCCTTCAGCTCCCGTGTAGCTCTTCCGGTGCCCCTCCGTCAGGTCTGGTCCGAGGGAATCGTTCCCCTCGACATCCTCCTCCATGGCATCCGGTATTTGTCCTCTCTCACGCTCATTCTAGGCTTCATTAATTTGAATCTAGATGTGATGTAGGGCAAGCCCTAGATGCACGATTGCTTAAGTTCAATCTCTTTTGGAGTATGTTTTGGACCGGTAATAGATGTTGTTAGTTGTCTAGAGTAGGTTTTCCATATAGATCTTGGAGGAATCTCTAGTACCTAGTGAAACCCTAGTTCCTCATCACTCTTAGGCTCATGTGCTTGGGTGTGCCGTGGGGTGTCACCGGGGTTTCCCTCGGTACTATTGGTGTTCTCAAGGTTCACACGGCCTAACTACTCTTGATAACTACGTTGTTTTATTGTGAATTTATTGTCTCTCCTAGTTCCCTCCCTACCTTTGTGCTTACTTCTCAGGTTTTACCCCCTCAGCTTCCGCTCGCAAGAAATAGCGCACGGTTGAAGAAGACATTGAAGAAGAGTCCGAAGTGATGCCACAAACAAAGTCAACTCGGCAAATCAACCTTGAGAAGAAGAAAGCTGCAGCCGACACTAGTGGGACAAACAAGAAGACAGTTGCAATGAAGCCAAAAGCTATGTCTTTTGCCAAGATGCCTGACAAAGCGTATCGTGAGTACCGGGATAAGAACCCCTATCTTATTCCTCGCCAAGACAATGTTTTGGATCCCTAGTTTTACACCAATGGTCAAGAGACCGTTTACAATCAGATTTACTCGGGGCAAAGGAATGCGGTGGTACTCCAACATCGCCTCAATATCCCTCACATGACCTCCCCCAAGCATCAAGCATACTTTGCCGAAGCATATAGCATGTGTGAAGAGTTCGGGCTGATCAAGATCATGACAGAGCACCAAGACTATAATGAGGAGCTTATTGCGCAGTTTTATGCCACCGTTCATTTGGGGAATGAGAGCAATGCCAAGCTGCACTGGATGATCAAGGATGAGCATGTGGAGTGTCGGTGGTCAGATTTCTGTGCTCTGTTGGGATACCCACGTTTCCAAGGTTCCAATGGGTGGACGGTGCATCATGAAGGCCGTGCTAGTTGCAAGGATGTACTCCTTCCCATCACTATGGAAGGTGGTACCCCCGGTCAGACTACCTATGAGATTATGTTTCGTGTCTTCAGGGAGAC
Organism: Puccinellia tenuiflora; assembly: GCA_012064385.1. Lineage (NCBI taxonomy): Eukaryota > Viridiplantae > Streptophyta > Magnoliopsida > Poales > Poaceae > Puccinellia > Puccinellia tenuiflora. Next base: position 990,707 of record QRDG01000081.1, on the reverse strand, counting down.
CCTTTCACCACGTGTGGGTAACTGGGATCAAGTGCATGGTTACTTGATTGATTTGCTTCTTCAATGTCACTTGAGGAAGGGGTCCGGTGAGAAGTTGGATGTGATGAACGTTATCTTTCAGGAGATATGGCTTGCTATTGCCGACAAGAGGGTTCCCGTCTATGCTCCTTACATCATGAAGCTCATTTTTGGTAAGTGGGCTTATACTCACAATCATGAGCGCATTGACCGTTCGGTGCCTTTGGTTGTCCATCTTGAGAAGAAACTCTGCAAGAAGAATCATATCCTCCCTAAGGACCGTACTATTGGCAAGGGCAAGAAGGTGGCTACTGCTCCAGTTGAGGAACCGGGATGGTTCTAGAAGATCAAGCTCAAGATCCATGAGTCGTTTTGTTTGGTGGATGACCGCATGTATGCGGCCCATGTGGAAGAGAAGAAGAACCGCTACCGCCAAAAGCAGATTATGCGCAAGCTTGAGATCCCAGTTTCTGAAGGCTCTGAGGAAGACATCACCCCCAAGGAGACTTGGCTTGCTCAAGGCCGTGTTGCTTGGTCCAATGAGGAAGACAATGAGGAAGAGGAGGAGGAGGAGGAGGAGGAGCATGAGGAGTGATCCTTCTTGGGACGCTTAGTGCCGCTCCTCCCTTTTTGGTGTCTTGACACCAAAGGGGGAGAAGTGTTAGCATAGTATTAGCCTACGGGATTTGCATGGGTGGGACACGAATTTGCCCTTTTGAGACTTGTTTTTTATCTCGTGTCCCAATGGTTGAATTTCTCTAGCTTAATTTCGTTGAACTCTCCTTGCATGATGTGAGCATGTAACGTGGTTGAACTACCTATCTTTCAGTTTCATGTTGTCATTCCCTTTGTCGTATGAAGTTTGTGATATGTGCTAGGTTTCCAAAAGATAGGGGGAGCTCCTCCAGGGGGAGCCCGTTTATCTTTTGGAAACTATCTATGCTAATTAGTTGTATTGTCGTCAACACCAAAAAGGGGGAGATTGAAAGAACATGTGTTAACCCCATGAGATTTTGATGTTGACAACAATACAATTAATAAGTACTCTAATGTTGAATCTCAGCTGTGCAGGAATTCTAAAAGAATCGTCGCGAGAAATGCTTCAATCTGGTGTTTCTGGGGTTTACCGGAAGTACCGGTCGTCCGAGCGGTACTACCGCTCGGAACTTCCGGAGCTACTTCCGGAGCCCGGTACCGCTTACGGAAGTTCGGTTCTGGACTAAAACGGAAGTAGCACCGGAAGTAGGACCTGAACTTCCGCTAAACCGGAAGTACCGGTCGTCCCAGCGGTACTACCGCTCGGAACTTCCGGAGCTACTTCCGGAGCCCAGTACCGCTTATGAAAGTTCGGTTCTGGACTCAAACGGAAGTAGCAACGGAAGTAGTACCGGAACTTTTGCTAAACCGGAAGTACCGGTCGTCTCAGCGGTACTACCGCTCGGAACTTCCGGAGCTACTTCCGGAACCCAGTACCGCTTACGAAAGTTTGGTTCTGGAGTTCAACGGAAGTAGCACCGGAAGTAGTACCGGTACTACCGGTGGTTCCAGCGGAACTACCGCTGCGGCGGGTTGAAGGACGCCGACTGAAGACCGTTGGCTGAAGACTAAAAGGAAGACCGGAAGTACCGGCCCTCCTGGCGGTACTTCCGGCGATGCGGGACTGGTGCACCCCCAACGGCTGGATGAAGGGAGGCCTATTGAAGGAGGGTGTCTTCCTCCTTTGTGCTTCAGCTTGTTCATTCTCTCTCCTCCATTAATGCTCTAAAAGGCTCAAGCTCAAATTCCTTAGATCTCTCAATCCCTCCACCCAAATTCGTCGATCTTTGGAGGATTGAAAGAGAAGGCCCCGATCTACATCTTCACCAAGCTGTTCTTCATTTTCCCCTCATTCACTTGAGGGGTTTCATTTCTAGGGTTAGCATTGTGTTACCCTAGTATTCTTATGCTTACTATTTGTTGTAATTGTGACAGATGTGTTGATTTGGGAGCCCCCAATTAAGTTGTGGGTGTGTGCCCCAAAAACATTGTAAAGGCGCCGGATTCCGCCTCGAAGGATTCCGATAGTGGAAGGTGAACCAAACCCTTGGATGCGGTTCATCGGAGAATAGGGTGAGGCCTTTGTGGCATCTTGAGTAGGCCTCTTGTGGCGAGCTCACACCCCTCCAACGAGACGTACTCCCTTAACAAGGAGGAACTCGGGAATACATCCTTGTCTCCGCGTGCTTCCGCTTTCGGTTATCTCTTTCCCTTAGTTGTCTTTACTTGTATCGTTAATTGCCTAGTTGTTTTAGTTTGCTTCTCATATAGGTAAATTCACCGTAGTTGCATATCTAGATAATTTACCTTTGTGTTAAGCCTAAAATCGAAAAAGAATTAAAAATTGGTGTAGCACCTATTCACCCCCCCCCCCTCTAGGTGCCCATACGATCCTTTCACTAGTGCTTTAATGAATCTGGTTGCTTTCGGACTTCTAACCATTTTTCTTTCCAATGTACTTTTAATGATAATGAAATGTTGTCTTCTTATTCTAAAGGATACTATAATTATTATGATGTGGAATGAATCGAAGAATTTGTTGCTTTTAAGGGTGCCTATGAAATTGCTTCTTTCCTTCAGAATATTGATGATGCCCCTTACAAATATGAAAATCTTGCTATACTTAAATATTGTTATGATAACTACAAGGATGATAGTTATTATATTACTGAACATCTTAAGAGGATCTTTCCTCTGAAAGAAGAGATTAATGCCTTGCAGGAAACCGTGGAAGAAGAAATTGCTGAAACTGAAAGCTCATTGGATGAAAAAGAGGAAGAGAGTGACGAACAAAAGGAGGAAGAATGGAGTAGCTACCCATGCTCACCTTCTAATGATAGTAACTCCTCAAATCTTACATTATTTGATTGCCCTCCATGCTTACCAAAGGAGGATGAATGCTATGTTCCTATGGATTCTCTTGAAATATCCCTTTCTGATAAAACTGATACTTGCTATGCTTATGGGTATGATGTCCCTATGAATGGAACTTGTGAAAATGATTATGCTACAATTATTTATGATAATCTTATAAATCTTATGAAAATCCTTTGTTCTTACTATTGATATGCATGATAATGAGGAGTGTTGCTTAGAATTTTTTATGATAAAGCTCTAGATGATGGTCCTATGTTGCTTGATGATATTAATTGTGCTACTGTTGAAAATGGAATTGGAGAGGTTTTGACTTTAGTTAAATGGAGTCCCATACCTCTTGAGAGTGATCATTCATCTTGTTATAAATTGTTAAAAGTGGGTTTGGAGAGATCATGACTTTAATTAATTTTGATTCCACTAGTTTGAAGCTTGATAAAAATTATATGTTCATATGTCATGAAAAGCATGCTTTATGTGATAATTATATTGTTGAGTTTGTTCATGATGCTACTGGAAATTATTATGAGAGAGGGAAATATGGTTGTAGAAATTTTCATGCCACTAAAACACCTCTCTTTACGTTGGAAATTTTGAAAGTACTCTTGTTTTACAGTCCTATGCTTGATACTTTGTGCTTCATGGATTTATTTGTTTACAAGGTTCCTATGCATAGGAAGCGGTTTAGACTTAAATGTGTTTCATATTTGCTTCTTTATGCTCTCTTTGTGTTACAACTCTTATTCTTATGAGAGCATCATTACAATTATCAAGCCTAGCTAAAAGGCATTAAATAAAAGCGCTTATGGGAGGCAACCCATTTTGTTTTTATCTACTGTTTATTTTTGTTTTGGTTCTATTTTGGGTGATGTTACCTTTGTAACAACTCTCTTGTATCTTTTTTTTGCTTTTTGTGCCAAGAATAGCCTCTAAAGAGAGGGAGACTAATTTGTGAGTTTGCTGTCCAGAAACAGATTTCTGTTCTCCACTGTTCGAAATTCTAAAACATAACAGAGCGTCATCTGTGGCTGCAAATTTGTGACAGCAAGAATCAAGGTTGTGCTTACCTTTCTATAGTTTAACGTTTTCTGATTTGAGGTCCAGAAGTACCCCGAAAAAATTCATCTTTACCATCTCTTCTGTTTTTGACAGATTTTGTCTTAGTTTTGCATTGCTTCTTTTACGGGCAAAGTGAGGTTCTTTTGAGCGAGAGCTTTACTTAGATCTTGGTGACAGTAGCTAATGTTTAAAAATAAGTTCATTATATGTTCTTTGGAACTGAAGAAAGATTTTGTTTTCATGGGCTGACCCCTCTAATAAAGTTATGATAAGTTTTGCGTGAAGGAAGTTTTCAAGTATTCAAGAGCGAGGTGATGAATGAAGATCAAGAAGGGATAAAAGCTCAAGCTTGGGGAGGCTCCCCATGTACCCTCCTTTGCAATATTCAAGAAGTCACAAGCGTCTAAGCTTGGGGATGCCCAAGGCATCCCCTTCTTCATTAACAATCATCAGTTTTACCCGTGGTACTATATTTTTATTCCTTTACACATTGTGTGTTATTCTTGGAGCGTCAGTTTGTTTTATTTTCAGTGTGCTTATGTTTTGTTCTCTGGTCTTTGCAATAAATTGGATCCTTTCATTCTTGTTTGGGAGAGATACACGCTCCGCTTTTTCATAAAACACTCTTGTTCTTCACTTATATGTGTTGAGCGTTTAACTTTTATTGTTCTTGCTTCTAGCTCTTGTTATTCATGTATCTCTTGTTTAGAGCTATTAGCTTTTGTAGTTAGGAACTACTCTCTTGTATTTTCACTTATATTTGTTTGGAGAGTTGATTGATGTTTGGTTGAAAGGAAAATATCATGTAGGAAGTGGTGAAAAGAAGTGCTTGCATAATCTTGTAGATCGTTGTCTTGAATATTGATACTGTCAATTGTTTTGAGATAT